>JANAVB010027397.1:14812110-15070456 GCA_029216955.1 Iris pallida | reverse complement strand
GATCATCGTCTTCCAAGAATTACTGTGTCACTATAAATCTGCTCGCTCTACTGCAAAAGCGCCACTGCAGTACTTGTTCTACCACCAAATGGATGCCATATCTCTTCTTAGGTCATGCACGGGAGGACAACCACTTGAAAATCAAGCCGTGCTCCTCGTTTCTTTGAACCCTTCAATCAGAGCGACATTCAATATCTGATGGAGGAACATGATCATGGAGATGTCACGCTAACACGAATTTACATCCGTTCAAGGCTGGCGACACTCTCCAGAGTTACCTTAGACAAGGTTACAGATCTATGTCTCAAGAGGCCTAGCTAGCAGGTTTTCATCTTTATGGCTACGGCGCTTTAAGTTCAGGAGCCAGTACCAGTCGACAGATTCCATCGGAGCATCCTGTTTGCTGTAACACGTCTTGTCTTTGGATACAAGATGGATCTTTTATCAGCCATGACCTGTCGCTTGAAAGCAGTATTGCGTTCTTTTGTACAAACCATGCTAAATGACAAAGCGGGCGAGGCAAGATTTTTCTCGTACCGAGATGCCATACACCTATCTATTTGGATGGCTATTGCTTCACCATCCCTGTTTGATGAACCTGATATGGAAAGTCGACGAACTTCATCAGACGCTTTTCCAGCGCTTACTGGCATATACTGCTATTTAAGAGTATAGATTTGCCTTGAACCGTGGATCGAGATGAAATTTTTAGTGTGTTGGGCCTATGTTTGAGCTGCTAAATCATCTCTCCGTTTTAAGCCCACCATCTTTTCGTAGCTGCAGGCGATCCGTCCCTCTCACTTGTCTACAGATTCGATGAAGAGTGCTATTTGGAATCGTACTTGCCAAGTCGATTTGCATGGCAGTCAGATATGATCAGCTTCATGTGGGTAACGCCACCTTGCCTACAGGTCAAGGGTTACCTCATCGATAGGGCTAGGGCCTGGAGCAATTACAATGCCCGGGGTACAAAAGCTATGTTTCCATGTCCTACAATCTCCACAAGGCCCACATATGTATATACATACGCAAACTTCTATACTTCAGCAAACACATTCACTGAAAGCTTCCATCCTGCACACATCTTCGCAAGTGAAAAGAGATCCACAGGGAAAACACACTGCTCACTCTTTTCGGGATGCAGAAGACAAAGATACTGCAGATCCACCGCTGGAGGCATCAATTTTAATGAACTATGCTGATGAAGTTCAGATCCTCTGGACGTATCCATAAAGGTGCGAAAAGAGAAATCCCCTGCTAAGGGTTTGAAGAAAAAAAGACTAAGGAACGCGGCCCCTCCTCAACGGGCTAATAGACCCGACTCTCCAAGAGCTCCAGAGAAGAAGAGAAGAACATCACTGGTTATCAATGAACCAATGACCACGAGAACAACTCGTTCTCAATCAAAACAGATGCTTCTTAGTTCTTTTTCTGGAGAGAAGGACATCACTCCTTCTTCAATTCAGAAGCAGGGGAGAGTCAGAAGGAGGAACATCTACTTCTTTGATCGATCCAAAGAGTGATCGCACCGGAGCTGCTGCAGAGCCGGTCGCATCACTACACAGAGAGGTCAGAAGGAAGTTGGTAGTTGCTGAAGAAATACCATCTCAAGAAGGTAGTATCAAGATTGTGATATATCCTAATATATATATTTTTCTGTCAAAAATGTATATTAAATTGATCTCTTTCTTTGTATTGACTATTTCAGCAGATGTCCAGCCTTCTACTACCATTGTAGAAGCTTCGAGATTAGAAGTTGTGATGGTAGGTATTTCCGCAAATGTACTTGCTGCTGCGGGGATAACAGTTCCATCTCCAACTCCTATGAGTCCTGAAGCTACCTCTCCAGAGAAGGATTTGCCTCCACAAAATCCTCAAAAAGCTCAAGGGTCTACTCATTCTGAAGAGGCGATGATTGAAGCCTTAGCTGATTGTGACTTTGGTGATGAAACATATGATGATGATTGGAATAACATCACTAAAGAAAACAAACTTTAGTGAATGCACCATCACCTCAGGAACTCTCAGCTGATGAAGATCCTTCAACTGCTGAAGATGAGGAGAATGTGGTTATCGATGACGGACTTATCAATCCCAAGATCGATGAACCCATAATCTCTGAGATGTCTGGAGTGGCAGCAGAATTAGCAGATCAAACTCCAATGACTCTGCCACTTCAGACTGAATCCGGAGCAGGAAGTAGTCAAGCTACTATGTCTGCAGAGACCACGTCAAAGCTTCAGCCAGATACAGTTAAACCTCTTGAGACTTCTCATGCTATACCCAGCTCAGATAAATTTCTAAACATGATCTATTTGTCATAGCTCCTTCAGCATTGTATATTGCTAATATAAATGACATATGTAATTTGCAGAAGAACCCACAGGGACTGTAGCAGGGGAGGGAAGCTCTTCTCACATCAGCGCTCAAGATGAAGTACCTCCATGTTACGATCCGCTATCCAAATTGTTGGGCCGGGCCGAGTCTTGTCCATCCTACGCTTGAGATAAAGCGTAGTAAGCTGTTCTAAAGACAAATAAGATAAGACCAAAGTGTGCTAACAGTTCTATATGTAATAATGAGTCAGAAATGTTCCAAACACAAAAGTCGTCTTGTGTATAAATAAGTTCCAAGTACAAGTCCAAATGTAAAACTAGATACAGGTCCAGTTACAAAATACGTAGTCTAAAGCATGACTACTCTCAGAAGTCCCGAGCAACTATACAAACTAGACGAGATTCTTTGCAGGTACATCCTCGTAAAGTAAAGCCTGATCCTCGATAGCAAACCCATAATAAGAATCACAAAGCAACTCCTCCTCAGTAAGTATACCTACAACATTATCCTGTCAGGACGGGAGCAAGTACTGATTCTAACAAACATATAATACTGATCATGTGATGGAAAGAGATAAAATGACATATCTTGTTTTATCCAGTTTTAGATACATTTTATCATGGCAATAATATATTCGTTTTAAAGTTTAAAACTGTAGCATGTACGTGATCGATCAATAGGTAAATAGGATGTACAGTAGTACATATTAATTTTTTTCTGGAATGCATGTACGTGCACTAACGGCATCGGTGTATATCCATACACAAACGCGAGATCAGAACCTACGGTAAAGTTATATATAGAATGTTACCGTACGCGGTAAATACATACGGAGAAGGGGGCATGATCACGTACTCTACTAACAGTTTCCCCTTAACCCGTTGTTAAACATGTGAGAAATATAAAAACTGTCCTAAGCATGGTAGTGACTGAAAGTAATACAACATGTGAAGATTTAACTT
Organism: Iris pallida; assembly: GCA_029216955.1. Classification (NCBI taxonomy): domain Eukaryota; kingdom Viridiplantae; phylum Streptophyta; class Magnoliopsida; order Asparagales; family Iridaceae; genus Iris; species Iris pallida. The sequence continues at coordinate 15,067,157 of JANAVB010027397.1, read as the reverse complement.
GCTACCCCAAGGATCAGCATTTAACATGGTTGGATCACAGTTCATTGTTATAGCAGTATGTAAAGTTTATAGAGGTACTTGCCTTTAGAAAAGTAAGGTAGTGATAGAAATGCTATATATGCCTGGTGCCTCGTCACTGTAGAAATAATACATAAACTTAGTTTTCACACTAAGTTAAACATTAAGACACTAGTTGTACGATACGACTTTCTGACTGGACACCTAGCCAAATGGTGACTTTAGCATAGGAGACCAATGTAGGATGACATAATACCCAAACTGACTTTCTAGGGCCTTTACACTAGTGTAGGGTGAGGTCCAATACGACTATAACTCAAATCAACACAAAACATTGTAAGTCGTAACTATTCAATAAATAAATCAGACTGTATACTGTGTTCCAACAATTTTTGAGATAGACAAAAAGCTCAATTTTACATAAAATAAAGTACCAAAATAATCCTTGTTAATTATAGAAATTTATACTAATTTTTTTTGGAATTTATAAACCCTCATAGATATTTATTAAAAATCAGCAAACATATGTATCCTAAAAATGAGTTCTGTTTTCCTATTTTTATAAAATACCAAAAGTACTTATTAAATGCTAGCAAAAGTATATTAAATTAGCTAAATTAACATAGTATTTAAATATAATTTTTTTCCAGATTTTTACAGCATTTAAAATATATATAAAAATTCAAAAATAGCAAGTAACAATTTCTAGAAAATAATTAATTAATTATTTACTATTTTGTCCACGTATTCGAAATTGAACAGAAGTCCAGATACGGGACCCAAAGCCATGAATCAAGTCCAATATGACTTGTACAGACTCTGAATGTATTTGACATATTTGGGCCCAAAAACCCATGCTAGGTTTGGACTTCAAATGGCCATGATTAATAAAATACAGTAATTCAAATATATATATATATATATATATATATATATATATATATATATATATATATATATATATATATATATATATATATATATATATTAAAGTATTTTGATAATAACATATTTTAAAGTGATAAAATATACAAGTCCCAAAATTACATAATAAAATAACTTGTGAGTTTATACATAATAATATTTTGCACAAAATTGATTTTGAAATATTTTTTTTTTACAACAAATACATTTATATATATACGTAAATATATATATATATATATATATATATATATATATATATATATATATATATATATATATATATATATATATATATATATATATATATATATATAATATATATATATATATATATATATATATATATATATATATATAATACAACAAAAATATTTATATATAAGTAAATATATAGATATTTATATATATATATATATATATATATATATATATATATATTATATATAATGAATATATATATATAATAAATAAATATATATATATATATATATATATATATATATATATATATATATATATATATATATATATATATATATATATATATATATATATACACTAAATATAAAATATATATATATATATACAAATACAGTATATATATATAACAGTATATATAATATATATATATATATATATATATATATATATACAAATACATATATACATATATATAAAAAAATACATATATACATATATATATATAATAAAACAAAAATAAAAACGAAACAAAAAAAGAACGAAAGGGGGGCTCGAACTCGGCCTAGGGGAACAGGGGGGTTTAACATGCTCGGGTTGGCCAGGGGGTCAGCTCGGGTTAGCTATTAGGGATAGGGTTTAGTTTGTTTTATTATAAATTAGGTTAATGGGTTTTAAACCCGATAACACAGTTTAAACCCGATAACCCAGTTATTTAAAATCTGTGTCCTGACAGTTTAGGACACGGGCACACGAGTCTTATGTCCAGGGTTGGCACGACACGCACGACACGTAAATGCCGTGTCCATGCCCATCACTGGATTCCTCGTGTTCAGGCGAGTCCACACACGTGTACACGAGACACGATACGACACACAGAGAGAGTGACACGTACGTGTCCGAGAGGCGGTGGCTTTCGGGGCCGTTGCACGACGGAGGAGAAGTCGGGACAGTCTGAGAAAATTCGGCCGAGTTCGTCTCCTCTAGGAGAACCGAACGGTGGTGGTCGGAGGGGATGACGACGGCTGGGGCGGCGCCTAGGGTAGATCTAGGCTTCCGACGATCGTCGGGGAAGAATAGGCTAGGGCGGAGGCTGTGGAGTTCGGGAAGTGAAATGGGTTTGGGGATCGACATGGGGGCCTATTTATAGGTAGAAAAATGGGTTTATATTAGGTTTTAGGTCGGGTTTAGGGTTAGGGTTTAGTCAAAAGTCGGTGGATTAGCCGGAGACGAAGGCGGTGGCTTTCGGCGCTTTTGCAGAACCCCCCCCCCCCCCCAGTTCTGGATATTACACAACCCCCCCCCCCCCCACCGCCTTAGGAAATGCCAATTCCCTAATTGCATATAGCCCCCCGCTGTTGCTCTGTGCAAATTTAATTTGCACAGACAAAACAGATATTACAAAATGGCTTTAAAACAATTAAAATAATTATAAAAAGCATTTAAAATATTTTAATAAATTACAAATTGATATTTTTAGTTTTAAAAAATTATTTAAAAATTCTAAAAAAATATTAATAATTATAGTAATTCATTTTAAGGATATAAACACTATTTAAAATTATAAAAATAATATTTTAAAAACTAGGGGCTTACAAATTTTTTCTCTTTGAAAAATTTATCCTCGAAATTCACAAGGATAGAAGACTCTACAAACATTCTAACATAACAAGCAATGCAAACAAATGACTAAGGCTACTATTAAGACTAACCTCTAAGGTATCAAGCGGGAACGGGTGGTTCTCTCGCGACTGTTGGGTCGAACAAGTAAGGATATCTCTCCCTCATGTCCGACTCCCTCTCCCAAGTAGATTCACCCGGAGAGTGACGGCTCCAAGCTACTCGTACTGAGGATATAACTTTGTTCCTCAGCCTCTTCTCCCTCCTGTCCAATATCTCCATTGGCTGCTCAGTAACTGTAAAACTCGGTCCGATCTCCAACTCTGAATAATCTAGCACATGGCTGGGGTCCGGAACATATCTTCTCAGTTGAGACACATGAAAGACATCGTGAACTCCTGCAAGATTGGGTGAAAGTGCAACCCTGTAAGCTACTTCTCCGATCCTGCCAAGTATCTCAAACGGCCCGATGTATCTGGGGCTCAACTTGCCTCCTCGTCCGAACCGGATCGTTCCTCTAGTAGGTGATATCTTCACCAGCACCATATCTCCGTCAGCGAACTCCATCGGTCTGCGACTAGCATCGGCCCAGTATTTCTGCTTGTCCTGAGCGACTCTGAGCCTGTCTCTGATCATCCCGACCTTCTCTGCTGCATCCGTGATTATCTCTGGCCCAAGCATAACTCTATCCCCAACATCATCCCAAAAGAGCGATGTACGGCATCGTCGTCCATATAGTGCCTCGAAAGGAGACATACCGATGCTGGCTTGGTAGCTGTTGTTGTATGAAAACTCTACCAAGTGTAGATGGCTCTCCCATGATCCGCCAAAGTCCAGCATACAAGTTCTCAGAATGTCCTCTAGCGTCTGTATCATCCTCTCGGACTGTCCATCTGTCTGTGGGTGGTACGCCGTACTGAACTTGAGCCGACTGCCGAACTCTTCCTGCAAGCTCCTCCAGTAGTGGGACGTGAATCTGCTATCTCGGTCCGACATGATGCTCATTGGTACTCTGTGTAAATAGACTATCTGCTACATGTATAGCTCCGCCAACTTCTCGGTGGAGAGTCCCACCTTGAAGGGTATGAAGTGCGCACACTTCGTCAGCCAGTCAACGATGACCCAAATGACATCCTTTCCTCATGGGGAACGAGGAAGCCTTGAAACGAAGTCCATCGTAATGTGTTCCCACTTCCACTCGGAATGGGTAACGGCTGCGATAGACCAGCTGGCCTCTGACACTCCGCCTTGACCTGCTGGCAAACTAGGCATCTCGAAATGAAACGTGATACGTCCCTCTTCATCCCGTGCCACCAAAGATGTTCCTGCAAGTCACGGTACATCTTGTTGGCACCAGGGTGAATAGAATATCGCGATCTATGCGCCTCCTGCAATACTGTCTCTATCAGCTCTCCCTTCGGCACGCATAACCGGCTGCCATGCCTCAAGGATCCATCCTCTGCTATGGTGAAGTCATCCAGCAATCCAGCTAAAGCCTGGGCTCGAAGTATGCGGAGGCTCTCATCTGTAGACTGTGCCTCCTTAATCTGCTCCATCAAATATGACTGAATGTCTAGCGCCATCATCTGTATCACTGATCCTGGCCGGACTATCTCTATACCGAGCTTCTCCAGATCTTCTCGCAAATGCCGATCTATCATCAGATACCAAGCCATCGGATGCCTGCTCAGCGCATCTGCCACCATATTTGCCTTCCCAGGGTGATACTATAAATCGATGTCGAAGTCCTTCATCAACTCCAACCATCGTCTTTGCCTCATGTTCAGCTCTTTCTGCGTGAACACACACTTCAAGCTCTTGTGGTCAGTAAAGATTTCCACTCGCTCTCCGTATAAGTAGTGTTTCCACAACTTGAGTGCAAAGATCACCGCAGCTAACTCTAGGTCGTGGGTAGGATAGTTTCGCTCATGAGTCCGTAATTGCCTAGATGGATAAGCAATCACTTTCCCATGCTGCTATAGGACACATCCTAGCCCCTTTTTTGAAGCATCGTTGTATATGGTAAAACCTCTAGACCCTGAAGATAATGTCAGAACTGGAGCGGTCGTCAGCCTCCTCTTCAGCTTCTCAAATGCTACCTGGCAGTCCTCTGACCAGATGTACTCTGCGTCCTTCTGCGTCAGTTTTGTCATGGGTTCAGCTATCCTAGCAAAGTCTTGGACGAACTTCCTATAATAGCCTGCTAAATCCAAAAAGCTCATGATCTCTGAAACTGACGTCGGAGCCTTCCATGTCTCAACGGCAGCAATCTTCCTAGGATCCACCGAGATCCCATCTCCACTAACTACATGACCGAGAAACTCCACTCGCACAACACCATTGTATGTATGACGTGGGGAATTGTCCTAACAGTCTTCGTAATGGTTTTTCACCGTTAGGACATTTTTTTGCTAATGGTAAAAAACTGTTGGGAAAGTAAAATTTTCCAACACTTGTTTACCGTTAGGAACATAAATTTTTCCAACACTTTTTTACAGTTAGGAATACAAACTTTTCCAACAATAAAAAATCGTTAGAAAAGTAAATATTCCTAACGATTCTTAACAGTTGGGAAAGCAAATTTTCCCAACAGTAAAAAAACCTTAACTGCGATCCGAAAATAATTACACGCACCAAAAAAAAACACATGTAGATTGTGTAACAACTATCCAATCATCCATTATGTGACACAAAAACAACCAGCATAAGGCAGCTACAAACAATTCTATTAGAAGGGTAACACTTAGGTGATAGGTTACACTTTGCTGCATAACTGACGTGTAGCTAGCACCTAAACAGATTAGGAAGGATGAGATTTCTTATACAACACCCACCTATCTTACAAAATGATTATAGAACCTTGGAAGGATTCTTCCTGATAGACTCGAGTCCAGTCCAGGATCTGGAGCGACGACACATGGAGCGAGAGGGTAAGCTTCAATTGCAAAGTCTAAGAACTTGTGAAGGTAAACTTCTTGGAGATGCCCTTAGTATGAGAAACACTTGGCTTAATTCAAGACCACGATTTCTCCGAGTGAACCTATAGTGAAATCAAGCTAGATACTCAGAAAGGAGAACATAAAGCATGTTATGGATAAAACGAGAACAGTAGTCATGTCCACTTACATTTTGAAATACTTCTTCCAGTAGTACACACATAGAATATGCTTCCTCAGACAACTTAGAGATCTTTTCTGCTTCTTTGAATGCTTTAGAAGCTAAATATGCTTTTGCCTCTGCATCTGCAATTTTGTAAGCTGCAGATTTTTAAGCTTCCTCAAGAGTATCTACACCTTTGGGAGGGACAGAATTCTGAGATGGTCGAATGGATGGATCCTTTTGTTTTGGTGTTGGAGTTTTTGTTACAAAGGTCGGATCTTTCAACATGTAAATATTCGACTTACATGCAATTCAGTTTGTAGAAGAATTTTGAGATATTGGTTATATATTTTACCCGGCCTATATCATCATTATACTAATATAAGTTGATCCAGGATATTTTATATCTTGTTACAGAGGGCAGTTCAGATATAAAATATGGTCTGAGCAGGTATTTATAATTTCAAACAGATTACTGAAATAAATCTATGAAATTAGTAACCATGAAAAGAGGCATTAAGAGATAAATGCATTATGCCATATTTATGCTGGATGACTCTGAAGAGTCCCTTCAATGATATTTACAAGTATACTAGCATTCTAGAAAACAACAACTACAAGTAACTACAGTACTTTCTTTCAAATATTGCAATATACAATTTGTAACTATCTCAAAGAGAATATACCATTAAACCATATATGAAACAAACCAGATTAATACATTCTTCAGGTACTTTCCAAACACAAAAATACATTCTTCGGGTACTTTCCAAACACAAAAATACATTCTTCGGGTATTAGGAATTTAGTTTTCTACTCAAACTACATATATGAAACAAACCAAATTGAAGAGAATATACCATTAAACCATATATGAAAAATACATTCTTCGGGTATTTTCCAAACACAAAAATCAAGATGGTCTGTCCCAGCACATATATTATCAGTGCCCCAACACGTATATATATATATATATATATATATATATGAAAATGCAACCAGATTGAAGAGGACCAACTACACGTGTACAATATATTAATACTTCCCAGCAAATATATTTAATTATAACTGCAAAAACTTTATAAGCTTACATCCTCTGCAAGGGTTTCAAGTACTCTAAGATTAGGAGTCTGGACTAGCTGAGGATCGATCATAGGATTCTGTATACACACTGAAAATCAAATTTAGACATAGGGGAAAGATTTCATAGCACAATATAGGATAAGAAGAAACTAACCAAACATATCGACAACGGGAATAAGTGCTTAAATGAATCAATAAGCAACATACAAAAGGAGGCCAAATACAAGAAGCCACCCATGTATTATATACCAAACATAATCTTGGTATATCACTATTGGTGGCTCAAATACTCATTTCTGAAATGCATGCCCAATATCCATTCCATAAATGAAAATGAGCAGAAGAGAGAATTTTCTTACCCCCTCCTGATACAGATTGTCAATCTCACAGCTCTCGATGACCACATAGGAGTCTGGAAAGATGGCTTCAGCACATGCGCCATCTCTGATTAATTCCTCTGTCAACCCCTATTTTGCAACATCCTTTCTTAAATGTAAAGGAATAAATATATAAAAGAACATAGATGTTCTAGTGCATTATCGGATTACATTCATCATGATCCTGGCTAAAAAGAAACAGAAATGTAAGCTAATGACTTCCAGAAATCTAATTGTTCTCACAACCCTCATTGACTCTTTTAGTAAAACTTCTTTAACTAGTCATTTAGGAATATCTTTATTACATGAAAAGACAGTCTCTTATTGTCGATAGTTCCCAAACAAGTAAATTAACAAAAGGCCTAGCTGCATACATGTGGATCCGCTCCTGTATTTAAGAAAGATGGCATATATGATATAGAGACCTAGCTGCATACAACAAATTTTAGTAGAAATTGGAACTAAAATTAATTTTAGGAGTGTAGTTGATGGAAGGACATTGAGATATATTCAGATACTAAACGCGACGGTCAAATGCTAGAGTATTGGTCATGAAATCATTGTTGATACCTAAGAAATGTACCTTGTCATTGTTGGTGCAGATTAAGCTCCCATGTGTTCAACTCGCAAGAAAATACATGAAGAGGGTCTCTCCAGAACTTGATGCGTTGAGCGGCACGGAGAAAGAACTGAACCAAGAATTTTTTGCCCAGGATGTCTATTTCACTCTAAGAATAGAGAACAAAAAGTGCACAAAATCAAAAGTTCACATAAGTATAACATAGAGAAAATATATCAATACAAGGATTCAGAAGTAACATCCTTATACATGTTATATCCTTTTGCATCTATAGCTAGTATGAATCCAGATCTCAAATAGTACCAATAATTTCCTTAGTTAGAGTACCACCATCGAGTTCAAGTCCCCAAAGGAAGTCTGATGTGCCGTCATATACCAAAAGAGACTTTAACAAATTTGGATCATGGTAGGACAAGAAAGAGAACACTCCTGTCATATGATTGGAAGTAAGCTGAAAGCAATTACATCGATCTCTTTCCTGAAAAGTTTGGAATAAATCTGATCGTCAAAACCACATCAAATAAACACCCATTTGGCTAAATCCACGTGGACCAAAATTTTGGTCCCTACACATATTGTGCTCAAGTAAAACCTGTATTTTGACGGAATACCTGTCCTGTGCAATGCACCCTGATTTGCGTGGGATTTTTAGTAATTCCATCAAAATTTCCATCCCGAGTCCAAAACTAAAATGGCTCAGTTTGAACTCTGATTTTGATGTCCTGTTCTACTCGATCCCACTTGAACTTGAGCCAACATACAACATCCACCTATATACGACATACCAGATATATGAATTGTCTTTTCACTAAATAATTCTCCCTATTAAGTATTTGACTTCCATTGCTTTAAGAACTGTTGGGAACGGTGGAGCACCCCGGCGCAGTGGCACGGGTTCGAGCCCCCTTGGAGGCATGTCTCCAAGCACTATTAAGAAGTGGACACCCTCAAAAACAAAAACAAAAAAATATTATACATAAAGGATGATGAAACATGTAATAAACTGAAATTAATTTGGTTTTAATGAAAACATATATACCCCATATATTGAGTAGGTTGGCATGCCAAAGGATGGAAGAACTCGCGCACACCCTTGGGGTTGAGTTTGCTGACGGGCGTATCCTAGTGCATTGGCATTCGTTTCCATGCTTGCTAAGTAGCTTGGTTGCCTTCCTCCAGCTGCACAAATCTCACGATATTGTAATTTATGTCAAGTAGAAATGCAAATCAGATATAAAACATATGAATCAAGCTTATGATATACAAAAAATGTTGACTAAATAACAAAAGAATAAATCATGGAAGAAATGGTTGTTGTTTGGAATTTGACACATGGACCACAAGGTGACATATCTCAATGCAAGCACTAATGGATGAATACTTCCCCTCTCATATTACCGGATGCATTGATGTATCACGTAGTGTGCTATGTGCATCACTAATTTTATGTGGCTTCTCAACAATAACTTGTCAAATTTGCGCTTCCTAGTAAGATATACCTCCAGAATAGCAACATCAGCAATTATGATGATTAGAATAAAGGATGTAACATAATATAGGTTGGTAGTGTAGCCACACTTGTATTTGCATGCATTATGTGGTAATCGCTCGAGAAAATCATCTAGGCCAAGTGGTCTCTGATTAGGATGCGGCAACCCATTGCATAACAAAAACAGATCAAGAAGCTTTTGGAAGCAACTGCAACAATTTAATGATTATGCGAGAATATTCTTCAGTCAACAACAGATATTGGTAGTACTGAACAAATTCAGAAGTTTCAGGGATCAGTGGAGGGCCTGAAGGCCAATCCAATTCTTCAAATCAACTATTTACAAGGCAATATTTAGTAGTTTAATTTACTCTATATATGATGCTGACCTGGAAAGCCTTGAGAAGAGAAGAGCCTAAAATGCTTTGCTTGGTTTTCCCAAAATCCTCCGAACCCTAATTTTCCCAAATTCCTTCGAAACCCTAATTCTGTAAATCCCTCTGGAGTTTCGATTCACTAACTCCTCCAATAATCCCTCGATTGATGAGAAGGAGAAGAACTGTAACCCAAATCCGATGATTCCCATGCCAAAAGAGAAGAACATGGACCTGTTAGTGTTGACGATAGTATCCCGATTGGTGACTGTGAGGGACAGAGAGAGAGAGAGAGAGAGAGATTACCTGTCAACTTTGTATGTCACCGTTGAGTAGAGGAGGGTGCCTTCGCCATTCACGGTCGAGGAGGCAGAGAGGAGAGGAGAAAAGTAGAGAGGCTCGGGGAGGGCACGGGAGGAAAATGAGAGATGGCATAAGTGTGATGCGTCAATAACACTTCCTTATCATGTGAATGGCACAAGATGACCTTTTTTATTTTTCCTTTAATTTTATTTAATGTGCTAACGATTTTTAAGTGTTACCAAATAAATATTGTGTGTTGCTAATATTAAAATTTATTTTTTTGTCATTTTTCCTAACGGTTTTTTGCATCCCTAACGGTTTTCCACCGTTGGTAATTAGTAATGCCAAAAAACCGTTAGTAAGTGAAAAAATATGTGTTGGAAAATCTTTCTTTTGGTGTAGTGTCGGTCCAAAAAGAACTCGTACTTCGACAATTTGGCATACAACCTCTCCTGCCTCAGAATCTCCAAAAATGTCCGTAAGTGCTCTGCGTGCTCCTTCGGCGTCTTCGATTATATCAGGATGTCGTTGATAAATACTACGACGAACTTATCCAGATACTGGTGAAATGTCTTATTCATCAAGTTCATAAAGACAGCTGGCACATTTGTGAGACCAAATGGCATCACCAAAAACTTGTACTGCCCGTACTTCGTATTGAACGCCTCTTCTGGATGTCTACAGCCCTGACTTTCACCTGGTGGTAACCGGATCTCAAATCTATCCTGGAAAATACCTTCGCCCCACTCAACTGCTCGAACAAATCATCTATCATGGGCAGAGAATATTTGTTCTTAATGGCGATGGTATTCAATGTCCGATAGTCAATACACAATCGGACTGTACCATCCTTCTTAGGCACAAAGAGCACTGGTGCTCCACATGGAGAAGCACTAGATCGAATGAAACCCTTTTTCAACAGGTCATCAATCTGCTCCTTCATCTCTACGGCCTCCTTGGGGTTCACTCTATAGCAAGTCCGGGATACTGGTGATGAACACGGCACTAAATCTATAGTGAACTCCACATCTCTGTCAGACGGAAGTCCTGGAAGATCCTCTGGAAATACATCCATAAACTCCCTAATGATAGGGTATGGCGGTGCTAACTCTCCAATTGTCGCACAACAGTTCGGCTCTAGGCTGATCTCCGGCCATGTCCTCCTGACACTGAATGGTGTCGTGCCTGGGGGAATGAACAGAATACTACCCTCGTGACAGTCTATAGCTGCGTGAGCATAGATAAGCCAGTCCATTCCCAATATGATATCATACCCAGGGAGTGGCATCACAAAGAATCGTCCCCTAAATTCTCTTCCAGCTATAGTAATAGAGCATCGATAGATAGCTCTAATGGGTACTGGTCCGCCTCCCGTCATTACTCTACTCATCTCCTCGGTAGGTGTAGCTACTAAGTGGTGTTTATGCATAAACTCTAATGACAGAAAGCTAAACGATGCACCAGAATCAAACAAACATAGAGCTAGAAAAGTATGCAAATAAACATAACTTGTGATGACGTCAGCCAAATAATCTGGCTCCGAAACCTGCTCCGGTTTTGCCTCAAGAGCCAGACTATAAGCCTTCCCCTGGGGTCCCTTCTGCTGCTGCAGATGTTGCCCAAACCTCTGCTGCTGATTCGAAAGTGGCGGTCCTCTAGATGGTGGTCCGGCACCTGGTACCCTGGCTACTGGACAGTCCCGAAGCTGATGGATGGTAGACCCACAAGCCAAACACTGCCCCAACCTCTTCCTACAGACGAAAGCGTCATGGCCTGGCCTTTTACAGAAAGAACACACACCTCCCTTCTGCTGCCGGGGTCCCGGGGCTCTAACTGGTGGGATTGGGTGATGTGGTACGGGAGGACGGTAAGTCTGCTGGTGTAGTACCGGTGCTCTCAGCTGGAAAGCCGGATACTTGGAAGGTCCCTCGTGGTGTACAGGAGCCGGCCTCTTGCAAGACTGAAGACGCTCCTCTATGCTCCAGGCCAATTCTAGCCTCTGGTAGTAGTCAGTCGTACCGTTCGCTACAATTAGAATGCCAATGTCTGGAACTAGACCATTACAAAACCTATGCGTCATCTCCTCTAGGTCTGCAACTAGACTAGGAACGAAATGGCTCAGGCTACTAATCTCTGCTGCATATTCGTCAACAGAACAGTTTTCCTGCTGGATGTTTTGGAATCGTAGTGTCACGCTCCGATACCGTAGAATCGATAGTCGTCCCCCGGGCGTGATTTCGTGCGAACCTAAGTTGCGATCGCACAAGGCATAGTCATAAGGTTATCCGAATAACAACATCAAGTTAGAGTACGTAAAGAAAATTGAATGACACATTGGAATAGAAGTAAACTTTTTCATTGATAATAAAACTTCATTTATATTGACTCTATTACAATCATTGTCGTGCGGGCTACAACATGACTCGACTTACAAAACGAACGCTGATGAGATAGACGTTCCATACATTACATCCCTTTTTATAAGCAAAACTATTATAATTTCTACCTGCTATCGAAGGAAGTCGAGTCGCCATTTGTCTTCTTTGTACTGAGTGCAGAGTCTTCAAAAGAATTTCAGAACACAATCCTTCACACGCGGACGAGGCTTCAAAAGGGTTCACGTCGCCTTGAGCTTTTAGGTGGCACGCCCTTCGTGGTTCAGGGTACCTGTGTAGAGAACGAGGATCAGTATATTACACTTTGTACTGGTGCGTGGCTATTTAAGTTCCACGCTCTTATTTGGTTGAAGAGTTTATATGACTTAGCTTGTGAATGTTTCTAACCATCCTAATGAATTTCAAACAAGCATATGACCAGCATAATGTGAAAATACGTTAGAACTTACCCACGGCGGGCCGTACCGCGCCTTATAAGACTTACCATGTTCTTCCCTGTCAATTGTTATCATTTTCATACCAAGTGCAATATTACGTATGATTGGTCACTAGCATGACAAGCCATCCTGGACTACAGCTTTGTTAGCCGAGGCCCTTGCAGCGCAAGTAGCGAGCCCCGCTGTAAGTCCCCGCTTAACCCGTGCTATCATCCAGCACAGTTATACCGTGTTTCCTTCTAGGCCGAGTCGGTCCCGTGGCCCCAGGTTGTCGCTCGAGAAAACTCTCCCTTGTCGACAAGTTGTCCAATGACCGAGTTAAGACATTATTTAGTTGTTAAGGTATTGCCTACGTTCACTTTTAAAACTTGATCATTTTATCGTACCCGTGCCTTTGCATTCATTCTTTCATTCGCAACAACACTGTCAATTTACCTAAGAAGGGGTCAAGAAAAGAAGGGTCAGCCACTCACCTTGAGTTTACTTCGGGCGAGAGAACTTGTTGGCCGCGCTAGACGTTGCCTACTAGATTACCTGAAATCGTACAAGCAACCGATTAGAACACTACATTATTCAAAAAGTTCGATAGAAAATGTGAGTTCAAAATGCAAGCCGTGAAAACCATCGAAAATATTCACGAAAACGCATTCAGAAAACAAAGCCAAAACCAACGCAAGCGGCGTGAAAAGCAGAGCAATGGGAGGTCTCTCCCGACTCAACCGCAGAGTCAATCCTTGAGGCACGACATGCTGAATATGGGACTTGGTTCCGAAGAAGCCATTCCATAATGGGGAATGGATCTTAATTCAACCGTTTTCGTTCGATCGATCCCGACCTATCGGTTCCGACCGAATCGATAGCGACAGTGTTCCTTTCTCGCGCACTCCGTGGACGAAGTATGGGGCACGATGTAGGGATGGGGCACTACACCATAACCAACTAAGAAAAAGTTTCATCCTTGAAACTTAAAATAGAACCTACCTCTACGAGAACAATGAAGGAAATTTTTCCTTCATTTCTGACTCAAGCTCCCACGTCGACTCTTCGACCGAATGGTTCTCCAGAGGATGCGAACGAGAGGAATAGCACTGTTACGGAGGAGTTTATCCTTGCGCTCCAAGATTTGTACTGGCTCTTCGATATATGACAAGTCCGCCTTCAGGTCCAGCTTACCCAAATCCACCACATGGCTCGGATCGTGTACGTACTTCCGCAATTATGAGACGTGGAAGACATCATGTACCTCTGACAACGCAGGCGGTAAAACGATTTGGTAAGCTACCGGGGCGACTCGCTTCAATATTTCGAACGGACCAACAAATCTTGGGCTCAATTTCCCCTTCGTACCGAACCTGGAAACTCCACGCATGGGCATGACTTTCAAGAATACATGGTCGCCTTCCAAAACTCGAGGGGGCGTCGGTGTGTATCGGCATAGCTCTTCTGTCGACTTTGTGCTATCTTCAATCTCTCCCGTATTAACTTGACCTTCTTTACGGTCTGCTCCACCAGCTTCGGACCAAGTATCTGCCGTTTCCCAACTTCATCCCAACAAATGGGCGATCTGCACTTCCGACCGTACAAAGCTTCATACGGCGCTATTTGGATGCTGGACTGATAGCTGTTGTTGTATGCAAACTCGGCCAGCGATAGATGGACGTCCCAACTTGACTTCAACTCGATCGCACAGAGTCATAACATGTCTTCGAGAATTTGGTTCACCCGCTCTGTTTGGCCGTCAGTCTGAGGATGAAAAGCTGAGGTAAACTTCAACTTGGTCCCCAACGCTGAATGTAGACTACTCCAGAAGTGCGCTACGAACCGTCCATCCCGATCAGAGATGATAGATACTGGGATCCCGTGCAGCCAAACTATTTTATCAAGGTATATCTGAGCAAGGCGGTCGACGCTTCAAGTAACTTTGATGGCGATAAAGTGCGCTAACTTGGTTAGTCGATCGACGATGACCCAGACGGCGTCGTTTCACCGCGGCGTCCTCGGTAAGCCAACAACGAAGTCCATAGTGATGTGATCCCATTTCTATTCTGGAATGGCAAGGTTCTGTATCTCCCCGCCCGGTCGCTGGTGCTCGGCTTTGACTTGCTGACAGGCCATACATTTTGATACAAAGAGCGCTACGTCCCTCTTCATGCCGTACCACCAAAAGACAACGCGGAGGTCCTTATACTTCTTGGTGCTACCAGGATACAAATAATATTTTGCATAATGCGCCTCCGATATTATCTCCTTTCTAAGTTCTGCGTCATCCGGAATACATAGTCGTCCCTTCACTCGCATCACTCCCGACTCGTCCTCTGCAAAGTCGGATGCTTTCCCTGTCGATATCAGCTTCCGCATCTTCTCCAGGTTTGGGTCGTCCTTCTGTGCAGACTTGATCCTCTCCAGTATGCTCGGTTCTACCTGCAGTTGCGCCAGTTTCATGTCTCTGAAACAAACTCGGAGTTCAATGCCCAATCCTTCAAAGTCGCGCAACAGTCGATCGTTGATGCATAACGAAGCTAAGTACTTCCGGCTCAGCGCATCTGCTACCATATTTCCCTTGCCTAACGTGTAGTCGATTGACAAGTCATAGTCTTTGATCAGTTCGAGCCATCGCCTCTGCCGCAAATTCAGTTCTTTCTGGGTGAAGAGATACTTGAGGCTTTTGTGGTCTGTGTAAATCTTGTACGCCACGCCATAGAGATACTGACGCCACAGTTTCAACGCAAACATAATCGCCGCTAATTCTAGGTCGTGCGTGGGGGAGTTCTTCTCGTGCGGCTTCAACTGCCGGAAAGTAAAAGATATCACCTTATCCCGCTGTATGAGCACACACCCCAAGCCCTGGCCAGAAGCATCGCTGAAGATTTGAAATCCCTCCATCCCTTCAGGAAGAGCAAGTATCGGGGCCAAAATAAGCCGTTGTTTCAGCTCCTAGAAGGAAGTTTCACAGTCGTCTGACCACTTGAATGTGACTCCTTTCTGGGTGAGGCGAGTCAACGGTGATGCAATCTTCGTGAAGTCCTTTACGAAGCGTCAGTAGTATCCCGCCAAGCCTAGGAAGCTTCAAATTTTACTAACTGATGCGGGCCGTCTCCAATCAGCGACTGTCTCAACTTTCTTTGGATCGACTGCGATGCCCGCGGCGGAGATGATGTGCCCAAGGAATGAGACGATGTTCAGTCAGAATTCGCACTTGCTCATCTTCGCATACAATTGATTCTCTCGAAGGATTTGGAGTACCGTCCGCAGATGCTCTGCATGTTGCGCTCGATCCTTCGAGTAAACGAGGATGTCGTCGATGAAGACTACTACAAATTTGTCAACGAACAGACGGAACACCCGATTCATTAGATCCATGAAGACGATAGGGTCGTTTGTCAGACCGAACGACATTACCAAGAACTCGTAGTGGCCGTAACGAGTGCAGAAGGCAGACTTCGGCACGTCATCTGGCTTGACCTTGATTTGGTCATAACCCGATCGCAGATCAATCTTTGAAAATACCGTTGCACCTTGGAGCTGGTCAAACAAGTCGTCGATGCAGGGAATGGAGTATTTGTTCCGGACGGTGGCTTTATTCAATTCCCGATAGTCGATGCAGAGCCACATCGATCCATCCTTCTTCTTCACAAATAGCACGGGCGCACCCCACGGTGAGACACTCGGACGGATAAACCCTCTGTCGAGTAATTCCTGTAGTTGTGCTTTTAGTTTTTTCAATTCTGCAGGGGCCATTCTATACGGAGCCTTCGAGATCGGCCGGGTGTCGGGGAATGTGTCGATGGTGAACTCTATTTTTCGATCGGGCGGCATGCCGGGTAGCTCGTCCGGGAACACGTCTGGGAATTCAGCCACAACGTCGATCTGACCCGCATTTGTACCATCATGTCTCATCTCACGAACGGAAGCCAAGTAGCCTTCGTATCCGGAATACAGCAGCTTTCGAGCCGAGATTGTCGAGATCACCATGCACGTCGACGATGCTTCACCACACGAATAGCAGAATTCGGGCACTCCAGGTATGCGGAAGGTGACCTTCTTTCCTGCACAGTCGATGTTTGCATTACAAGGACCGAGCCAATCCATGCCCAATATGATGTCGAAGTCCTTCATGTCTAGAACTATTGCATCAAGACCGATCTTTTGACCCCCAATACATATGGTTCCTCCCCCGCAGGCTAAGTTTGTGAGTAGTGGCACGCCCGAAGGCATACTTACGCTAAGATCAAGGTCTAACAATATTACAGGAAATTTGTGCTCGGCGGCGAAGTCCGTCGATATAAAAGTATGCAAAGCGCCTGAATCAAATAACACATGAGCAGGTACATTATTGAAACTCAATATACTTGTCACGACAGTGTCAGAAGCAAACGCCTCGTCTCGAGTCAGAGCAAAGACACGCCCCTGTGCATTAGGGCGTCGGGCTTGGTTGTTGGGTTGAATGGACTGAGGAGGTCGGGGCACCTGTCCTCGATTCTCTTGACGGTGTTTTTATGGTGGTGTGTTGGAATAATTTGGTTTCCGAACCGGGCATTCTCGAAATTGGTGCCCCCTTCGTGAACAAGACAATCATTAGGATGGTGGTCGGTGTTGTGACATTTGCTGTAAGGAATCGGAGGGGTTCGCCCCCTGTTGCTGCCATGATTTGGGCGCTTTGACGCGTAATTGTTGCCTCCCGTATAGCTAGGACGTTTGTGATTGGAGTGGCGTACAACGTCGTCAGCACCGGAAGGATGCAGGCCCTCAAGGCGGAGAGCGTGATTTAGAGCCTCGTCCGTGGTCTAGTACTCTGGGACCACGACATGCGCACCGATAGAGTGTCGCAGACCCACTTCGAACCGTCGCACACGGCACACTTCTGTAGGTAGAAACGCACTAGCAAACTTGGACAACTTATTGAATTCTGCGGTACACTGTTCTACTGTCCGATTCCCTTGCTTCAATTGCATGAACTCATTTTCTTTCGCTTGACGAACGGCTGATGGAAATACTCGATTTCAAAAGCCTTGCGGAACGTGGCCCAAGAGATCGAAGCTGTGTTGTTGTCGCATCGGATTGCTCGTTTGTACACGGCCCACCAGTCGTGTGCGTTCAACCGTAGTTGAAGTTGTGCGCATGCGACTTGCTTTCATTCTTCAATGCCGAGGAGCTCGAAGTGATCCTCCAGCTCTTCCAACCAGTCGATCACCATGGAAGGGCCTTCGGTGCCGCTAAAGGAAGTGCGGCACACTTTCTTGAATTTTGACACTTCAAAGTTGTACTTTTTCGGTGTCGTTGGTTGACGCTTGGGCTCCTCCGTGTCGACTTCAATAGGTTGGATCGTCGACACGGTGGCAGTAGGTGCGGTGACGGTAGGCACAGTCGCAGAATTTCTGTTGGCCGCCATTGTCTGGACGATCTACTGCAGGGTATCCAGCTGCTTTTGTTGAAGTTTTGCATGTGCGTCGAAGCGAGCTTCAAAGCGAACTTCGAACTGGGCCTGTCATTCCTCTGTCTGTTGATGTTGGTTCTCGGACTGGTTCCGCTGTGCCTCTATCATGCGCAGCATCCTTTCGATGGTATCGTTAGAAGGTCCTGCCCGCGAACGACGCGAACTACTAGAGCCGCTAGAAGCGCTCTGCTCTCACTCAACCGTGGGTTCCGGTACTTTTGCAATACGAAGGCAAACGTATCAGTCACAAATTATTACGGACTCATTGTATGAAACAACTTATCTCATCGATGCGAGGTCAAAGGTTTAAAACTCTAGACGCGAGGCCAAAGGATGTAAAGCCGTGCTCTGATACCATTATGTCACGCCCCAATTTCGTAGAATTGAAAGTCGTCCCCCGGGCGTGATGCCGTACGAACCTAAGTTACGATCGCATAAGGTATAGTCATAAGGTTATCCGAATCACAACATCAAGTTAGAGTACGTAGAGAAAATTGAATGACACATTGGAATAGAAGTAAACTTTTTCATTGATAATAAAACTTCATTTATATTGACTCCATTACAATCATTATCGTGTGGGCTACAACATGACTCGACTTACAAAATGAACGCTGATGAGATAGTCGTTCCATACATTACATCCCTTTTTACAAGAAAAACCATTACAATTTCCACCTGCTATCGAAGGAAGTCGAGTCGCCATCTGTCTTCTTTGTACTGAGTGCGGAGTCTTCAAAAGGATTTCAGAACACAAGCCTTCACACGCGGACGAGGCTTCAAAAGGGTTTACGTCGTCTTGAGCTTTTAGGTGGCACGCCCTTCGTGGTTCGGGATACCTGCGTGGAGAGCGTGGATCAGTACATTACACTTTGTACTGATGCGTGGCTATTTAAGTTCCACGCTCTCATTTGGTTGAAGAGTTTATATGACTTAGCTTGTGAATATTTCTAACCATCCTAATGAATTTCAAACAAGCATATGACCAGTATAATGTGAAAATACGTTAGAACTTATCCACGGCGGGCCGCGCCGCGCCTTATGAGACTTACCATGTTCTTTCCTGTCAATTGTTATCATTTTCATACCAAGTGCAATATTACGTGTGATTGGTCACTGGCATGACAAGCCATCCTGGACTATAGCTTTGTTAGCCGAGGCCCTTGCAGCGCAAGTAGCGAGCCCCGCTGCAAGTCCCTGCTTAACCCGTGCTATCATCCAGCACAGCTATACCGTATTTCCTCCTAGGCCGAGTCAGTCCCGTGACCCCGAGTTGTCGCTCGAAGAAACTCTTCCTTGTCGACAAGTTTTCCAATGACCGAGTTAAGACATTATTTAGTTGTTAAGGTATTGCCTACGTTCACTTTGAAAACTTGATCATTTTACCGTGCCCGTGCCTTTGCACTCATTCTTTCATTCGCAACAACACTGTCAATTTACCTAAGAAGGGGTCGAGAAGAGAAGGGTCAGCCACTCACCTTGAGTTTACTTCGGGCGAGAGAACTTGTTGGTCGCGCTAGACGTCGCCTACGCGATTACCTGAAATCGTACAAGCAGCCGATTAGAACACTGCATTATTCAAGAAGTTCGATAGGAAATGCGAGTTTGAAATACAAGCCATGAAAACTATCGAAAACATTCACGAAAATACATTCAGAAAACAAAGCCAAAACCAACGCAAGCGACGTAAAAAGCAGAGCAACGGGAGGTCTCTCCCGACTCAGCCGCAGAGTCAATCCTTGAGGCACGACCCGCTGAATATGGGACTTGGTTCCGAAGAAGTCATTCCATAACGGGGAATGGATCTTAATTCAACCGTTTTCGTTCGATCGACTCGATCGATCCCGACATATCGGTCCCGACCGAATCGATAGCGACAGTGTTCCTTTCTCGTGCACCCCGTGGACGGAGTACGGGGCACAATGCAGGAACGGGGCACTACACGTAGCCCCATGGCTACCCTAGCGGTGGTCGAGAAGAATTTCTTCTTGAACTGGGACTTGAACTGATCCCAAGTGGCCTTCCCTCTCACGAATAGCGGCTCATTCCTGAACCAAACTCCCGCCAAGTCTATCAGCAGAAATCTCGCTGCCTCGACCTGGAGGTCACCGGACAACCTAGCTCCAAGGAGCTTCTTCTTTACCGAGTCTAGCCAGTCATCTACTACTACTATGCCCTCGGTCCCCATGAACTCCTTGGGGTTCAAACCCATGAAGTCCTTGACGTTCCCCACTGTCTGCCATAGCTCTACCGGTGGTGGGACCATGGTACGCTCCTCAGAATGCTCCATGCTCTGACGGAGTAGGGTGGTCTGCTACTGATGGGTCGTTAGGAACCCCTGGATCAGAGTGAGCAGTTGGTTCCCGTCGTGAGTGACGGAAGCCGGGACAGGTATAGTAATAGGTGGTGGTGGGAGTATCGGGTCCTGCTAGGACTGTGATGTGGAAGGTGGTAGAGGCATCTGGGTTGGTAGATTTGTGGAGTGGGGGAGTATAGTAGGTGGAGGTGGAGATACATCGGTCAACTGGTCAACCGACTGGATAGGAAGTGTGCTATTTTCAGGTGTGGCATACTGGGATGAGCGGGTGAGCACCATCTAGTAAATAAATGAACTTATAAGGACTCTTTTAACTAAACAATCATAAACAAGAAAATCTAATTGTAATAGCGAGCATATGATGTGATGTGTTTCCTATGTTACAATCCTAGTAATCCTCTAGGTGTTCTAAGCGTCATTCCTAGTGTTGTCTAGTTACCTTAAGTTTCTAGTTGCAGGCATGCTTGGTACAATGACGTAACCAAACAATTTAGTCAGGACCTGCATGGGCCACCACTAAAAATATGTCACGATCTGCTACCCAAATTGTTGGGCCGGGCCGAGTCATGTCCAGCCTACGCTTGAGATAAAGCGTAGTAAGCTGTTCTAAAGACAAATAAGATAAGACCAAAGTGTGCTAACAGTTCTATATGTAATAATGAGTCAGAAATGTTCCAAACACAAAAGTCGTCTTGTATATAAATAAGTTCCAAGTACAAGTCCAAAATGTAAAACTGGATACAGGTCCAGTTACAAAATACGTAGTCTAAAGCATGACTACTCTCAGAAGTCCCGAACAACTATACAAACTATACGAGATTCCCTGCAGGTACATCCTCGTAAAGTAAAGCCTGATCCTCGATAGCAACCCCATAATAAGAATCACAAAGCAACTCCTCCTCAGTAAGTATACCTATAATATTATCCTGTCAGGACGAGAGCAAGTACTGATTCTAACAAACATATAATATTGATCATGTGATGGAAAGAGATAAAATGACATATCTTGTTTTATCCAGTTTTAGATACATTTTATCATGGCAATAAATATATTCGTTTTAAAGTTTAAAACTGTAGCATGTACGTGATCGATCAATAGATAAATAGGATGTATAGTGGTACATATCAATTTCTTTTCTGGAATGTACATACGTGCACTAACGGCATCGGTGTATATCCATACACAAACGCGGGATCAGAACCTACGGCAAAGTTACATATAGAATGTTACCGTGTGCGGTAAATACATACGGAGAAGGGGGACATGATCACGTACTCTACTAACAGTTTTCCCTTAACCCATTGTTAAACATGTGAGAGATATAAAAACTGTCCTAAGCATGGTAGGGACTAAAAGTAATACAACATATAAAGATTTAACTTACTACCCCAAGGATCAGCATTTAACATGGTTGGATCACAGTTCATTGTTATAGCAGTATGTAAAGTTTGTAGAGGTACTT
Source organism: Iris pallida (assembly GCA_029216955.1). Taxonomy (NCBI): domain Eukaryota; kingdom Viridiplantae; phylum Streptophyta; class Magnoliopsida; order Asparagales; family Iridaceae; genus Iris; species Iris pallida. Next base: position 15,045,042 of record JANAVB010027397.1, on the reverse strand, counting down.
GCCTTTAGCAAAGCAAGGTAGTACTAGAAATGTTATAGATGCCTGGTGACTCGTCACTGTAGAAATAATACATAAACTTAGTTTTCACACTAAGTTAAACACTAAGACACTAGTTGTGCAACACGACTTTCTGACTGGACACCTAGACAAATGGTAACTTTAGCATAAGAGACCAATGTGGGGTGACACAATACCCAAACTAACTTTCTAGGGTCTTTACACTAGTGTAGGGTGAGGTCCAATACGACTATAACTCAAATCAACACAAAACATTGTAAGTCGTAACTATTCAATAAATAAATCAGACAGTACACTGTGTTACAACAACTTTTGTGATAGGCAAAAAGCTCAATTTTACATAAAATAAAGTACAAAAATGATCCTTATTAATTATATAAATTTATAATATTTTTTTCTGGAATTTATAAATCCTCATAGATATTTATTAAAAATCAGCAAACATATGTATCCTGAAAATGAGTTCTGTTTTCCTATTTTTATAAAATACCAAAAGTACTTATTAAATGCTAGAAAAATTATATTAAATTAGGTAAATTAACCTAGTATTTGAATACAATTTTTTCCAGATTTTTACAGCACTTAATATATATATATATATATATATATATATATATATATATATATATATATATATATATATATATATATATATATATATATATATATATATATATATATATATATATATATATATTCAAAAACAATAAGTAACAATTTCTAGAAAATAATTAATTAATTATTTACTATTTTGTCCACGTATTCGAAATTGAACAGAAGTCCAGATACGGGACCCAAAGCCATAAATCAAGTCCAATATGACTTATACAGACTCTGAATGTATTAGACACATTTGCAACCGAAAACCCATGCTAGGTTTGGACTTCAAATGGCCACGATTAATAAAATACAGTAATTTATATATACAGTAATTAATTTATATATATATATATATATATATATATATATATATATATATATATATATATATATATATATATATATATATATATATTTAAGTATTTTGATAATAACATATTTTAAAGTGATAAAATATACAAGTCCTAAAATTACACAATAAAATAACTTGTGAGTTTATACATAATAATATTTTGCACAAAATTAATTTTGAAATATATATATATATACATATACAACAAATACATTTATATATATACATAAATATATAGATATTTATATATATAATGAATATTTTTTTTTATATATATATAATGAATATATATATATATATATATATATATATATAAAAATATATATAATATATATATATATATATATTTAATGAATATATATATATATATATATATATATATATATATATATATATATCTATATATATATATATATATATATATATATATATATATATATATATATATTTTTATATATATATATATTTATATATATATATATATATATATATATATATATATATATATATATATATATATATATATATATATATATATATATATATATATATATAATAAATATACATATATATATATATATATATATATATATATATATATATATATATATATATACATATATATATATATATGTATATTTATTATATATATATATATTATAAAACAAAAATAAAAACAAAATAAAAAAAGAACGAAAGGGGGGCTCGAACTCGGCCTAGGGGAACAGGGGGGTTTAATATGCTCGGGCTGGCCAGGGGGTCCGCTCGGGTTAGATGTTTGGGATAGGGTTTATTTTGTTTTATTATGAATTAGGTTAATGGGTTTTAAACTCGATAACACAGTTCAAACCCGATAACCCAGTTATTTAAAATCCGCGTCCTGACAGTTTAGGACACGGACACACGAGTCTTGTATCCAAGGTTAGCACGACACACACGACACGTAAATGCCGTGTCCATGCCCATCACTGGGTTCCTCGTGTTCAGGCGAGTCCACACATTTGTACACGAGACACGATACGACACACAGAGAGAGTGACACGTATGTGTCCGAGAGGCGGTGGCTTTCGGGGGCGTTGCACAGCGGAGGAGAAGTCGGGGCAGTCTGAGAAAATTCACCGAGTTCGTCTCGTCTAGACGAACCGAACGGTGGTGGTCGGAGGGGATGATGACGGCTAGGGCGGCGCCTAGGGTAGATCTAGGGTTCCGGCGATCGTCGGGGAAGAATGGGCTAGGGCGGAGGCTGTGGAGTTCGGGAAGCGAAATGGGTTTGGGGATCAACTTGGGGGCCTATTTATAGGTCGAAAAATGGGTTTAGATTAGGGTTTTGGTCGGGTTTAGGGTTAGGGTTTAGTCGAAAGTCGGTGGGTTAGCCGGAGACGAAGGCGGTAGCTTTCGGCGCTTTTGCAGAAACCCCCCCCCCAGTTCTGGATATTACACAACCCCCCCCCCCCCCACCGCCTTAGGAAATGCAAATTCCCTAATTGCATATAGCCCCCCGCTGTTGCTCTGTGCAACTTTAATTTGCACAGACAAAACATATATTACAAAATGGCTTTAAAACAATTAAAATAATTGCAAAAAGCATTTAAAACATTTTAAAAATTACAAATTGATATTTTTAGTTTTAAAAAATCATTTAAAAATTATTTAAAAATTCTAAAAAATTCCTAATAATTATAATAATTCATTTTAAGGATATAAACACTATTTAAAATTATAAAAATAATATTTTAAAAACTAGGGGCTTACACTCCACCAATTAAAACTGTAAAGACTCCAGCGAAAGTAGTAGCCACTCCAGGAGCCATGGCAACTAACAAGTTCGTGGTGGCTTACTTCACGAAGGTTTTCTTCACGTCTCTGGAGCCCTTAGTTCATAGAGTGATGGAGAGAGAGGATGTTCCTTTTGGTACCATCAGAACTCCATTTTCATTCTTGATTGGAGGTATCCGAAGCCAAGGAGACGAGGCTCAGGTTACATTTTTGGAACACATTTTGAATGAGCTGGAGGGCTCAATTAAAGCTTACAAGGAGCTAAAAAGATGAGATATAGAGCAACTAGTAAACACAGAATATGAGGCTATGGCTCGAGAAGCAGAAACTAGTAAAGCTAATTTTGAGGCATTTTTGCTGGCCTTTACTAGACAATCCTTCGAATTAGACATCTAAATCACTGATGCAGCTGTTATTGCTGAGAGTCATAAGACTAAGACTGCAGAGGAAGAGAAGAAGGCTGCTGATCTGGAGACTAAAGTTGTCCAGCTCAAGCAGAACTCCAGACTGTCAAGCAGAGCTTAGAACAAGAAAGTCAATTGCATCAAGCTGCTGTTAATCAAATAGATGCTTTGAAGCATCAGAAGGAAGAATTTGAACGTCTACAGAATGAAGAACTAGCACGTCAAACTGCTGCTCTGCAACCATTCGATCATGAATCAGGAAGAGTCGAAGCCAGACAGAGAGTGCCAGATTCTCGTGATGAAAGAGTTCAAGTTTTGAAGAAGCAAATTGCAGAACTTATTACTTATCCATCATAATAGAATGAGAAAAGCTTATTTTCTTTTTTTTATTACAATGTATCTCTTTTTAAAAAATAGAAATAAAATGAGAAACTTTTTATGTGGTTCCATTACTTGTTGCATATATTGTTATAGATATAAGTAATAGAATAGAAAATATATTCAGAGGTACTGGACATGATACATTTCTTAATTTAGGAAATAACAATATTTATTATATCTGCTCAGAGGTAATGTGGACGTGGCAGAATATAAAGTTTAGCAATACTGTTATTTCAATAGACAACTTTATCAGAAGTAATAAGGACGTGACAAGTTGCTGATGTAGATAATCGAAATTCAGAGGTGTGGGGGACGTGAATTCCTATTATTTACAATAAAGTAAATAAGAAACAATAAATAATAGGGGTGGGCATACGGTTCTAGGACCCGCGGTTTCGACCCGGCCCGAACCGTAAAATGTCTAAACAAGCCGGTTCCTAAATTTTGAAATTTAAACGGGGTGGACCGGGACGGGTCGTGTGACATTAACGGGTAGGGGCGGGTCCTATTTTCAAAATAAACGGGGCCTCGGCCCGACCCGTTTCTAGGAGTATATATTTTTTTAATCAATTTTTAGCATTTTTTTGTTATTATAGTCTATACATAATAAAATATCTTTTTGTTTACTAAACAAATTCTAGAAGTTTGGGAAGACATTAGACTAATTTTGTTCTTATAGACAATATAACATATGTAAATGTTTACTATTATAGAATTTTTTAAACTTTTTTTGGACTCGTTTGGAACCGCGGGTTGACCCGTTTCGGACCCGTTTCAAACGGGTCAGGTCCGGTCCGGGTCCAATATTTTTTGGACCCGTCCTGCCCTGCACCGCCCCGCCAAGTAACGGGTCCGGTCTGGGTCCAACAAATTTGGGCCCGGCCCGACCCGTGCCCACCCCTAATGAATACCAAGATTAATGGATGAATGAATGATAAGTCAAAAAAAGTGAATGAATGAACAGTCACTTCGATTTTCGAAAAAGAGACACTAAATGAACGAATAGTCATCTCGATTCTCGAGGAAGGGAATAAATGAATGAACAGTTGGACTTCTTTTGAAGTAGAATAGTCGCATCAGTTCTCGAAGTTGAACATCTAGTTGTTCTGTCTATAAATAGAACAAAACTTCTGTAGATATCGTCAACTTCTTTTCTCTCTGCACAGAATGTCTTCCAAAGATTTGCACACTCCGAAGATCAAAGAAATGACCGAGACGCCTCCTGCTGAGCCTCCAGTGCCTCCTCAGAAAGAAGTGGGTGAAGTATGAGCACCCTGAATTTCGGGTTGAATTTTTTCATTTTATCTTATTTTTCTGATTAATTGGTTTTGATAAATATTTTATTTTATTTATTTATCTGTAAGTGTACTCTTTCATGCCATTGATATTTGGAGTATCAGGGATGTTCAACTCTGAAAATCTTCTTCATGAGTTTTGGAGTGGACAAGATTACCTTCATGACGGTATATAGTGTCCCATCCAAACTTGTTCCCTTGTGCTTTTTTTGCTTCGCTGAACTTCGGATCGATTTAGACCATTTGAGTATTATTTATTTTCCCACTCTTTTCCTTGATCATTTTTTAGCGCGTTACCATGACTTTTAATTTTGGAGCACAAGATCAGTCAGTTTCTTGAAACCAACTTCTCATGCTTGATCTACTTGAGACGCTCGTCACCCATGACCTTCGTGTCCCACTCAGACACGTTATTTTGTGCTCCATTTGATTCGTACAACTTTTCCGACACGTGACCCGATTTTATTTCACTCCACGGCATCACATTCATCTTCCAACTTGATTTGTGGGTCCCCTGTCGACCAAAACCTGTCCGCCCCAATTATGGACATGGCCCACATTGAGCCTCTATCCTTCTGCCACTTGTGTCCCATTTATTGGAATCCACATGTGCTACTTATTTCTCCATGATCATCGACGCCTATTTTAATTCAATTTTTGCACAATGTCCAGTTTTGACCCAATCCGGCTCCACCGAGTCCAGTTCAGCTCCATGTTACCCTCCATCGGGACACCCTCATTTTCCGTGTCCAAAATAATATATTATACCCTATCTACCTATCTCAATATTTATTGGAATTTTCCATTGATTTTAATCTATTGGAATAACCCATCTTAGCTATATTTAATTCCTAGCCTTTTGATTCCCCAAATAAATCTCACCCATCCATTTTCCTCCATGCAAATATTTCCCAACTCCCAACACCCTACAGCCACATGTGGCCAGCCCTAATATTGAGGAGAACACTTTCTCTCTCTCTCTCTCAATTATTATCACCTCTCTCTCTCTCACTCTTTTTATTCTCCTACACAACTACTATCTACAACAGCAACTTTAACATCACCACCAACACTGGACCGACCTCCCTCTCATGGCCATGCACCGACCACCTCCTCCTCGGCCGAGCACCGCCGGCCACCACCCCGGCGAGTACAGCCCGGCCTCTCCTTCCCAATCTCCTCCTCCTACTTCTCCTTTCAAACCGAGCCACCACTTCACCATTCTCCTCACCCCATGCAACACTACACGCCACCACCATTGCCCGACGGCCACACTCTCCACCTCCACTATGGCCATGACCGACTTCTCCTCCCTGGCCGGCCATCGGCCACCCCTCATGGGCCAGCTCCTCCTCCAACTTCAACCCGCAACCACCACCATAGCTCACCACCATCAACTCAAACCCGCACCACCCTGGGCCGCTACCACCTCGCCGTGCTCCCCCATGCAGCCGTCGGCCGCCGCCGTAGCTGTCGCGCTCGGCCAGCGCGCCACCAGCGCGCGACGGCAGCAGCTGCGCTTTGAGCGTGCGCGCACGCGGGGGCTTGGACGCCGCCGTCGTCGCAGTCATGGCCCCGGCGACCCCCGTCGTGGGTAGCCCCTCCTCCGACGAACCCGAAGATGTCGTCCCCTGATGGCCAACGTCCTTCGGGACGCGACGTCGAGGCGATTCGTGCGTTTTGAACGACGTCCCGTCGTGACGCGCGCGGGATCGAGTTCATTTTGACGCTCCGTCGCAGCGACTTCGCGTGCGATTTCCCGGAGATCCGACCGTTGGATCGACAATTTATTCGCTCCGTCACAATCTCGGTATATCCACCTTCGCTCATGTCAATTTTTGTCCGTTAATTTTATCGTTTGATACATGAAAACCGGCCACCAAGTTGACCGTTTAAATTGTATTAAATTTGGACAGTTTCGCGGGGCCAACTTCGTCAGCTTGTATCTCCACCACCGCAGCTCCGTTTGGCATGCTACCAGTTCCGGTGTGAAGCTGGTATAACCCTCTTACTACCCCTCCAGTTTTGTTTCATTGTGAGCTTGTTTGATTGGTTGAATTCGACGCCAAAGTTGGCCGTCCGAATTCGTAATTTCCAACTTGTAAAATTTCATTTTTGAACACGGGACTCCAGATTTCATTTTTGACACCACCATTAGACTTGTGGCATCGTTCTGGCATATTTTTATATAAAATTTGTTAGATTTGGAGAACGTGAGCCCTGGCACGTTTTTCGGTGCAAAGTGGGTCCCAAGTTCTGGGTTAACGGGACTTTTTGATGCTGGCTCATCGAAATCCAATTCCAGAGATACCGTTGAGTTCGTATCGTCATTCTGGACTCGTTGACATATAATTTGCTAGGTTTTGGTGGACATTGGGTCTGGCACGCATTTCGGTGCAAGTCGGATATCAATATCCGGGTCAACGGGTCATTTTGAGATCGGCTCATCGGAATCCAATTCCGGAGATACTGTTGAGTTCGTATCATCATTCTGGACTCGTTGGCAGGTAGTTTGCTAAGTTTTGAGAACTTTAGCTCTGGCACGCATTTTTGTGCAAACCGGAATTTCAAGTTTTGGTCAACGGGCCAAATTGAGATCGGGTCAACGGAATCCAATTCTGGAGATACCGTTGGGTTCGTATCGACATTCTGGTTTCGTGGACATATAATTTGTTATATTTTATTGACTTATTTTTTTGCACGTTTTTTGGTGCAAAACGGCTCCGACACGGACACCGTTTTGACCCGAAATTACCTTTTTGCCCTTGTGTCCAAATTGGACCGTTGGGTAGGCTATCCTAGCTAATTTGACCATTCTGGATACGTTGGCGATGTTCATTTCATCGTCCGACAATGTTTGTTGATAATTTCTCTGAGTTTAACCTTTTTATAATTAATTAATAATTAATTCACATAATGTTCGTATTTCGGGATTAGTACAACGAAACTGAGATCAGTCAATTCCAGTGATCTCATATCGCTAAAATTGACAAGTTGGATACGTGGATCACTATAATAAGATTATCAACCTTACCGATAATCTTCTTATCTCGATTTGCGTGTCGTAAGTTTCGACGTACAAATAACGAAGTACACTTTATATTAGACTAGAATTGACCATGTTTGACCAGAGTTGACCAGTTGACCCAAAGTCAACTATAAGTCAACACTTGACCTAGTTTGACTAGATTATTGAGCGGAGTCGACCTAGAGTTGTTTTGACTTAGAAGAACCTAGAATAATGTAGATTGATTATAGAGATTCATTTATTACAACTTGAACACCTTGTAACCTGTGTTGCTTTAAATAGGACTCTGTGGCTTCAGTGGGACCCCCCTATACTTATCAGCTGTTCAGGTTATCGAGGCGAGTACATTCTCTGATCATTTCATATCCTGCTTAGAATTATTTCCTGCAGTAGATTACTTTACTTGTACTGTCACGTTGGTCACACGGATTGGTACTATATGGATCCTTTCTTGAGATGTTATCCTTAGGGAGCATCGGGTACTCTATGTTCTGTGTGTTTCACTTTCATAGCGTATCATATGCTCCTTGGTTCTTTGATCACTTACGACATGTACCCTCATGATCGTAGAGTCTTCCTGGAATCTTACAATGTTGGGTTATGCCCAGAATCCCCATTTTTATGGGACTTACACTGTTGGGTTACCTCCAGAATCCCCATTTTTATGGGACTTACACTGTTGGGTTATGCCCAGAATTCCCATTTTTATGGGACTTATACTGTTGGGTTACCCCCAGAATCCCCATTTTTATGGGACTTACACTGTTGGGTTACGCCCAGAATCGCCATTTTTATGGGACTTATACTGTTGGGTTACCCCCAGAATTCCTATATTTATGGGACTACTATGTATCACCTTCGGGGTCTACCACCCTTCGGGGGCTTACCACCTTCGGGGTCTATCACCTTCGGGGTCTGCTACATAGCATCATATAACATAACCTGGCTGGATCCTTGTGTATTGATCGGGGGTACGGGAGAGTATTACATGTTCATATTGTACTCTGACTCACTAGTCACTGCTAGTTCCCTATTTATATTAGATATTTCTATTACAGATCTCTCTCTGTTTACATACAGCATTCTTTCAGTACTTGTATCTTACTTTACTGCATGATTACATTTTCTAACCTGCTATGAACTGTTGAGATGTATTGTGCTCGCTCCAGTCCTGACTGGACCTGTTGATAAATTTTACAGATAGCCTGGAGGTGCCTGCTAGCCTAGAGGAGACACATTAGAGGTTATTTAGGTAGTTATTTTATTTTGTCTGGAGTTGTATTTACTTTGTGGATTACTGTATCTGTATTTAAGTTTTGAGATGTATTTCTGGGTTTTATGTATCTTAGACACTTAGACTTCTATCTCCTATATCTCTTTTGGATTTCATGTTTTATCTATCCTTATCATGCTCTACCTTAGATGTGATTGAGTTTGTATCTGCTATGTCACCCCCATTCGGGGAGTATAAACTGTTAGATGCATTGAGACCTAGGACAGCGTTCTACCGCCGACACTGCGGCGTAGGCTGGGCGTTGTTACGTTCTTGTGCCCTAACTCTAGGGCGCGGGTCGTGACACGTTTTTAGTGGTGGCCCATGCAGGTCGAGACTAAAAGTGTAGTGGTATTCGAACTAGAGTACCACTACAGCCTGTAGTAGGATTAGGATATATTTTGAAGGTACTCAATCACAGATAGGAACCCTTGAGAGATTTTCGGGACGACCCTGGAGAATCTTATTTAACTTCGATTTGAAAACTCTCTTTTTCCCTTGATTTAATTTATTTTACTTTTGTTGTTAAATTTGATTTTTATGGATTATTGTTGAATTTGAGTTTGTATTTATTTTGATGGAAGATTTTCGAATTTTGAATTTTGATGATAGCTGTTGCATTCGAGTTTGTATTTTGATGGATTTTGTTCATTTTGAATTTTGATGTTCGTTAATAAATTTGATTTGATTTTGAGTATTCATTATTGATTAATTTAATTTTTGGCAAGATGAAATTATATGGGCTAGGTCATCTATGTTATGGAATCTAGTCTTCTATAGTCACATTAGCCAGCATGGTGAGGACATATAGTCTGACTCTGGATATATTTCTCGGGTGTGGGAATTTAAGATTTTCGCAGCCAAGCATGCGGCACCGCGAAAATGTTAAATACCATGATTCTAGAGATATGTGCATAAGTCAAGGGCTCTGTGAGTATCGTAGCCTTGCTTACTAGTATGACGAGGATTTAGAGTACCATGATTTTGGATAGACGCATATGATTATCAGATTGTACTTAAAATATTTTGAACATATTTTTTCTACTTTTCTCAGTCGTTCAAAAAAAAAGGAATTATTATTTGTTGTTTTGCCTAGTTTCTTGTCATTTAACTTAAGAGTATGTTTAGTTGTTTTCATAAACCTTTGTTTAACTTTTTGCTATGAGTTTTTTTTTTCATAATACAATGAATCGATGATTTTGCTAAAAGGCCTCATGTTGGATTTGATATTTTAGCTCTGGATTTCAAAATCGTTCCTTCTTTAAACAGATAAGCAGAACCGATTTTATCGTTATTTCTTTCTTGCTATTATTCTTGTATTAAATAATAATGATGATAAAACTGTCTTGATTTTGTCAATCGCCTGCTTGCAATCTTGGTAGGAATCTAAATGTTAGTCTTAACGTAGAATTAATTTTATTGGAACATGAGAATATGTATACGAATATATATAGCAGACACTTTGCCTAACACGTATGCATGCTACACTTGATTTTTCTACATATCTAGATACATATTGATATGTTGATTGATGTCCAAATTTTCATAACCAATATTTCTGGTCCTCTGCTTTTCCATATTTAAATTCATAATTTAAATATAAATTTCATGTTATTATTTAAGTTTACATCACTGCACATGTATGTTATACGTAGGGTTTCAGTTCAAAAGAATTTTGGTTGAAGATTTGTGTTTAAATTTGTCAATTTAAGACTGTGTACATATTAACCCTTAATACTGAATTCCAAATGTTTAGTTTAAATTACTGTTTTATTTTCTTAATATAATATTTAGAGCTGCGTACATTGTTGTAAGTAGGATATAAATTTAAGTTTCATATTCTTACATGTTAGGTGATGATAAACATTGAGTTGGTTTTGATGTTCAAATTTCTCTAATATCCTAAAAAAAAAAACTGTATACATGTTAACATTTTCATATTGATTTCTATGTTTAGTTCTGTTTCGGATTTAACATGTAATATTAAACTGTATGCGTAGGTAAATGTATGGATAGTATGTTAGGGTTTCATTCCTATCATGTTAGGATGTACTAGGACCATTGAGATTGGTTGTGATGTTTCAAACCCTAAAATCTGAGGCCGCATTATGTTCATATTTTCCATGGTTTAAATGTTAGCTTGTTTTCAGATTTTATATGTAAATGCTGAACTAAAACTGGATTTAACCTTTCAATACTAAGCTATAACCCTGTACAATGACACACACACACTCTAACTTAGCATACCCTGTCATGTAACCTAATCTTTCCTCTCTATGTTATGATCATGTATCTATATAGATATATATAGCGTTTATACATCCATGTTATAATTTGTATAGATACATAACTAAATCTCTACCTCTTTATAGATGTATATGGTTAGCCATGCATGATATGAGTAAATAAGTTGCATATTGTAGATTGTTTAACCAAAATGCCATGATTAGTGTAACTTGATAGCTGTTGTTTTGGAACCCAAATCCTCGTATACACTTTTATGTATATTCACGTACACCCACGCCTACTATCTAACCATATGAACCTGTTCGCATACACCCATACACACACAAACCACATAATATTACATGATGCTAGTTTTCCCTCTCTAACGCTCTCTCTGTATATATATTGTGATTGGATTTCAATGCAAGTGACTTTCAATTCTTTAACTTGTAATTTTGATTTTCTTGGGATAGTACTTTTTCAGATGATTGGTAGTTACCTTTCTTTATTTTTATGAGTACCAGTTTTCATATGGGGTGGTAGACAACCTTATAGTTTTGATGGTTGTTGTTTCTGTATCTTTCTATTTTAGCACCCTGGATTGCTTGTGTTTGATACCCTATGACCGTTGGTTAGCATGACTAGTAAACCTAGATGAGACTTCACTGTCACCGTATGCCATGACCCTGTATGTCGTTCTTTTATTTGATGGTATGATTTGTTTAAGTTCTGGGACTTTGATTGTGGGGGTTTGACCTAGAGGGAGTACGAACATTTTAATTTCGAGGACGAAATTTTTATAAGGTGGGTAGGATGTGAGCACCCTGAATTTCGGGTTGAATTTTTTCATTTTATCTTATTTTTTTGATTATTTGGTTTTGATAAATATTTTATTTTATTTATTTATCTGTAAGTGTACTCTTTCATGCCATTGATATTTGGAGTATCAGGGATGTTCAACTCTGGAAATCTTCTTCATGAGTTTTGGAGTGGACAAGATTACCTTCATGACGGTATATAGTGTCCCATCCAAACTTGTTCCCTTGTGCTCTTTTTGCTTCACTGAACTTCGGGTCGATTTAGACCATTTGAGTATTATTTATTTTCCCACTCTTTTCCTTGATCATTTTTTAGCGCGTTACCATGACTTTTAATTTTGGAGCGCAAGATCAGTCAGTTTCTTGAAACCAACTTCTCATGCTTGATCTACTTGAGACGCTCATCACCCATGACCTTCGTGTCCCACTCAGACACGTCATTTTGTGCTCCATTTGATTCACACAACTTTTTCGACACGTGACCCGATTTTATTTTACTCCACGGCGTCACATTCATCTTCCAACTTGATTTGTGGGTCCCCTGTCGACCAAAACCTGTCCGCCCCAATTATGGACATGACCCACATTGAGCCTACTATCCGTCCGCCACTTGTGTTCCATTTATTGGAATCCCCATGTGCTACTTATTTCTCCATGATCATCGACGCCTATTTTAATTCAATTTTCGCACAATGTCCAGTTTTGACCCAATCCGGCTCCACCGAGTCCAGTTCAGCTCAATGTTGCCCTCCATCGGGACACCCTTATTTTCCGTGTCCAAAATAATATATTATACCCTATCTACCTATCTCAATATTTATTGGAATTTTCCATTGATTTTAATCTATTGGAATAACCCATCTTAGCTATATTTAATTCCGAGCCTTTTGATTCCCCAAATAAATCTCACCCATCCATTTTCCTCCATGCAAATATTTCCCAACTCCCCAACACCCTACAGCCACATGTGGCCGGCCCTAATTTTGAGGAGAACACTTTCTCTCTCTCTCTCTCTCAATTATTATCACCTCTCTCTCTCTCCCACTCTTTTTATTCTCCTACACAACTACTATCTACAATAGCAACTTTAACATCACCACCAACACTGGACCGACCTCCCTCTCCTGGCCATGCACCGACCACCTCCTCCTCAGCCGAGCGCCGCCGACCACCACCCCGGCGAGCACAGCCCGGCCTCTCCTTCCCAATCTCCTCCTCCTACTTCTCCTTTCAAACCGAGCCACCACTTCACCATTCTCCTCACCCCATGCAACACTACACGCCACCACCATTGCCCGACGGCCACACTCTCCACCTCCACCATGGCCATGGTCGACTTCTCCTCCCTGGCCGGCCATCGGCCACCCCTCATCGGCCAGCTCCTCCTCCAACTTCAACCCGCAACCACCACCATAGCTCACCACCATCAACTCAAACCCGCACCACCCTGGGCCGCCACCACCTCGCCGTGCTCCCCCATGCAGCCGCCGGCCGCCGTTGCAGCTGCCGTGCCCGGCCAGCGCGCCACCAGCGCGCGGCGGCAGCATCTGCGCTTTGAGCGCGCGCGCGCGGGGGCTTGGACGCCGCCGTCGTCGCCGTCATGGCCCCGGCGACCCCCGCCGTGGGTAGCCCCTCCTCCGGCGAACCTGAGAATGTCGTCCCCTGACGGCCAACGTCCTCCGGGATGCGCCGTCGAGGCGATTCGTGCGTTTTGAACGACGTCCCGTCGTGACGCGCGCGGGATCGAGTTCATTTTGACGCTCCGTCGCAGCGACTTCGCGCATAATTTTCCGGAGATCCGACCGTTGGATCGGTGATTTCTTTGCTCCGTCACAATCTCGGTATATCCACCTTTGCCTATGTCAATTTCCGTCCGTTAATTTTATCGTTTGATACATGAAAACCGGCCACCAAGTTGACCGTTTAAATTGTATTAAATTTGGACAGTTTCGCGGGGCCAACTTCGTCAGCTTGTATCTCCTCCACCGCAGCTCCGTTTGGCGGGCTACCAGTTCCGGTGCGAAGCTGGTATAACCCTCTTACTATCCCTCCTGTTTCGTTTCATTGTGAGCTTGTTTGATTGGTTGAATTCGACGCCAAAGTTGGCCGTCCGAATTCGTAATTTCCAACTTGTAAAATTTTATTTTTGAACACGGGACTCCATATTTCATTTCTGACACCACCATTAGACTTGTGGCGTCGTTCTGGCATGTTTTCATATAAAATTTGTTAGATTTGGAGAACGTGGGCCCTGGCACGTTTTTCGGTGCAAAGTGGGTCCCAAGTTCTGGGTCAACGGGACTTTTTGACGCCGGCTCATCGAAATCCAATTTTGGAGATACCGTTGAGTTCGTATCGTCATTCTGGACTCGTTGACATATAATTTGCTAGGTTTTGGTGGACATTGGGTCTGACACGCATTTCGGTGCAAGTCGGATACCAATATCCTGGTCAACGGGTCATTTTGAGATCGGCTCATCGGAATCCAATTCCGGAGATACCGTTGAGTTCGTATCATCATTCTGGACTTGTTGGCAGGTAGTTTGCTGAGTTTTGAGAACTTTGGCTCCGGCACGTATTTCTGTGCAAACCGGAATTTCAAGTTCTGGTCAACGGGCCAAATTGAGATCGGATCAACGGAATCCAATTCTGGAGATACCGTTGGGTTCGTATCGACATTCTGGTTTCGTAGACATATAATTTGTTATGTTTTATTGACTTATTTTCTTGCACATTTTTTGATGCAAAACGGCTCCGACACGGACACCGTTTTGACCCGAAATTACCTTTTTGCCCTTGTGTCCAAATTGGACCGTTGGGTAGGCTATCTTAGCTAATTTGACCATTTTGGACACGTTGGCGATGTTCATTTCATCGTTCGACAATGTTTGTTGATAATTTCTCTGAGTTTAACCTTTTTATAATTAATTAATAATTAATTTACATAATGTTCGTATTTCGGGATTAGTACAACGAAACTGAGATCAGTCAATTCCAGTGATCTCATATCGCTGAAATTGACAAGTTGGATACGTGGATCACTATAATAAGATTATCAACCTTACCGATAATCTTCTTATCTCGATTTGCGTGTCGTAAGTTTCGACGTACAAATAACGAAGTACACTTTATATTAGACTAGAATTGACCCTGTTTGACCAGAGTTGACCAGTTGACCCAAAGTCAACTATAAGTCAACACTTGACCTAGTTTGACTAGATTATTGACCGGAGTCGACCTAGAGTTGTTTTGACTTAGAAGAACCTAGAATAATGTAGATTGATTATAGAGATTCATTTATTACAACTTGAACACCTTGTAACCTGTGTTGCTTTAAATAGGACTCTGTGGCTTCAGTGGGACCCCCCCTATACTTATCAGCTGTTCAGGTTATCGAGGCGAGTACATTCTCTGATCATTTCATATCCTGCTTAGAATTATTTCCTGCAGTAGATTACTTTACTTGTACTGTCACGTTGGTCACACGGATTGGTACTATATGGATCCTTTCTTGAGATGTTATCCTTAGGGAGCATCGGGTACTCTATGTTCTGTGCGTTTCACTTTCATAGCGTATCATATGCTCCTTGGTTCTTTGATCACTTACGACATGTACCCTCATGATCGTAGAGTCTTTCTGGAATCTTACACTGTTGGGTTATGCCCAGAATCCCCATTTTTATGGGACTTACACTGTTGGGTTACCCCCAGAATCTCCATTTTTATGGGACTTACACTGTTGGGTTATGCCCAGAATCTCCATTTTTATGGGACTTACACTGTTGGATTACCCCCAGAATCTCCATTTTTATGGGACTTACACTGTTGGGTTACGCCCAGAATCCCCATTTTTATGGGACTTACACTGTTGGGTTACCTCCAGAATCCTCATTTTTATGGGACTACTATGTATCACCTTCGGGGTCTACCACCATTCGGGGGCTTACCACCTTCGAGGTCTATCACCTTCGGGGTCTGCTACATAGCATCATATAACATAACCTGGCTGGATCCTTGTGTATTGATCGGAGGTACGGGGGAGTATTACATGTTCATATTGTACTCTGACTCACTAGTCACTGCTAGTTCCCTATTTATAGTAGATATTTCTATTACAGATCTCTCTCTGTTTCCATACAGCATTCTTTCAGTACTTGTATCTTACTTTACTGCATGATTACATTTTCTAACCTGCTATGAACTATTGAGATGTATTGTGCTCGCTCCAGTCCTGACTGGACCTGTTGATAAATTTTACAGATAGCCTGTAGGTGCCTGCTAGCCTAGAGGAGACACATTAGAGGTTGTTTAGGTAGTTATTTTATTTTGTCTGGAGTTGTATTTACTTTGTGGATTACTGTATCTGTATTTAAGTTTTGAGATGTATTTCTGGGTTTTATGTATCTTAGACACTTAGACTTCTATCTCCTATATCTCTTTTAGATTTCATGTTTTATCTATCCTTATCATGCTCTACCTTAGATGTGATTGAGTTTGTATCTGCTATGCCACCCCCATTCGGGGAGTATAAACTGTTAGATGCATTGAGACCTAGGACAGCGTTCTACCGCCGACACTGCGGCGTAGGCAGGGCGTTGTTACGTTCTTGTGCCCTAACTCTAGGGCGCGGGTCGTGACATGAAGGGTCAACCACTACTGCACCAGAGCATGACTTGATTGCCAAGCTAGTGGAGCCTGGGAAGATTGCCGAAGAAGAAGCAGTAAGGGTGGCTGCCTGTGAGTTGCTAGTGTGTTCAGACAACGAGTTGTTTGAATTACTGGCCAATCATGTATTTAATCAGGAAGGATCGGGTCCTCGTCCCCGTCCTTAATATTATGTAACTCTTTTCTGCTTTTAAATAAAAATGAACTTTTATTTACATCATTTCTCTGAATGAAGAACATTTTGCTTTTATACATAATATTTTTTGAGAAATTTACCATTGATAGGCATCATAGCAACTCTGCCATCCATATCTGTTAATTGATAGGCTCCATTTGAGAAAACCTTATTTATCACATATGGACCTTCCCATTTTGTCTCGAACTTGCCTTTGCTCATATGAGTCATAGTCATGGGACGTCTGACTGTAAGAACTAGCTCGCCTTCCTGAAATGTTCGCACTTTGACTTTGCGATTGAAAGCTTTTGAAATTCGGGCTTGATAAAGTTCAATATATTGTTGGACCAGTAATCTTTTCTCATCGAGCGCCTCCAATTCTTGAAGCCGGAGACGATCATTGTTTTCTGTGGTATGTTCATTAGCAATAGCAATTCTCAAGGATGGAATTTGAATTTCCAGTGGTAAGACAGCTTCACATCCATATACCAGAGAAAAAAGGTGTACAACCTGTGGGATTACGGACTGTAGTACGATAAGCCCATAGACATTCTCCAAGTTTCTCACTCCAATTACGTTTGTTAATAGAAACAAACTTCTTAAGAAGTTTGATAATAGTTTTGTTAAATGCTTCAGCTAACCCGTTAGTTGCAGGATTATAGGCCGTAGAAGCAACATTATTGATTCTGTTGTCATCACATAACCTATTAAACTTCTGGCTGACGAATTGTGGCCCATTATCATGAATGATTCGACGAGGTACACCAAATCTGTATATCATATGATGTCTGATGAAGTTGATGACACTACTAGTTTTCACTTCAGCTAAAGGTATAGCTTCAGCCCATTTTAGAGAAATAATCGGTTATAGCCAAGATGAACCGATGTCCTTTAGATGAAGGAGGATTGATATGACCAATTATATCTATGTCCCAAGCTTCGAAGGGCCATGAGGCAGCAGTTGGATGAAGAACTTCCGACGGTTGGTGAATAAAATCTGTATGAATCTGACATGCTCAGTATTTCCTTGCATAGTCAATAGCATCTGATACCATAGAGGGCCAGTAGTAGCCCATACGTCGGATACGATCCTGTAATTTGGGACCGGGCTGATGTGCTCCACAAACGCCGTCATGAGCTTCACGTAATATCTGCTTTGCTTCATCACCAGCAAGACATCTTAAGAGTAATCCATCAAAAGTCCTTCGAAAGGGAGTTTTGGTGGTATGATTATAGTAGAATCGAAGCGATCGCCGACGGATACTTGTAGCTTCTTTAGGATCTTCAGGTAGTATGTCATATACCGCAAAGTCGATGAAAGGTGTTCTCCAGTCTTCACTGGTGGCATTGACTTCAGTCGAATTACTGAATTCAATATTATGGTTTTTTCAATACAAAATAGTTCTCTATTGGAAATAACAACCATTTGTTGTCTTTTGACTGGAACTGCTAAGACCGCAGCTAGTTTAGCTAAGGTATCAGCTTCTGTATTACAAGCTTGACGTACATGTTCGATAAAGAACCCTTTAAATAAAGAAGCTATTCTGATTGCTGTTTCGTGATATGGTACCAGATCTTGATGTCAGACTTCGTATATGCCTCTAACCTGATTAACAATCAGCTTAGAATCGCCATATACTTCGAGATATTCAATATCCAATTGTTTAGCTAATTGAAGTCCAATGAACAAAGCATTGTATTCTGCTACATTATTAGAGCATGACTCATCTAAGGAATAAGCTCTCTAAATAGCTAATCCATCTGGTGAGACAAGAACAATTCCCACTCCAGCGACAAGGGTCCCTCCAGGTCCAATTCTAGATGCTCCGTCGAAGAACAAACGCCAAGTAGGAAGTTCTTTTGAGATCATATTTGATTCCAATATTTCGTCTAGAATTTCGTCATAGAGCTTAGATGTTTCAGGGACAGGATGAGCTGCTAAGAAATCAGCTAGGGCTTGACCTTTCACGGACTTTTGGGGAACATAGACCATATCATATTGTGCTAATAATATAGCCCATGTAGTAAGCCTAGAATTGAGTGTGCTAGGCTTCTTCATTAAGACTCGAAGAGGATTGACTCGGGATATAACATGAATAGTTTGGCCGATGATGTAATATCTTGTCTTTTGAACAACAAACATTAAAGCTAAACATTCCTTCTCCACCAGACTATAACGATGTTCAGCTCCAATCATCGTTCGACTAAGGTAGTAGATGGCTTGTTCATGACCTTCCTTGTTCTTCTGAGCCAACAACGCTCCTAATGAATGGTCCATCGCCCAAACATACATTAAGAAGGGTATTCCTGAGATCGGTGGCACAAGGACTGGTGGATTCATCAAATACCGCTTTATGTCATCAAATGCTCGCTGACATTCTTCTGTCCAAATAAAAGATACGCCTTTCTTCATTAACTAAGTAAATGTTCTGCAACGTCCAGATAAATTTGAAATGAACCGCCTGATGTACGCAAGTCGACCTTGGAATCCTTGTAGGTCTTTTAGGTTGCGTGGAGGACACATCTCTTGAATAGCTTTGATCTTCTCGGGATCAACGTGTATACCTTTAGAGGTAAAGACAAATTCGAGAAATTTGCCACTAGAGACACCCAAGAAAGACTTGGTGGAGTTCATTTTGAGTTGATATTGGCGCATTAGATTAAAGATAGTTCTTAAATCTTCACGACCTGCTCCCGAATAATCGGATACGAGTCGGACATGCCCAGCCTTCGTCGATGGATACGACGAAGTAAGCTGTACAATACTAAGGAAAACTCCAAGTCACAATGTAATGTAAACAAACACAGCTTTTATAACGTTCCCAGAAAATCACCAATATCCATCAAGTCTTTTAAGTACAAAATCAGCCAGAGACAAATCCGGTCAAATGAAATAACTGTACAATAATGAATATCCAAGATACAATCTCCAAAAAAATAAACTAAAAATGAAAGCTGCAATATCCAAGCAATCATAAGCTCCATGTAATCTTCCACACACCTGTAACGTATCCTGTCAGGAAAAGAGCAAAGTACAACCCTGACCAGACAATATACAATGTAATCTGTAGTACAGAATACAAGGTGAAACCAGAATACCAGAATAGAAAATGAACTACGGTACCAGAGATGAAATGTAAAAACAGCAGCAATGGACGACAATCAATATGCTAGACAATGAACACGGCTATCAATGTACAAGGCAATGAATCACGACAATCAATATGCAATTGTGACAATTTGAAATATTAAAACTAATGTGTGACCGGCTTAGGAGCAATCAATCAATGAGTCAATGAGTCAATCAATTCTACAAGGTACGGCTTCATCGTACGTGAAATGTACGATTAGGCTATCCACAATCCTATGTTGGGTGTGGTCACACAAAAGCTAATATTTCCCCCAATCCCCGCAATAAACAATGACTCTCAAGCAATGAATAATGGTACAAGACAATCGTGTGTATTTCGTGTCCGATATGAGAACATGGCACATGAATGTAAGACAGAAAATAAGGTACAAGTTGAGTCAGTGTACTTGCCTCGGTTTGGTTGCACGAGAGTAGTACTGCATGGTTGTTCACCTGTTATATTTTGTACAATTATTAGGGTTTTTAATTAACTACAATAACTATCTAATATCTTTATAACCAATATCTAACTTTTAACTATGAAAATAGTTTAATAACCTTTAAAATAGTTTAAGTCACAAAATACTTTTATAAAAAATTATTAATTTATCAATTGGTAATAAAGGAAAATATTTACTAGTATTCAATATTAACTAATAATAATTATATATACAATATATATACATTTAAAGATCTTAATTTATTTTAGAAGCTTTTTATATTAACAAAGTAATACTAGTTACATAAAATCCTTTTTGGAATAATTTGCAAAATAATAATAACCAATGATATGAATTTAAATATTTATATGTTTACAAGATATTTATTTTATGCTAATAAAAAAGGTAGCATTTATACATTTTTGGAAATATAATACATAATAATATACATACAATATTATACATTATACTAAAAATGTTATACAAGATTTATTTAATATTTAGAATCACTAAATACTATACAAGTTAATATTTGACAACACAAAATTTAATAGTAATTAAACTAAGCATCCAGCCTATCATTCTCGGCCATACAAACCCGGCCCACCTATCTATTAACCTTAACATAAATTCTCAAGCTCAGCCATTCATCATTACTGCTGGCCCGACCTAATTGGCCCAGGCCCAGTCCAACTGCTTCATCCTATACATTTATACTAAATTTCATTTTAAAAGAACAAAAAGTTCAGAACAACCAGAACCAGCCTAATAACCCAGCCCTTACTCAAGTGGAAGAGAGTCTAATTATTTCTATTCCCCCAACACAGATCCCGAGGACTCATTCCTCAAAATCGAGAACCTACAGAGCATTAAATAATGGAGAGAACTTTCTCTCACCATTTCTCTCAGCCCATACGAAAGTCACCCTCCCATTTGTCTTCTTCCTAACTAACACTCAGCCCACTTTCCACTCAATAGTTAATTCCCCACTCATATTACGGCCGAACTATTCATCAACCTCCTCTAATTCATTTCCTACTTCAACTCAGCTCACCTTTCCAATAATAATTCCCACTCTTCACTCACCTACTCCCAATGGAACGAACAGAACCCCCCTTACACACGTCACGCAACCATTACTCCTCTTTCCCATCATACTCCATTTCTCTCCATACTGACGGCCCCTCACTCCAACCGCCCAAGGATTCTACTACACCCATTATTCCATTCTCTTTCTACTTCACAATTGCTCCCACCCCCATACACAACGAACAGAACCACTCACATTCATTCAACTCTACTACTCTTCTTCTTCAGCTTCTTCCTCACACATTCCATTCTCTTCCTCCCTCACCTAATGAAAAATCCTCCAACCATCACACTTGTGGCCGACCCAGCCCAAGTATCTAACAGAACCTAACAAATAATTCTCTCTTCTTCTCTCCTGCTCCCGTTCCAACACTTCCCAACTCAGCCGACAAAACCCTTCTTCCCCAAAACTGGCGTAAACCCTAACCTCAATTACTTCATCTTCCCTACTTTCTTACACTCTGTCGACCTAACCCAGCCGACAGCACTCCATTCCTTCACTTCCCAAACCCGAAACCCTAATTTCTAGCATAAACAAGGAGGAAGAAAGGGGATCGAGCAGATCGAGACGAAAACTCACCCTCGATGTGAAGGGGACGTCGATCCACTAGCAGCGAGGCGTCGACGACGAACGGCTGAGGCTCGAACTCCGGTGGTGGCTCGGACGAGTCTCGAAGTGGCGGCGGGATCCGGCGTCTTGGTGAAGATCCAGTCGTCGGCGATGGCTCAGCTCCAGGCGTTGCTGGATCTCGACGGCGGCGGCGACTACGAGGAGGTGGCTCCTCGGGCTCGGCGTTCGGCCTTGATGATGGTGGCACGCTTCTCGTAGGGGCAGCACGGAGCTCCAAAAAATGGCGTAGAACTCGATGCATGGGCGCTGCAGCCGAGGCGGCTCAGCTGATGGCGGTGGCGTCGAACTCCAGCGAGCGGTGGCGGTGGTGAGAATGGCGGGGCTCGACCGGGGATGGTGGTGGTCGACCGAGTTCTCCACCAGAGAGAGGAGAGAGAAAGAGAGTACTGTGTGGTGTCAGAATTGTATTAAAATTTGTATAATATTTATATTAAAATAATCTGGTGTGTGTGTGTAGTAGTGGCAGAGATGTAATTAGGAATAGATCTGGGGTGTTTTTCCCAGTGGCAGATGCAGTAATTACCAATGGATCTGGGGGTCAGGAATTAGAAATACTAACAGAATACCAGAATTTCAAAATTCAAAATTGTTGATCCAAATTCCAATTTTCAAATAATCCCTCCAAACAGATTTTAAAATAATAAAAATCAAATTAGTTATTAAGAACAGTAATCAGCAATGGGAAAATAATTAATTAGCTAATTCTCTTTTATAATAACAAATCAAAAGATTAACCCTTCAGCAGAAAATAATATAATTTATAAAACTGAATTGAATAATACTTATCTGTAAATGAGTTAAAATATAAAGAAAATCAAGGATTTTGAAAATAGGTTAACTTGAGATAAAATCAATTTGACTAATTGTAAAAGATTTACTAGGCAAGACAATTTCTTAAGCTTTGAAACTATGTCCAATCAATTATTATAAAACTTAATATTACAGTAAGAAAACAATAATAATTTCTAAAATCAAATTATTTAGAACTTCAAAAGAATTAGTATACCAAATACTTTTCAAATAGGAAAATTCATTAATAGTAAAAATTTCTATTACTCAACTTATTCAATCGAAATCAGATTTTCGTAAGAAAACAATATTAAATCCAAAGAAAATTAGAAAAATCTCAAAATTTACCAAATATGATTTAGGGAGTTACAAATCTACCCCCCTTACAAAAATTTTGTCCTCGAAATTTCAAGGGTTTTGCAGTGTACAAAATCAATCAAAATTTATTAAAGGCAACAAGAAAACTAAATGATTTATTTATGTAGTAAAATAACAAGGACTAACAAGTAATCACTAGACAATAGGAAAGACTGTAAATGCAAGAAAACTCAGAGACAAGCCTCAAAATAGGCAATATAAAAGAAATCTAGCTACTACAAGCAAGTAAAAAAATAACGGTTCATCTGACTGCGCTCCTGCAGCTACTACAGATCCTCAAAGTCCGGGTCCTCCTGCTGCTGCTCTGGTGCTGGCTCCTGACGAGTGAAAGCTGCAGGGCAATCTCTCACTTGGTGAGTGGCAGATCCACAAACCAAGCACTGCCCTAACTTCTTGCGTCATTCCTCACCACGGTGTCCCGGTCTCTTGCGGTATACGCAAAAAAAGTATACTGGAGTCTGAATCTGTCTATGCTGTATCTGTGATGTCGGTGCTCGAACATGATGCTGATGCTGAAGTGGCCTCTGCTGAGTGTCGGTCCGCTTCGGTGGACCCTAGGAACTGCTGGCGCCAATGTCTCGGTCCCGCTTAAGCTTCGGATCCATCTCCTTCTCCATGCCCTGAGCAACTTTAAGGATGCTCGCATAAGTAGTGGCCTGACTGATAGCTACTGCATGACGCAGCTCCCTGTTGAGGCCCTTCTTGAATTTCCAGGCCCTCTCCTTCGGCGTGCTGACTAGGTTCTCTGCGAACCTGCTGAGTCGGGTGAACTCCGATGTATACTGGGCCACTGTTATACTCCTCTGCTGTAATGCTTCAAATTGCATCCTAAGCTCGTCCCGCTCCACATCCGGGAAGAACTTCTCTTGGAATAGCAGTTTGAAATCCTTCCAGGAAACTCCGGGCTCTGCTAACTGGGGCTCCTCCCGGTACCAAGTCCTAGCAATATCGAAAAGTCGTATGCTCGCAACTTCGACCTGCAAATCATCCGGGATCCTCGCCTATCTTCAATGACCGCTCAGCATTCTCCAGCCACTCGTCTGCATAGACTATCCCTTCGTTGCCCCAAAAATCCATCGGACAAAGGAACTGATAGTCCTTGGCAGTCCCTGGCCTCGGCGCTGCTGGTGTCGGTGGTGCTGGCAGAGCTGGTGGAGCTGGCTCCCTGGTCCTGAGTGCGTCGATGACGGTTGCTCTGAACTGTGCGGCCTGCTGACTCTGAGCCTCTCTGAACTGCGCAGCCTGTTGATTCTGGGCCTCTATGAATTGCTGGAACATGGCCATCACCTGTGTGCCATCGAACGTCATCGTCGGAGGAAGCGGCTGAGGCGGAGGCGGTAGAAGCTGCTCCTGTGCACTGGGTGCAGGCTGCTCACTGGTCCCAGCGTTCGTCGTGGCGACCGTCCTGTAACAGAAAAATAAACTGTTGATTGCTATATCCTAGAAAAATCATAAAATAATCCTAAAAATTATAAGTAAAATCAAAATTTTAAATTATCAATAACCATAATCCATAAATCATAAACCATTTTCCCGCGGTTCCTATGCTGTGATGAGTTTTTCTTAGCTTTTGCTGGTCCCCCAATAACACTTTATTGCCTAAGTTTCATTAGGATAGACCTGCATGGACCACCACTAAAAATATGTCACGACCCGCTCCCGAATAATCAGATACGAGTCAGACACGCCCAGCCTTCGTCGATGGACACGACGAAGTAAGCTGTACAATACTAAGGAAAATTTCAAGTCACAATGTAATGTAAACAAACACAGCTTTTATAACGTTCCCAGAAAATCACCAATATCCATCAAGTCTTTTAAGTACAAAATCAGCCGGAGACAAATCTGGTCAAATAAAATAACATACAATAATGAATATCCAAGATACAATCTCCAGAAAAATAAATTAAAAATGAAAGCTGCAATATCCAAGCAATCACAAGCTCCATGTAGTCTCTTACTCACTTGCACGTATCCTGTCAGAAAAAGAGCAAAGTACAACCCTGACCAGACAATATACAATATAATCTATAGTACAGAATACAAGGTGAAACTAGAATACCAGAATAACAGAACATAAAATGAACTAGGTACCAGAAAGGAAATGTGAAACTGCAGGCAATGGATGACAATCAATATGCTAGACAATGAACACGACTATCAATGTACAAGGCAATGAATCACGACAATCAATATGCAATTGTGAAAATTTGAAATATTAAAACTAATGTGTGACCGGCTTAGGAGCAATCAATCAATGAGTCAATAAGTCAATCAATTCTACAAGGTACGGCTTCATCGTACGTGAAGTGTACAATTAGGCTATCCATAATCCTATGTTGGGTGTGGTCACACAAAAGTTAATATTTCCCCCCAATCCCCGCAATAAATAATGACTCACAAGCAATGAACAAGGTACAAGGCAATCGTGTGTATCTCGTGTCCGATATGAGAACATGGCACATGAATGTAAAACAGAAAACAAGGTACAA
The DNA here is from genome assembly GCA_029216955.1 of Iris pallida. Classification (NCBI taxonomy): domain Eukaryota; kingdom Viridiplantae; phylum Streptophyta; class Magnoliopsida; order Asparagales; family Iridaceae; genus Iris; species Iris pallida. The sequence goes on along the minus strand of JANAVB010027397.1, from coordinate 15,019,082 downwards.
GTCGAGTCAGTGTACTTGCCTCGGTTTGGTTGCACGAGGGTAGTACTGCATGGTTGTTCACCTGTTATATTTTGTACAATTATTAGGGTTTTGAATTAACTACAATAACTATCTAATATCTTTCTAACCAATATCTAACTATTTACTATGAAAATAGTTTAATAACCTTTAAAATAGTTTTAGTCACAAAATACTTTTATAAGAAATTGGTAATAAAGGAAAACATTTAATAGTATTCAATATTAACTAATAGTAATTATATATACAATATATATACATTTAAAGATCTTAATTTATTTATTTTATGCTAATAAACAAGGTAGCATTTATACATTTTTGGAAATATAAATACATAATAATATACATACAATATTATACATTATACTAAAAATGTTATACAAGATTTATTTAATATTTAGAATCACTAAATACTATACAAGTTAATATTTGACAACACAAAATTTAATAGTAATTAAACTAAGCATCCAGCCCATCATTCTCGGCCATACAAACCCGGCCCACCTATCTGTTAACCTTAACATAAATTCTCAAGCTCAGCCATTCATCATTACTGCTGGCCCGACCTAATTCCCAGGCCCAGTCCAACTGCTTCATCCTATACATTTATACTAAATTTCATTTTAAAAGAACAAAAGGTTCAGAACAACCAGAACCAGCCTAATAACCGAGCCCTTACTCAAGTGGAAGAGAGTCTAATTATTCCTATTCCCCCAACACAGATCCCGAGGACTCATTCCTCAAAACCGAGAACCTACAGAGCTTTAAATAATGGAGAGAACTTTCTATCACCATTTCTATCAGCCCATACAAAAGTCACCCTCCCATTTGTCTTCTTCCTCACTAACACTCAGCCCACTTTCCACTCAATAATTAATTCCCCACTCATATTACAGCCGAACTATTCATCAACCTTCTCTAATTCATTTCCTACTTCAACTCAGCTCACCTTTCCAATAATAATTCCCCACTCACCTACTCCCAATGGAACGAACAGAACCCCCTTACACACGTCACGCAACCATTACTCCTCTTTCTCATCATACTCTATTTCTCTCCATACTGACAGCCCCTCACTCCAACCGCCCAAGGATTCTACTCCACCCATCATTCCATTCTCTTTCTACTTCACAATTGCTCCCACCCCCATACACAACGAACAGAACCACTCACATTCATTCAACTCCAGTACTCTTCTTCTTCAGCTTCTTTCTCACACATTCCATTCTCTTCCTCCCACACCTAATGAAAAATCCTCCAACCATCACACTTGTGGCCGACCCAGCCCAAGTATCTAACAGAACCTAACTAATAACTCTTTCTTCTTCTCTCCTGCTCCCGTTCCAACACTTCCCAACTCAGCCGACAAAGCCCTTCTTCCCCAAAACCAGCGTAAACCCTAACCTCAATTACTTTATCTTCCCTACTTTCTTACACTCTGTCGACCTAACCCAGCTGACAGCACTCCATTCCTTCACTTCCCAAACTCGAAACCCTAATTTCTAGCATAAACAAGGAGAAAGAAAGGGGATCGAGCAGATCGAGACAAAAACTCACCCTCGGCGTGAAGGGGACGTCGATCTACTAGCAGCGAGGCGTCGACGACGAACGGCTGAGGCTCGAACTCTGGTGGTGGCTCGGGCGAGTCGCGAAGTGGCGGCGGGATCCGGCATCTTGGTGAAGATCCAATCGTCGGTGATGGCTCTGCTCCAGGCGCTGCTGGATGTCGACGGCGACGGCGACTACGAGGAGGTGGCTCCTCAGGCTTGGCGCTCGGCCTTGATGATGGTGGCGCGCTTCTCGAAGGGGCAGCGCGGAGCTCCGAGAATGGCGTGGAACTCGATGCCTGGGCGCTACAGCCGAGGCGGCTCAGCTGATGACGGTGGCGTCGAACTCCAGCGAGCGGTGGCGGTGGTGAGAATGGCGAGGATCGGCCAGGGATGGTGGTGGTCGACCTAGTTCTCCACCAGAGAGAGGAGAGAGAAAGAGAGTAGAGAGAGAAAGAGAGTACTGTGTGGTGTCAGAATTGTATTGAAATTCATGTAATATTTATATTAAAATAATCTGGTGTGTGTGTAGTAGTGGCAGAGATGTAATTAGGAATAGATCTGGGGTGTTTTTCCCAGTAGCAGATGCAGTAATTACCAATGGATCTGGGGGTCAGGAATTAGAAATACTAACAGAATACCAGAATTTCAAAATTCAAAATTACTGATCCAAATTCTAATTTTCAAATACTCCCTCCAAACAGATTTTAAAATAATAAAAATCAAATTAGTTATTAAGAACAACAATCAGCAACAGGAAAATAATTAATTAGCTAATTCTCTTTTATAATAACAAATCAAAAGATTAACCCTTCAGCAGAAAACAATATAATTTATAAAACTGAATTGAATAATACTTATCTGTAAATGAGTAAAAATATAAAGAAAATCAAGAATTTAGAAAATAGGTTAACTTGAGATAAAATTAATTTGACTAATTGTAAAAGATTTACTAGGCAAGACAATTTCTTAAGCTTTGAAACTATGTCCAATCAATTATTATAAAACTTAATATTACAGTAAGAAAACAATAATAATTTCTAAAATCAAATTATTTAGAACTTCAAAAGAATTAGTATACCAAATACTTTTCAAATAGGAAAATTCATTAATAGTAAAAAAATTTATTACTCAACTTATTCAATCGAAATCAGATTTTCGTAAGAAAACAATATTAAATCCAAAAAAAATTAGAAAAATCTTAAAATTTACCAAATATGATTTAGGGAGTTACATGATGTGATCTTCCTTTAGACGACTTTTGACAGCAATATCGTCAACATAGCATTCGACGGTCTTTCGCAAATGGTCTCGAAAGATAATACTCATAGCCCGCTGGTAAGTTGCTCATGCGTTCTTAAGACCGAAAGGCATGACTGTATAACAGTATACCCTGTGAGGAGTACAGAATGAAGTATGTTTTTCATCTTCAGGATTCATCCAGATTTAATTATATTCAGAAAATTCATCCATGAAAGAAATTCATTCGAATCCACAAGTATTGTCGATCATGACATCAGTAATTGGGAGAGGGAATTTATCTTTAGGACAAGTGTCATTAAGATCTCAAAAATCTATGCACACTCGAACTTTCCCAGTTTTTTTCAAAATTGGTACAACGTTGGCTACCCAATAAAGATGTTGTTCTTCTCTGATAAAATCGCAAGCTATAAGCTTTTTAACTTCATCATCTATCGCATCCATCATCTCAGGATTGAATCGTCGTTGCTGTTGTTTGACTGACTTGGCATTAGACAAGATGTTAAGTTTATGAGTTACGACTTGAGGATCTAATCCCGGCATATCTCCATAACTCCAGGCGAAGACATCAATATATTCAAAAATAAGGTGAATCAATTCTTGTTTATCATCCTCTGGGAGATTTTTGCTAATGAAGATTGGTCGCGATACGCCCTTCTCTCCAACATCGATCTGGACTACGCCCTTCTCTCCAACATCGATCTGGACTAGTTGATCCTCAGTAGGTGGCTCTCGTTGTTCAAAATAGAGTTTCCACTGATTGTCCATTCTTTGTGCCCAAGGGTCCACTTCAGGAGCTTCTTCAATATCATCTTCGTCATCTTCTGAGAATTTGGCAGACACCATGTTAGAAAATACTGTTATCCGATGAACATGACCAATACTGGTATCAGAATCCCATGAAATGGAATCAAAAAAGTTAGATCGTCCATCTTCATCGGATTCGGAAGGTTCTGGAGTTGGAAGTGGTGAAGTATAACCTAATCCCCGCTTCACTTTACCGTAATATTGTTATGATTTTTCTTTTGGAACAAAAATACGAAGAGGAGTTTGTCTTCCTTTACCGCTATTGAGACCAGTTCTAAAATCATAGCCCATTTTACGAATGATTGCCTTGGATTGTGGACTATAGCGACGTAATTGTAGCCTTCCTGTATCATCCTTATTATCGTTGTCAAGCATGATTTTTTGTTCTTCTCGTTTATTAAAAAGTATAGGCATTTCGCCTTTCTTTCGAGACGGTACTAAGAAGTATGATTATTGTATTGAATCCAATGATACCACATTTCGTAAAGATGATACGACTCCTAATGTAAGTGGCTTAAAGCTATCTAGCATATCCAAATAACATTGAGTATAATAAGAGACATCAATATACTGCAAAGGAGATGCTTTATTAATTTTTACACCATCATTTACAACAGGACCTTTAGCCTTAACAGGCTTAGTTAGATTGATAACCAGAGGGAGAGAAGAAGAACGAGAAGGAGGAGGGGACTTCTTACAATGAAGGTCGATTACAAGTGGCTCAGAAGAGGTGAGCTCCCTTTGTTCCTAACTAACACCAGGAGGCTGCTTCTTGTGAGAAGGAAGATAAATAGTCAATGGTTTGGAAGACTGAGGACAGGAAGTACGCCCTTTGACAGGAATTACCAGAGTATTATTCGGCACATCTTTATGTTCTTCATCTGTATCTATTGCTAACACCACCTTCATGAATTTCTCTTTGTACATACGAGAGTCGTTGCAGTACGCTTTAACCCCCTTGAAAGGATTAAGGCCTGCGACTTCTTTTTGTACTTCTCTATTTCCATCCACACATTTGAAATATTGGTGGAGAGTAGAAGGTACAATATTATGTTCATGGAGGAATGGTCTTCCCAGCAAAGCATTGTATGAGCCATGATTATCAATCACATAGAAAGTTACCTTTGTACGAAGATTGTCGATTTGAAGTTTCAGGCGTATTTTTTCCAAAGGTTCACTTCTTCCTTGATTGAACCCTAAGATGGTAGTGATAGTTGTAGAAAGATTATGCACTGGAATCTTCAAAGCATCCAGCAAAGACTTCGACATAATACTAAGAGCAGACCCCGGGTCAATCAGAATGCGATCAACTTTCATGGTGTCCACATATCCCATGGAATAGAGAGGACGATCATGACGATTGTCTTATAACAGCATATTATCTTGTGTAAAAGTAATGTTAGGCATCAATTCAAATATACTATGACAATGCGTATAGCTGATCGGCTCCTTTTCGGGCTTCTTGAGAAGGGCAAGGCAAGCATCAGACTGCATCAAGGCTTCACTTAACGTCTATCGAGTTTCTTTTGAGAGACGTAAGAGTTTGAAGATTGACAATCTTGCTGGAGTGTTAGCCAATTGAGCCAATATATCAAAATTATATAGCTTTTCAAGTCCGAGAGATGAGGACTTTTTCAATGCTTTATCAAAGCGGACAGATTTTTTTTCCTTGTCTGCTGATGTTGGTTTGGAAGGAGTTGGTTCCACTATCGGTAAGGATATAGATGGTTGTCATGACCCGCATCCACCGTGAGGGTACGAGTACGTAACAGTGCCCAGCCTACGTCGCAGTATCGGCGGTAGAACGCTGTTCTAGGTCATGAACTATAACTAACACAATATGGAATAATCTCTAACTGGAGGCCAATTACAGAAGGTACAACTCAATCACAATCTAGAGATAAAATATGGCACGATAAAATAGATAAGAAAATCCTCAACTGAGGTACAACAGAAATGAAATAACATAAGTCTCAACAACTACCAGTCTCCACAATAATACAACTCTGAATCCAGACAACTACTAACAGAAAAAATAAGGAACAGACTAGACTATCTACACTAAGCATGGGTATCATCCTCAGCAGCTGCCTGAACCTCCCCAGGGGTCCAGGTCGCGAGTGTCATCTAGGCAAGCTCCAAAGTAAGGGGTGCAGGGTTCCTCATCATCCTCTGTAAAATTTTCAACAGGTCCAGTCAGGACAGGAGCGAGCACAATACATCTCACGCAGATCATAACAGGTTAGAAAATATAGACATGCAAGAGAGTACGATACATGAAACTGAAAGAAAGTACATTATGTAAATAGAGAGAGAACTGTAATAGAAATATCTACTATAAGTAGAGAGCTACCAGTGACTAGTGATTTAGAGTACAAAGTCGACATGTGAACGGCTGGATTTGCACATAAATATACTAAAGAGGCGCACATGACTATACTACTTTGGAATTGTTCACATGACTATTTATACTCTCCCATACCCAATCAATACACAAGGATCCAGACAAGTTATGTAGTTATGTTACGCACATGATTTTCATATGAAAGCCCATAAATGGGTGCACATGAAGTATACATGAGGGCTCATAAATGAGTGCACATAAAATTCATATGAAGGCCCATAAATGGGTGCACATGAAATTCACATGAGGGATCATAAATAAGTGCACATGAAGTATAGGTTATTCATGAGATACATGAGAAACATGACCGAACATGATAGCACATGAGAGTACACGAGCGAGCATGAACGAGCATAAAGCACATAAGAAACATGAATAACAAGAGAGCGAGGAATACATGATGTACATGAAACACACGACATGATGTATCCGATGCTCCCGAGGGGGATAACATCGCATGAAAAGATCCATATAGTACCAATCCGTAATAATATCGTGACAGCATCAAATAAGGTAAACTAGAGCAGAAATATAATTCTAAGCAAGTTATAAAATGATCAGAGAATGTACTCGCCTGGTATCTGAATATCTGAAGTAAATGTACTGTCCGAGATGAGGTACCTGACTCCTAGTTAGAGAAACACAAGTCAAGATGTATATAGGGGATGATAAATGTAATCTACAATGCATCTGCATGCTGTCTAGGTCAAACTAGGCTAAAGTCAACACTTGGTCAACTCTAGTCAACCACACTAGTCAAACTAGGTCAACTAGGTCAAGTCCTAGCCCAAACGAGTCTAACAAGTCTCACTAGGCCTAACCAAGTCTAGGCTAGCACTCACATACCATCACAATGCTATACAAGCTATCAAACCTACAATTTACACATATATTTCATATACAAGCATCAACTTATTTATATATTTATATACCACATTATTCATGCCTATATTGTATTACCTATATTACATATCATTCCTGCCTACCTTGCATACATACAAGTCATGCAACATGCATACTTACCTACATATTCTCATACATGCTTACATTTCATAATCATTTGCATTCATTCATTTATATCATTACATGTATACATACTTATCTATCCATAACCACTATACAACCAATATAGGATCAACATGCATAATATGAGCTAATATTATATATGTATATAGGTATGTAAAGAGGGAAGATATGAGAGAGGAACATGTGTGTGTACATGTGATGTGAGAACAATACGAAAATGTGTGACAGAACCTAAATCCCAGATTAGACAGTCCTAAACAATTGAAAACCCAATGTTAGACACAACCACCAGCCCTATACTAATGTACACAACAGTGATACTAATTCCCAGGTTGCAGTGTAAAAACGAGTCTCAGTTTTGAGGGGTTTAGATTTGTATGGGTGTGTAGTGGTGTGTCCAGGGTTCAGAAAAATATTGTGTTCCCTGTTTCCAGTCCCTGTTTCAGTTGTGTGCACATGTGATATGTGTATAGATACATAGGTAAACAATGTGTGCACAGGTGTGTGTGTGTGTGTATCACAAAATGTGGCATGTGTGTGTAGAGTAGATGAAAGTGTCAGTTTGTGCATGTGTGTGTGGGTAACATCAGCTCAAGTGTGGGTGTATAAATGTGTAGGGTGTGTACTCAGGTTTAGATTCAAAATAACACCCAATGTGTGTGAATATGTGTGGCAATGTTCTTGTTTTCTCAGGAATACCAATCTGTCCAGAACAGGACAGTAGGGGGGTGTCACGACCCGCACCCGGATATACGGGTGTGAATACGTGGGCCACGCCCAACCTACGCTGCAGTATCGGCGGTAGAGCGCTGTCAAGTACACTAAACTAACTACAACATCTAATGATTCATAACTAGAAATGTACTCTTGTCACATCACGAAAACTAAGGAAGATAAGACAAGAAATAATAACAATATCACTAGAACAACTAGAATCTACAATGATCATAAGACAGAAAAATAAAGAAGGAACAACAAGACTAACTAAGGATAACTACCAGGCAACTCACATAGAAGAATAGTGAGATCCACCTCAGCTAGCAACATCATGAAGTCTAATACTGAGGGCACACTACTCCTAAAATTTTGTCAACATATCCAGTCAGGATGGAACGAGCACAAATCTCAAATAACAGTTCTAATTAGACGATATTAAAAATGTAGCAGTAAATAGAGAGAATATACAAGAAATCATGAAATGTACATATGAGTATCATGGCAAGGTAAGCTGTAAATCTAGAGCTAGAACAAGGCAAGTAAAACTGATCATGGCATGTACAAGAATCAAGAATCATCTATCTATGTGTGTGAGTACTAGTTTCAACATGTGGCCGGCTTGGATCTGCACAAGGTCTAATGATCCGGCCAATCATACGTGGAGTGTAGGATTGGCTATCAAATAAGGTCTACAAGAATAACAAGGTGGATAATGACCACACATCTACACTAATACTCCCCGTCCCCGACTAGTATAGTGGATCCAACCATGATACATCATGACACACGATTCTCCGAGAGGGTAGCTAGCCTTCGCAGGAATCGTGTCTATACAATGCACAAGGAACAAGAAAGACTTGCACAAGATATACCAAGGAAAGCGAGGAATAACATCTCATGACGGAATCCAGAGAAATACCAATTCGTGTGAACAATGTGTCAAGAGAACAAGGATATCTACACTAAATACAAGAAACATAGACGATATCATAAAATAGAAATATTATCAGAGTATGTACTCGCCTGTGATCTGGTGAAATATGTCAACTGGTCCAAGAATAGTGCCTCGAGGACCTATATGTGGAATACTGTATCAATATAAGGGTTTGGAAGTAAAATCAAGTCATACTAAGTCAAACTAGGTCAAGACAAGTCAAAGCAAATCAAACTAGGTCAATCTAAGTCAATGGTCGACTTACAGTTGACTTTTGGTCAATTGGTCAACTCTGGTCAAACTTGACTAACGTTGACTAACAGTTGACTTTGGGTCAACTGGTCAACTTCGGTCAAGTTCTGGTCAATCTTAGGCTACGGTTGACTTCCGATTGACTTTTGGTCAAAATAGTCAACTGTGGTCAACCAATGTCAAAACTAGTCTAACCTAGGTCAAATGTTGACTCTACTTCGACGTTCAGTCAAATTAGTCAACCATGGTCAAACTGGGTCAAAGCTAGTCTCTATAAACATCTACAAGGTCAACTTATGAATTTTAGTGATTGAGAAATTACTGAAATCGACGGGTCTCTAAAACAACCCAAAAGGAGAAAATATTATAATAATAGGATGACACAAAAAGGGAAAAATCTACAGATGTTGTCGGATGATGAAACTAACATCACCAACGTGTCCAAAATGGTCGAAATAGCTAGAATAGTCTACCCAAAAGTCCAATTTGGACACAGAGGCAAAACGATAATTTTGGGCCAAAATGATGTCCGCCGTTGGACACACTTTGCACTGAAAAATGTGCCAAAATAAAAGTGCACAAAACCTAATAAATTATATGTCCACGAATCCAGAATGACGATACGAACTCAACGGTATATCCGAAATTGGATTCCGTTGACCCGATCTCAAATTGGTCCGTTGACCAGGACATTGAAATTCAGATTTGCACGGAAAAGCGTGTCGGAGCTAATGTTCTCAAAACTCAGCAAATTATATGTCAACGAGTCCAGAATGACGATACGAACTCAACGGTATATCCGGAATTGGATTCTGATGAGCCAAACTCAAAATTACCCGTTGACCCGGATATTGGTATCCGACTTGTACCGAAATGCGTGCCGAAACCAATGTCCACTAAAACCTAGCAAATTATGTGTCAACGAGTCCAGAATGACGATACGAACTCAACAGTATATCCAGAATTGGATTCCGATGAGCCGATCTCAAAGTGACCCGTTGACTCAGAAAGTGGGACCCGTTTTGCATCGAAATGCGTGGCAGGGCCCACGTTCTCCAAATCAAGCAAACTTTATATGAAAACATGCCAGAACGACGCCATGAGTCTACTGGTGGTGTCAAAAATTGAATCTGGAATCCTAGGTTCAAAAATAGAATTTAACAAGTACAACACTAAGAATTCGAACGGCCAACTTTGGCGTCGAATTCGACCGACCTAACAAGCTCAAACTGAAATGAAATCTAAAGGGGACAGGAAGAGGGTTATACCAGCTTCGCACAGGAACTAGTAGCGCGCCAACCGGAGCTGCGACGGAGGAGATACGAGTCGACGAAGTCGGCTCCACAAAACTGTCCAAAAATAACACAATTTAAAGTGTCAACTTGGTGGCCGGTTTTGATCTATCAAACGACGAAATTAACGGGTGAAATTTGAGAGTAGTGAAGGTGAATATACCGAGATTGAGACGGAGTGAAGAAATCGTCGATCCAACGGTCGGATTGTCCAGAAAATCGGTGCGAAGTTGCTGCGACGAGACGTACATTCTGAATTCCGTCCGCGCGCGCGTCGACGGAACTCCGTGCAAAACGCACGAAACGCCTAGACGGCGCGTCCCAGAGGACGTTGGCCGCCACAGGGTGGTGCCTGGGGGTCGTCCGTCCAGGGGGTGGCCGGCCACGGCGGCGGCGGCCGGCGACAGCGCGTGGCTGGCCGGCGCTCGCACGCTGCTGGCCTGCGCTTGCGCGACTACTGCGCTGCTGCTTGCTGCACGCTGCTGGTGGCGGCGCGGCCATGGCGAGCGGCGGCACGCGGTTGAAGTGGTGGAGGTGGTGGTTTTGATGATGGTGAGGGTGGTGGTGTTGGTGTTTGATAGTAATGGTGGTTTGAAGAAAAATAAAGAAGAAGAAGGAGGAAAAAAAAGTGAAAAAGAGAGTGGGGGGGTGCTGCTCTTGTGTACGTGAAGTGGGGGGGAGGAGTGATGATGATGTGAAGAGATAGAGGGATGTGATGGTGTGTAGGAAGAGAGAGAGAGAGTTAGATATTAATGTGTGTGTGTGTATAATATATAAAGTGAGAGAGATATTAAGAGAGAGAGTAGAAAGTAGAGAGAGGGTTGTTTTCCATAAAGAAATTCTCTTTATTTGTTGTGTTTCTGGAAAAATTACAACTGTGGGAATCCGATCTAGAAGACGATCGCTTTATCCCTTGGACTATGCGAAGAAGAAAAGCTCTCAAAATTTTGACAGTAGATATCAATGTATCTGTACAATGAATGAGAAAAAGAACTCTATTTATAGAGTCGAAAATAAAACTGAAAAGATAACTGTCTTCACAGCCTGTGCTTAGTTAAAAATCACGCAGGATTTAACATACGCAAGGTTGTGAGCAGTTACTGGACGTGGCCTGTAACTGTTGGACACATGGCAATCATGCATGAGTCGTGTGCAAGTTACAGGATACGCAGGCGAGAGATCAGTGGCATGGCTGCCACGTACTCCAATTTGATGAAATCCACGCAGACTTGTTGAAGACGAAATCCACGCGAACTCGGTGTAGAAAGCTTCAAAATCCACGCAAACTTGGGGCAGGAAGCTTCAGGATCCACGCAGACTTCGAGGCAAAGAACTTCAAAATCCACGCAAACTTGAGGAAGAAAACTTCAGAATCCACGCAAACTTGAGATGAAGATCACAAATACACGCAGACTTGAGATAGAACTGCCAGCTCTCTTGATTCGGCGTGTCTCGACTGACACAAAATTTCTGACAGTGATTGCTTTGTCAGTCGCATTAAATGACAAGAAACCCTTTTGGTACGCCAACTCGACGAAGGCTGAGTCTTGCTGAAGAAGATTTCGAAAATCACGCGATAGACGGCGATGATCTCTCGAATTCTGTGTATACGTGGCATACGAAGAGATATTCTTCGACTGTCGTGTTGTCAGTCATAATTACTCTTTGGCAAATGATGAGCTATCTCCCAGCGTGATTTGTTTATATTGTCTGGATCAACTGAGCGTGACTTTTGACTCTGTCTTGATCAACTCAGCGTGACTTTCATTTTTGAGGCCTACAAGGGTGGGGGGATGTGTTCGGCTGTGGGTGAGTTAGGAGAGAGTGTGGTGAGGATGAGAGAAAGAGATTTTATATATATATATATATATATATATATATATATATATATATATAAGATAAAGGAAATAAGATATTTGTATAAATAAAGATATTTAGAGAGATATTTTAGAATAGAGGAAAAATATCAGTAGGGGGTATGGGCAGTCATGATGGAGGGTAACATGGAGCTGGGGTTGGGTTCAATAGAGCCGGGCTGGGCCAAAATGGACTAGGTGCAACAATTAAATTAATTTAGGTATTTATAATCATGGGTAAATAAGTAGCATACGGGAGCTCAAATAAATGGGACACAAGTGTCAGGCGGGTAGTAGGCTTCGTGTGGGCCATGTCCCTATTTGGGGTCGACTAGGTTGGGTCGATGTCGGGTCCCGAAATTAAATTGGAAATTAAATCAGGTTTTACGGTAGATAATTAATTGGCCTAAATTGAACCGAAAGTTGTGCGAAGGAAATAGAGCACAAAATGGAGTGTCTGAGTGGGACACGATGGTCATGGGTGAAGAGCGTCTCGAGTAGATCAGGCATGACAAGTTGGTTTCAAGAAAAAGACTAGTCTGGTGCTCCTAAATTAAAAGTCATGGTAACGTGCTTATGAGAATCAAGGAAAAGAGTGGAAAATCAATTATTAATTAAATGGTCTAAATTGACCCGAACTTGCGCGAAGCAAAAAGAGTACAAGGGAATAAGTTCGAGTGGGACACGAAATATCAATGTGAAGATAATCTCGTCTACTACAAACTCCAAGAAGGAAGTTTCTAGAGACTGGCATCCCTGATGCTCTAGAATTCCAAGTCACGGTAAAGAGCATTTAATCAAATAATAATATCTATTACAATAATTGAATTATAAAATTGAAAAAAAATAAGCCCTAAATTCAAGGTCTTACAATCCTACCCACCTTATAAAAATTTCGTCCTCGAAATTAATGGTTTGTAGTGGGGTTAAAACATGATAGAAGATTTAGGCAATAATTTAGGCACGATCCAAGAATGACGAGTTTGCACGATCAAGAAAATCGATTTACAATTGTTCAGACACGATGAGGGATTTGGCACGATAGAATCATGATACAAACAAAATCATATGTGCATGATTTCAAAATAAGTCAAGTTATTGGGGCACGATTTTAGGTACGATTAAGAGAATCGAAGATATATATGAAGTTCAAGTACGGGGTGATCCATAGGACTTAGGTTGATGAAAATCAACCCGAAAGTCGTACAGGCCCGATTAAGATGAAAAGCTAACCATAACCAAAACAGGGTTTGGCATGGTTGAGATAAAATTTCAGACACAAAATAAAAATCGAAGTCAATGTCTTACAGGCCCGATCAAAGATTAAGGAGGAGGATTAATAAAATCATAAAATACGATCCAAGTTCGAACGCGATTAAAATCGGAAATAGTCTAAGTTCACTTGGCACGATTTGAGGGTTAAGATTATCAAGATCATGAAAATCAAAGTCAGATAGTCATAATCTAAAACAAGGCTAAGAGAAGCAAATGGAGAGAAATTTTTTGAGTATAGCACGATTGAGAGATAGAATTGATAGAAATCAGATTATAGGTCACATAAGCACGATCAAGATCCAAGTTCAGTTGTGAATGACGAATAAATCATGAATTCAAAATCAAGGTCTTAAAAGCACAATCTAGAAGCAAGATGATATGCATAGTTATGATCGTTAAAATTACGATCAAGGAACTCCAAGTTGCCTTAGTCACGCTAGATCATCTAGACATGATTAAGCACAAGAAAATTTCAGATACAATCAGAAAATCAAATCAAAGTCGAAAAGAGTATAGGCACGAGTGTTTCAAAATCCAAACATGCTTAAAATTGAATCTCAATACGATCATAGATACGGTCAGCTCAACCTTGGTCAAAAGTATAACGGTTTAGGCATGACGAACATGAGACTCCGGCATAATCAAGAATAGTATGAAGCCTAATCGTGATTGAAATAGAATTTAGTCATTTGCCATAATTGAATCGAAAGTTTAAAGCACGAGTGATGATAGCATTGTCCAATCACGATAAAAAAAAATTAGTCTCAGCACGATTTAAATTGATCAAGTTTTGTGTAAATCGGAATTTGGGCAAGATGGAGAACAAAATCAACGAAGTCTAGACACGAGTGTCTAAGAAGGAAATCATATCACAATGGAATTCGAAACCATTTAAGTTTAATCAACAATCAAGACTCTTTGGTACGATAAACTAGACAACCAGAATCGATTGGTCAATCAGAGAGGATCAATCTCACGATATCACAATATAATAAACAAATCAAGGATGTAGAATTGAATTGCTTCTGTTATCATAGAAACCAGAATATAGGATCGTAGGAGGAAGCCGGGGTAATCATCTCGCTCTGCTTCGACTACTACCAATAATGTCTACTCCGAGACGGATGATTACGATACTTCCTCGATCTCTCCCAAGATGAAAGATATGAAAATTCTAAAATTTTCAAGGTTTTTAAAGTATAGTTGACAGCAGTAGATACGAGATAGGCAATTGGTGGAACCAAGACATAATTGATCAAGACGGAGGAAGTAAGGGTAAGATGAGGAAATCGTCATACGATGAGAAAAGAAATGAATGATAAGTCGAGAAATAAGGGTATGAATTGTCCTCATCATTTGGTCAAAAAGAAGTGAATCAATTTAAGATACGACCTGATAACCATACACGTCTATCCCAAATCATATTGCCAGAATTTTCGCCACGCCGGTAAGCATAGCGGTAATAAACAATGAAGTCCATAACTATGGTATACACCCTATAATCATGTCATCTAGATTCCTTACCATGCTAACCGGTATGGCTGCAAGAGAATCTAAATGACATAACTAGGATAGTATATCCAAATCAGGCTCCATGTCCTTGTCTCGCTAGCTAATATGACTGCGATAAATTCTAAACTCCATAAATAAAGTAGAACTTACTGTTCTCATCGTCCTCGTCCAAAATATGTTTATCAGGGTATCTTAACTCAATTATTAAAAGAATTATCCAAAACAAAATCAAACGTCCACAACGAATATTAAGATTTAAAATTCAACAACAAGTCAAGGGTAAGTTAATAGAAACAGCGGAAACAACTTCCGAGATAGGGTTCAGAAAAAAAAATCTCAGGGAAAGTCCCGAGGGTACTACCTAGGTCAAGATAGAAAATGGTGGAATATAATCTAAAACAAACCTCGACCATGATACGAGGTTGGTAAATCATATTCTCTCCCCAACCTAGATGATATATACAAGTCCAACTTATACCTTCCCTTTGGGGGTCCACAAACTCATCCCAAGAAGGAATAAAGTTTGATACGGACAGATATTTCAGAAATTAGGACGAATGGAAACAAGTGGGAAAAGATTTTGAAAGCCTTCGAAATAAGATTCCTAGGGGTCATCCCTGGAATCTACCAAGAGTTCCTAATATGTGACTGAGTACCAAATCCTAAAATATGCCATGACTCAATCTTAATCCTAGGGCAGACTCGCAGTAGTACAGATAAGCTCAAGTACTACCACGACTTTGCATTAATTGCAAAGACAGACCTGCATGGGCCCCCACTAAAAATGTGTCACAACCTGCACCCGGATATACGGGTACGAATACGTGGGCCACGTCCAGCCTACGCCGCAGTATCGGCGGTAGAGCGCTGTCAAGTACACTAAACTAACTACAACATCTAATGATCCATAACTAGAAATGTACTCATGTCACATCACGAAAACTAAGGAAGATAAGACAAGAAATAATAACAATATCACTAGAACAACTAGAATCTACAATGATCATAAGACAGAAAAATAAAGAAGGAACAACAAGACTAACTAAGGATAACTACCAGGTAACTCACATAGAAGAATAGTGAGATCCACCTCAGCTAGCAACATCATGAAGTCCAATACTGAGGGCACACTACTTCTAAAATTTTGTCAACATATCCAGTCAGGATGGAACGAGCACAAATCTTAAATAACAGTTCTAATTAGACGATATTGAAAATGTAGCAGTAAATAGAGAGAATATACAAGAAATCATGAAATGTACATGTGAGTATCATGGCAAAGTAAGCTGTAAATCTAGAGCTAGAACAAGGCAAGTAAAACTGATCATGGCATGTACAAGAATCAAGAATCATCTATCTATGTGTGTGAGTACTAGTTTCAACATGTGGCCGGCTTGGGTCTGCACAAGGTCTAATGATCCGGCCAATCATACGTGGAGTATAGGATTGGCTATCAAACAAGGTCTACAAGAATAACAAGGTGGATAATGACCACACATCTACACTAATACTCCCCGTCCCCGACTAGTATAGTGGATCCAACCATGACACATCATGACACGCGATTCTCCGAGAGGGTAGCTAGCCTTCGCAGGAATCGTGTCTATACAATGCACAAGGAACAAGAAAGACTTGCACAAGATATACCAAGGAAAGCGAGGAATAACATCTCATGACGGGATCCAGAGAAATACTAATCCGTGTGAACAATGTGTCAAGAGAACAAGGATATCTACACCAAATGCAAGAAACATAGACGATATCATAAAACAGAAATATTATCAGAGAATGTACTCGCCTGTGATCTGGTAGAATATGTCAACTGGTCCAAGAACAGTGCCTCGAGGACCTATAGGTGGAATACTGTATCAATATAAGGGTTTGGAAGTAAAATCAAGTCATACTAAGTCAAACTAGGTCAAGACAAGTCAAAGCAAATCAAACTAGGTCAATCTAAGTCAATGGTCGACTTACGGTTGACTTTTGGTCAATTGGTCAACTCTGGTCAAACTTGACTAACGTTGACTAACAGTTGACTTTGGGTCAACTGGTCAACTTCGGTCAAGTTCTGGTCAATCTTAGGCTACGGTTGACTTCTGGTTGACTTTTGGTCAAAATAGTCAACTGTGGTCAACCAAGGTCAAAACTAGTCTAACCTAGGTCAAATGTTGACTCTACTTCGACGTTCAGTCAAAGTAGTCAACCATGGTCAAACTGGGTCAAAGCTAGTCTCTATAAACATCTACAAGGTCAACTTATGAATTTCAGTGATTTAAAAATTTCTGAAATCGATGGGTCTCTAAAACAACACAAAAGGAGAAAATATTATAATAATAGGATGACACAAAAAAGGAAAAAATCTACAGATGTTGTCGGATGATGAAACTAACATCACCAACGTGTCCAGAATGGTCGAAATAGCTAGAATAGCCTACCCAAAAGTCCAATTTGGACACAGAAGCAAAACGGTAATTTTGGGCCAAAATGATGTCCGTCGTTGAACACACTTTGTACCGAAAAATGTGCCAAAATAAAAGTACACAAAACCTAAAAAAATTATATGTCCACGAATCCAGAATGACGATACGAACTCAATGATATATCCAGAATTGGATTTCGTTGACCCGATCTCAAATTGGTCCGTTGGCCAGGACATTGAAATTCTGATTTGCACGGAAAAGCGTGTTGGAGCTAATGTCCTCAGAACTCAGCAAATTATATGTCAATGAGTCCAGAATGACGATACGAACTCAACGGTATATCCGAAATTGGATTTCGATGAGCCGAACTCAAAATGACTCGTTGACCCGGATATTGGTATCCGATTTGTACCGAAATGCGTGTCGGAACCAATGTCCACTAAAACCTAACAAATTATGTGTCAACGAGTCCAGAATGACGATACGAACTCAAAGGTATATCCAGAATTGGATTCCGATGAGCCGATCTCAAAGTGACCCGTTGACTCAGAAAGTGGGACCCGCTTTGCATCGAAATGCGTGCCAGGGCCCACGTTCTCCAAATCAAGCAAACTTTATATGAAAACATGCCATAACGACGCCACGAGTCTACTGGTGGTGTCAGAAATTGAATCTGGAGTCTCGGGTTCAAAAATGGAATTTAACAAGTGCAACACTAAGAATTCGAACGGCCAACTTTGACGTCGAATTCGACCGACCTAACAAGCTCAAACTGAAATGAAATCTAAAGGGGGCAGAAAGAGGGTTATACCAGCTTCACACAGGAACTGGTAGCACGCTAACCGGAGCTACGCCGGAGGAGATACGAGTCGACGAAGTCGGCTCCACAAAACTGTCCAAAAATAACACAATTTAAAGTGTCAACTTGGTGGCCGGTTTTGATCTATCAAACGACGAAATTAACGGGTGAAATTTGAGAGGAGTGAAGGTGGATATACCGAGATTGAGACGGAGCAAAGAAATCGTCGATCCAACGGTCGGATTGTCCAAAAAATTGGTGCGAAGTTGCTACGATGAGACGTACATTCTGAATTCCGTCCGCGTGCGCGTCGACGGAACTCCGTGCAAAACGCACGAAACGCCTAGACGGCGCGTCCCAGAGGACGTTGGCCGCCACAGGGTGGTGCCTGGGGGTCGTCCGGCTAGGGGGTGGCCGTCCACGGCGGCGGCGGATGGCCGGCTGGCGCTCGCGTGCGGCTGGCCTGTGCTCGTGCGGCTGCTGCGCTGCTGCTTGTTACGCGCTGCTGGTGGCGGCACGGCGGCGCAGCCATGGCGAGCGGCGGCGCGCGGTTGAAGTGGTGGAGGTGGTGGCTTTGATAATGGTGAGGGTGGTGGTGTTGGTGTTTGATAGTAATGGTGGTTTGAAGAAAAATGAAGAAGAAGGAGGGAAACAAATGTGAAGAAGAGAGTGATGGGGGGGTGCTGCTCTTGTGTACGTGAAGTGGGGGGGGAGGAGTGCTGATGATGTGAAGAGAGAGAGGGATGTGATGGTGTATAAGAAGAGAGAGAGAGAGAGTTAGATATTAATGTGTGTGTGTGTATATAATATATAAAGTGAGAGAGATATTAAGAGAGAGAGTAGAAAGTAGAGAGAGGGTGGGGGGATGTGTTCGGCTGTGGGTGAGTTAGGAGAGTGTGGTGAGGATGAGAGAAAGAGATTTAATATATATATATATATATATATATATATATATATATATATATATATATATATGTATATATATATATAAGATAAAGAAAATAAGATATTTGTATAAATAAAGATATTTAGAGAGATATTTTGGAATAGAGGAAAAATATCAGTAGGGGGTATGGGCAGTCATGATGGAGGGTAACATGGAGCTGGGGTTGGGTTCAGTGGAGCCGGGCTGGGCCAAAATGGACTAGGTGCAACAATTAAATTAATTTATGTATTTATAATCATGGGTAAATAAGTAGCATGCGGGAGCTCAAATAAATGGGACACAAGTGTCAGGCGGGTAGTAGGCTTCGTGTGGGCCATATCCCTATTTGGGGTCGACTAGGTTTGGTCGATGTCGGGTCCCGAAATTAAATTGGAAATTAAATCAGGTTTCACGGTAGATAATTAATTGGCCTAAATTGAACCGAAAGTTGTGCGAAGGAAATGGAGCACAAAATGGAGTGTCTGAGTGGGACACGATGGTCATGGGTGAAGAGCGTCTCGAGTAGATCAGACATGACAAGTTGGTTTCAAGAAAAAGACTAGTCTGGTGCTCCTAAATTAAAAGTCATGGTAACGTGCTTATGAGAATCAAGGAAAAGAGTGAAAAATCAATTATTAATTAAATGGTCTAAATTGACCCGAACTTGCACAAAGCAAAAAGAGTATAAGGGAACAAGTTCGAGTGGGACACGAAATATCAATGTGAAGATAATCTCGTCTACTACAAACTCCAAGAAGGAAGTTTCTAGAGACTAGCATCCCTAATGCTCTAGAATTCCAAGTCACGGTAAAGAGCATTTAATCAAATAAGTAATCAAATAATAATATCTATTACAATAATTGAATTATAAAATTGAAAAAAAAATAAGCCTTAAATTCAGGGGCTTACAGGGGGGTTCCAGATTTCAGTTGCAAAATGTGTGTGTGAGTGTGTAGGGATCAACATATAGGAAATTAGGATAGGGGGTTGTGTGTACAGTGTATATATAACAGAGGGGTGTTACTTCTCAGTTCATGTTCACATGAAGGTTCAGTTTGGTTTAGGTTGAATATGAACAGTGGATAGTTTTCAGGGAATTCAAGTTCCTACGACAGTTAGCTAATAGGGTTTTCAGATTTGTAGAGGGTGTCTCAGGTTAATACAAACTCAGTTTTCAGTTAGAAGACTTTGTGTGATAGGAACTTGTGTGTTATCAGCAAGGGGAGCACAATCTCAGAAAAACAGTGTATAATCTCAAAAATTAAGACAGGGATCAATATGAATTTGAACCAATCATTCAATGTAAACATTCAATGCAAATCTCAGAGCTATTCAACCAATCTCAGTTAATGTGTGATGGGGACTAAAGTTAGGTTCTCAGGAACAACAAAATGACAGTTGAACATATAGGTAAACATCATTGCACTTCACTCGATCAAAATACTAAACACATGACAGCTATACTCTCAGGTTCTCAGGTTAACATTGTAGGAGGAAATCTCAGTAAAGTGTGCGTGTGTGTAGATGAGAGGGTGGGCGTGTGGTGCATACAATTTCCATGTGTTCTCAGAATAAATCAAACAACAGTGTATCAGTAAGAAGAATCCCAACCCAAAGTGTAAATGAGTATACATGAGTGTTACTACCAAATTGAAAATAAATCATGAAACCCAAATCTCAGATCATTCAAACAGGGTGTAATAAGTCAGTGTATGTGAATTTACATAGGGTTAATGTGTTTGAACGGTGTATTAAAACTGTGTATCAGTCTAAAGAAATTCATAGCCTAAAATGCAATTTGAAGGCTAAAATTCCCTTTCCATGTAACCCTAGCATCCTAGGCTAAAACCCGGAGTACAATCAACCAATTTAATCATATATAATATGTTAAGTAAATTCGAATTTCAGGAATTCCCCAAACTGACAACTCGTATCAGAGAATAGAAATTCCCTAACTGACAGCTCTCCATGAATAGCAAGAAGAGACTAATTAGAACCTAATGCAAAAGATTTGAGCCAAAAAGGACTTGAAATGAGAAAGTTATGGATTGGGGAAGATGGCTCTTTACCTCTTTCTTCAATTTGTTGAAATATTACAAAGAGGCAAGAACAACAATGAGGAGATTATTTATAGGGATGGGAGCCCTAAGTGGCTAGTCATATTGAATAAAAATTAGGGTTAGGGTTACTAGTCATGGGCCATTGGCCAAGCACATGAGCAATGGGCTCTCTACCTTAGCCTTAAGTCCAACATTAAAATCCTTCCTAATTTTCTCAAGAGCTAAATCACTCAAGTCAAAACCAAGTCGACTTAAGTTAGATTAGGGTCTCACCATGCTAATCAAGTCACCTTAACTAGAGTCAGCATCTTGGTTAGTCTCTTAAGTCACAATTAGCAAAAGTCAAAATCAACAACCGTCAATCCAATAAATAAATCAATAATTCTAATAAGTCAAAATGACCAAATTATCCTTAGGCTAAAAATGATAATTAATATTCCAAATCACAGGGTTAGGTTCCAGGGCAGACAGTCTCTAGGATTTCACTAGCTGCACATCAAAATCAAAAGTCATGATTTTTAATAGTTTTAAAAATGATTAAAAAAATCACCAAAAATCATATTATTATTTAATATCATATTTAATAATTAAAAACATAAAATTTTAAAATTTCCCTCATTTAGAAAACTAGTTGTTACAATGGTACATTCTCAGCAGGGAAAGATGATACAGGAGGAACATCGGGAGAAGGAGCATGATTCTCTTGAGTTTCAGAATATTCTCGAAGATAAGGTTTCCCAGATCTGGTGCCGATTAGAATTTCTTCTTCTGCTACCGATTCAAAGGATACCATGTTACAGCTTTTGGTTTTAGTTTTGGAGCGCTTCTTTTGATTGGAAGGTGAAGGCGCTTCAAAGTCTGCTACCAGATCTGGATGAATCCACATAATTTCTCTTTTATCAGTGGATAAGGGAACAAGTCCTTCATATTGGGGAGGTAGGAGGTTCACGATTTCGAGAGTAGTCCTTGGAATGGGGACAACACCGTCTTGCACTAGTTGTGGTGGAAAATCACCAAACTGTACAGAGACGACATTGGTTTTCATAGTCTTCTCATCCTGCTGGAGGGTAACTACTCCAGAGTTGACCATCTCCTGAATTTTGCCTTTGAGCACGTAGCATGCTCTGGTTGAATGCCCTATAAATCTGTGATAAACACAATATTTAGGGTGGTCAGTTTTACCTACTTCTTCTGGCCGTTTTGCTTCGGACAATTGAAGTTTATTGCTTTTGATTAAGCAATCAAAGATGCTCATAATATCATATTCGTCAAAAGAATACTCTTTTTTTGGACGAGGTGCTTTCTGTGGTGGTGCTGATGGAGTAGGTGTCGTCTGAGCAACATCAACAACCAATGACTCCTTGCCCTTGAGATTGATGGCCAATGCTTCTTTACCCTTGCGATTGTTCTGGCGATTATTACTACCGGGTGTGGAATTCTCATCTTGGTTAGGATGATTCATTTGAACTCCTAACTGTTTGAACTTCTCAGCGCTAACTTCCGCCGCCTTGGCATTCACAATGAAAGAAGGCCAATCTTAGAATTGTGTTGATTCCGTCCACATGCTGATAATAGGCAAGAAGTTTGATTTGCAAGTGTCTATTGTTACAGCAGATGGAGTTCCTAAAGGCATTTTAAGTGCCTCTCAGCAGAATCTTTCAATGAAACTCTCTGTGGATTTATTGTGTCTTTGTTTAATTTTAATAAGGACAAACATAGTCATATCATTGACTCCCACATAGAATCATTCCAAGAATATTTGCTTGAAACCAGCAAAAGAAGTTATGCAGCCATCAGGCAAGCTAGGTACCAGTCGTATGCTGCACCAGCTAAACAACCGACGAACACTCTGGTAAGGAGAGCATCATTTGGCTGTAATTGGTCAGTCATCACTTCAAAGTGATTGATGTACTGACTTGGAGAAATGCTGCCATCAAACAGCATAATAGTGGGAAGCTTGTACTTAGGAGAAAATTGAACCTCCTTACATTCAGCAGGATAAGGTTGTTTTATCCCAAGTCTACAAACCATCATTTTGCATGAAGGCCTCAAACTGAGTGCGTAAGAGTTTTACAGCCTCATTAGCATCTCCTGATATTTGGGAATTGGTAGGCTGATTTGAATATGATAATTACCACCCCCAGCACCAGACTGACTGGGAGCAGCTTGAATTGGTACAGAAATAACCAGTGGAGGTGGTACCCCCAGACCAACATTAACAGGTACAGAAGATGCTATGAGCTCAGGATTTGTAGCAGGATTTATAACCGATGGTACTGCATGTTGGGCGACGATTATAGTGTGCATACTTGAGACCATTTCAGCCATGGTCTTTAGTTTGTCTTCCAGTGCAGCAATCCGTTACTTTTGAATGGCTGAACTAGAAGCATCTTGGTCTTCTGTAATGGCATATGTTGTAACCTCCCTTGCCATAATTGATGAGATAGTTTGTTCAGAACTTTCACTATCTGTATCAAAATCAGACAAAGAATCCTCTCTTAGATGAGTAATGGAAAGATCTTCCTGATTGAAGACATCCTGATCCGAATTACGATCTTTCGATCTGGTATGTTGAAATACCCCTTCATTAGATTCACGGAGTTGTCTCAAGTATTGCTGACTCGAATTACGAGACGAGCTACGCTTTGAGCATTTTCTACCCCCAGTGTTTCGAGAAGTCATATTGACAGAAGCATATAACAACTCGTCTTCATCTCCCGTCATAGGCTCAGGAGTTGAAGTATAGTTTAGACGATCAAAGACAGATCGTTTAGCTGATTGGCAACAACACTTGATGACCACTTCATGAAGGCAATAGCGTTCTGATGAGTGATTTAGAGGTGAGAGAGACATCTCTATGATCTCCCGTCTTTGTGTAAGACGTTCCCGGAGATCAGTCACCACTATAGGACGAGAAGAAGTCGGAGGAACATATTCCTTAATGATGTTAGGAATATGATTTCGGTTCTTAAGATGCTTAGTCCCGTGAGTGTACAAATAAGTACTTAACTCATTGGCATAAGTGATTTGGTCCTTCTTTTCAAACTTTTGTTTCTGGTGTGAATTGGCCCTCGGCATAGGATTTTTACGTTTCACCTAGGTTGATACTGATTGACGCCTGTTGAGATAAACGCGTAAATCAGAGAATTTCGTTCCGGGTGCCTCTGTTTGAGATACCTTCAATTTTCCTTGTTTAGATCTTAAAATATGCAAGGTTGAAAGATCTTGAGCATTTACCATAGGGGTAGGTAAGATGCCTCTTTGATCAGCATTTTTTTCTTTAGCAGAGATTTGAAGACCTCTGTTTAAGGGAATGGAATCTGATATATCTTTCTCTGATTCATAGACTAGGAAAGATTGAGAAAAGACCAAAGGGTGCTTTCCTTTATTTTGTAAAGGGTTAGCTAAAAAGCATTTTCCTCTGTTTTGTTATGGAACCACTTTATGCACAGGTTGTGCCAGTTGAGGAAGTGTCAAAGGACCCTTTCCTTTGTTCTGTCTAGTTTTGGCACTAGAACATCGATTCTCCGAGTTCAAAACTGGAGAAGAAGAGGGATTAGCCAAGAGACTAGTTCCCTTAGGTTGCGACAGGGCAGCATGATGAGCAGACTGCGCCTGGACAATTGAGTGCTTAGGTTGTGCCATAGCCAAATGGGCTACTGGTTGTGCCTTAGCAGTAGATTGCGCCTTGGCAGTAAAATGGGTTGACTGTACCTTGGCAGCAGCATGAATGGACTGCACCTTGGCAGCAAAAGGAGTAGATTATGCACGGACAACAGAAAGAGTAGATTGCGCCTTGGCAGCAAAGAGAGTAGATTGCACACGGGCAACAGAAGCAGGCTGTGTCTGAGCCACAAAGACAGATTGCGCCTGGGCAACAGAGGCAGTTGCACCTGGGCAACAATAATTGTAGAAGACTTAGGAGTCCACATAGTTTTATTCTTGGTGATAGTCACAGTACGCTTGTTGCTCTTCTTGTTGATCATATCTTCATAGGCTGTCTGGTTGACTTGAACAACCAGAGTCTTTTGCGTCTTGTCGATTGACACAATATCATATTGAGTTGTCACTTTCTCGTCGGAAAAGAAAGTTGTCCCCAGCAGATGCGCCATTTTGTTTGCAAAAAAAAGTTTGATTACAAACTAAGAAAAGAGTACAAGAGTATAATTAATTTCTGGAAAAGTACAACTTTAGGAATCTGATTAGAAGACGATCACTTTATCCCTTGGACTATATAAACTTGAAGACTATAGCCTCTGGAGAATGCAGCAGCAATTTTGTAAGAGTTCTTGATCTCTGTGATGCTTTGATAATGATTGGAAACTCTATTTATAGATTTCTGGAAATAACTGTTTTAGTAGTATTCTGATGTGCGCAAGGCTGGACTGTGCCACTTTGGGTTACGCCAACTTTCATTCAGTTATACAATCATGTACTAACTGTATTTAGACGCGTGGCATCATGTGATTGAGATGTGCATGGTCGTGTACAGAGTAGTGGACACGTTTTGAGAGATTAGTGGCATGTGCGCCACGTCATCCTGCTTTAGAATATAAGTTGTCTTAACTTTATCAGGTTGCGCGAGCTTCAGTCAACAAGTCAAACTGTGCCTGATTGGGTTGCGCTTAGTCGTAACTCAGTGCATAGGCACGTGGCAGCTTTTGAATGTATGAGAAGATTTTATTCAGATTGCGCCTAGGCGCAACTTGCAGAGTGTGCAGGACAGCTGTCAATCAAATCGTCTCGAGCGGCACGCTTTGAGGGATTCGAAGAGATTTTCTTCGTTTATCGTGCTGTCAGCTGTCAGTGCTATCAGGCAATGATGGAAATTATTTGTCAGACGCTACGTAGGCTCAGGCGCAATATGATTTAGGCGCAGTCTATTGTCAGGCACAACCTAATCAGTGGCACAGTTTGATCCTTTAAGCTTCAAAACTGTGGCACAACTTGATTTTTGGGACGCAACTTGATTTTTAGACTCTACAGCCTGATGTCCTGAGCTGATGGCACTGATCAGAGTCCAAACCGAGGTCCAAGTAACCTATTTGTGAATTTATAACATCATTAAAAGGTTTACAATCAAAGATAAGTTATTTAATTTCTAAGTCAATTTCTAGGCTAGTTTGGTTCATAATAATTTAGTATTCTATGATACTACACTACCTTTTATTGTACTATACACTGGCCTTAACCCTACTTGCCCATATGTCATATATACCACATTACCACTGTTTTCTTTAGGGCACTCACCCATATTTAGTCTTTATTACTATTACCCTTTGTTACTACTTGGGGCACACTACTAAGTGTTTCAGAGCCTATGTTGGTTAACCCTTGCTAACACATTCCCATGTAATATTGTAATGCTTAGTCCTGTACCATTGCTCAGTAGGAACCCTTCTTTACATTGGGACCTATAGGTAATACCCATGTATATTCTAATACACAAATAGGTTTTTCCCTTTCCTAACTCACTGTTCCCCATTACTCCTAACCTTTCTAGACACTAGAACCTACTGTAATGTACATCCTAGGTGTCTAAGTACTTAGGTGTGTGTATACCTACTTTACCTATTGACTGATACGATGTGTTTTGCACTATTTCCTATAGTAATCCTCTAGTTCCCATATCTCCATGACTCATGATCCTTACCTTAAGAACCAACAGGTTAATGTGGGTACACACCTCTATGAAGATATCAGTCCATATATAGTATGTCCCCAAGTCAAAACTTCTATATGATTTAATTCTGCCAGAGTATATTCTTCCCCAATACCTACACTCTATGTGGACACACTCAACTGTTGACAAGCTTGCCATTAAGCTGGTAATTCCTATAAGCACTACCAGTATCCTGACAATTTGTATATGATACTCTATTTCATCTATGATTTGTACCCTAATGTTACTTACTCTAGTAACTAATCTACACGTACAACTTCAGATGGCTGTCCCCAGATGGCTTTCATGATTCCCTTCTATACTAACATTCGACCCCTCATTGCACACCCACAAGGTGACTCGAGTTACCTGTTCTGCTATTTAGGCATCTAACTCACATCCTTAGACTGGGTACTTTCTTGCTTTACGTCCATGTCTCTTACTAAATGGTGGTTCCTTGCAGGTCATGTGTTTCACTGGTCATCATAGGGCATATGCATGTCAATGGTAGCTTATTGGTCAGATATTGGCATTACCATATCCGAACCATTAACTATCGGATATATCCGATAACTATCCGATATCCGATCGGATAGAAGTTTTGGCTACCGTATCCGTTACCGATAATTTTAACGAATATCGGATAATATCGAACCAATAAGATTACTAAAAAATTTAAAAATGGAAGAAAACAATCAGAACCAGCAGATTTTGTCAAGAAACAACAGATTTTCATATTGAAATGACAGATTTTGTCTAGAAATAGCAGATTTCCACATTGAAATATCAAAAGCAGCAGATTTTCACATTGGAACAGCAGATTTTGTCAAATATATGTGCAGATTTTTACATTGAAATATCATAAGTAGCAGATTTCCATGTATATATTGAATACATTTGCACCAAAAAATTCTCCACACAAGCACATATAACTAATAGTCCCATGCATACATTGAATATAATTTTAATTTATTAAATAATTTAAATATTATTGATTCGAATATTATTGGTCTGGATATGACACTTACTGTATCCGTATCCGATATCCGACAAATATCCGATATGATATCTGAATCCGTATCCGTATCCGAAATTTCAGATATTTTTTGGTTCGAATGCGGATCGGATACGGATTTTCGGTCTAACATTAACAGGCCTAATAGGGACCCCCCTCCCCACCTTTCCTGGTTTCTGTAGGATACCTGGGTCTTTGACTTGGGTTAGGCATTCATCCCATACCTTTATCCTAAGGGGCAGGGCAAGGACATTCATAACACTTTCCTCCTTCCTAACAATGTCATACTATGATACATCCCTAACAGGTACCTGGATGCTAGTACTAGTACTCTTGCCACACACACACATCCATAGGGTATAGGGTTGAGGCATGTGCTCTTACTCCATTCACTATACATATAGGTACTTCTATAGCAATTAAGTTTGGGTAATTAATCTTGCCAGATATGTAAACTATTTGCAAACCATTAGTCATCCTATAACTCTGTGTATGCACAACTATCGTGCCTCACATACATGCTGTCATGTAGTAGCTAGGCCCATACTCCTAGATGCCTAATTGAGTTTACTCCCTACCCTTATCTGTTTTCAAACGCCAATGATAAATCCCTAGATTGAAATATGTAGGCAGTACCTTAGATGTTCCAGTGTCTCACTGGACAGTAAGTACAGATAAGTCTTCCAGAGTCACACTCTGATCAAAACATGGACTTTACAACATGCCAGTACCAAGACTTAACCCTTCTTGCTTCCTTTATGGTATGCTCTTGTATCAGGTCTAAGTATCAGATCTATATGAACTTAAATCTGAGGTAAAGAATGTTACTAAATGCCTGGCTAGCTGTTAGCCTATTTAGTACTTCTCTATATGTTACTCATATGCCATCTATATTTCATACTCATGAACCCCCCTGTTCGCGATACTCTGAACACAATTGAACCCCCCTTCCACTGACAACATCAAAATTGAACCTTCCTCGAACCCTGTATCTCTGAACAGATACACGAACTTGTCTATTTGCAATGATTAATCATAACCTATTCTAATAGATCGATACATAGACTACAACCATTATTGCTCCTCAACATTAGGTCATATAGTTAGGTTGCATCTTATTATGTTGTTGTTGATAGGAATTTAGAAAGTGGAAGAATTACATGGTAGTTCCGGTAGCGAAGTTCGACTGGCTCCTAGTCTCCTATTCGATTGCTCTTGCGGCAGGGAAGAAGTAGGGGATTAGGGTGGGTTCAAAGAGGGGATGAACGGCTGCTACTCTCCATATATATATATAAGTGATGTTTAGATTTAGATCAAGAGACGATTTGATAGAGGGAAATTGGTTTTGAAACAGAATTGGATTGATCTTGACCAATTGAAGGATTTGGAGGGAAATCCCTTTATCGAATCTATTTTAAACCAAGCAGAGTCATCACAATGGGGATCGACCAAGTTCGATTTAAATGGAACTTTTGTGTTTAGGTCCCTGGTGTATTTGTTTTTGCAAAACCTATTATCATCCTTATCTAAGTTATCTAGTGCCATGATTGAGAAACTAAATATGTGCCAACAATGAAATAAGATAATAAAGAAATAAAGAAATAAAGAAATTGGGCTCATGGACTTACACATCGAGACCATCCCGGATGGAATTTGATTATGTTAGCTTATTTTCCTAGCATATATGTTACTTTCCTAGTAGATGCTACCAGATTTGTTTCCGGGAGACATCTTTTCAGTTTTGTAATAATTTGTAATCAATCTTTGGATTCACTTATGTCATTTGCTTATTAAATCTGATTATCCTTTATACTATTATTATTTCTTAGCACTGTAATTGAGTAGTTATGTTATCATATTGTCACGAGCCGCTCCCGAATAATCGAACACGAGTCGGACACGCCCAGCCTTCGTCGATAAACACGACGAAGGAAGCTGTATCAAGCTAGGAAAATCTAACCAGTTAAACATAAATGTACACAATCACAACATCTAACCGTCCCATAATGATCACCATAATCCACCAATCATAATGACATAAAAGTACTAGAGACAACAAGAATGAAATACACTATAAATTCTAAGAACATACAATACCTAGAGGAATAGCTAAAACAATCTAAACCTGAAACCTCAAGCTAAGTCATGGCTCCATCCTGCTCAGCTAAGATCCCGGGCTCTGGCCCATAAGGTAGAACAATATCCTGCAAGTACACCTGCAACATATCCTAGTCAGGAGCGGAGCTAAGTATATCCAAGGAAATGAACATGAACATCATGGTATGAAAATAAATACAGGAAAATATAAAGTACGAGAAATGAGAACATGACATGAAACCTGAATATGGATATTAAAAAGTAAATACAGGGAACATGAAATGAATCCTGAACATGAAATACACAATGAACCTGATGTGTGCAATATATCGAAATACATCCAGAGTATGTGATCGGCTTGGGTAGATTCAGGAAACATGAAATGGTACGGCTTCGGTCCCGCGTGCACGATGCGGGACCTAAGCTATTCACATGAATAGTAACTCGTGTTTGATCACACATCTATAGTATTTTCCCTCCCAGACACAAGTAAACTCAAGGAATCAGATACTAGACAATCTCGTGAAATATCGTGTCAACCAGAAGATACAAGAATGAATATACAAGACATGAAGAAATGGACAAGTCCGAGGAGTATACTTGCCTTGCTCAGGGTGATCAAGTGTGGGTGGTAAAACTGGATGTCCTCCTGATTAATGGGTACAAATTTGGTTAAGGTCTAAACAGAGATATTGGTTAAAAGGTTATTAGCTACTTTTCTAAAATACTCGTAGCTACTACATATATTAACTTATTAACTTATCAAGTACTAGATTAAATAGGTTAAGTCCTTTTAAGCAAATAGATGATATATAACTATCTTGCAAGAGTTCTAAATAATATATAAAAAATCTATATAGCAGTCCATCCCATATGTTTCAATCCAAACCTTGCTTAATGCCTAACCAACATCCCATTAAACTGTCGTACTGTACTGGCCCTACCCAGATTTACAAAGCCAACATGATAAACCACCACTGAACTCATCCATTAATTTCAATCTAATCTTATCTTGTAACCTATTTCACAGAAGGAATGTACACACCACATATACATTCTTGACTCAGGTTTACATTAGATACTAGATATCAAAACAACTGCCAAGCTTCATCTAAGAGCCACTTAAGATAACTCATAAACTCAGCATCAATTAAAAAAAATAGAAACAAATATCACCTAATGTATAGACATTTGCTGCTCTTTTCCTACCCATCCTATAGTGCATAATGCATCAACACAGCAACAGGCTTGCAACTGATTTTTATTACATAGTTCCATAGCTACAGATTCCTACTCAATTCAATTTGTTTCAGAGTGAGGAAACACAACACATCAATATGAAAGTTACAACCAAATTGAAATAGTAGAGTGTAAATAGGCCTGCACTTAATCTCTTTCGCACAACAGCCCTGCTGGACACGCAACCCCGATACAACTAAGATCTGGACACATGTACACGAGCTTCACCCAAGTAACTTCTATTCCTTGCTCCTTCTCCTCGTCACCTACGATCCTCTGACATTAATACCACACGACACCAAACAAAAATCAGTCACGAACTCTAAGGTGGGACACGACCATAACTTGGACACCGCGAGAGCCGGATACAACCAACACCCCTGTATCCCGACTACAAATTAAATTGAATCAAGAATTTATGGCACATTCACCGCGAGGAAGAGAAGTATAGTACCTGAGATGAACCACGATGTGTCGGACACGATTCGAAGAGCAGACACGTCCTCAGGAAGTGGACACGGCTCCAAGAGGAAATCAAAACTCTGCACAGACATTTCAACAAACAGGTTGGGCTCAGAATAATATCGCCACATCTCCGAACTTCCTCTGATTCCTAGGAACGCAAAATACGTCCACGATCTCATAGATCGATACTCCGATAAAATTCAGTAAGATTCAAAGAGAAATTTGATCGATCCAAGAAACAAACTCCACTCAATCGATGGAACTCTACTGAAACAAAATTCAAAAGAATTTGAATCAACAGACAGAGGCGACTCACCTAATACTTCAAGTTCGCGGATCGATCTGCTGATGGCTTGCCCGATCCGATCTTGATCCTTCTAAATTCAAGAACAGAGAACACACACGCTCAAGAACAACTGCACATACAGAACATCCAAAACAAGTCGATCCAAAAGGATTGACACTCACCAGATTTGTTGTCGTTTGATACGAACAGAAACTCCGGTCGATCAATCGATTCTACACGAAATTTCCTACACACAATTCGAATAACAAGAAGGAGGGAATCCATCCGAAATTCAATCGAAGAATCGATCCACAAGGATTGATAGTAGTCGGGAGTGGCATACTCACTGATTCGATCGAGCGAAGAGGAACAGCTCCGTTCTGCAACCGCGTGGATTAATGGAGAAAGAAGACGTCGCCGCCATCGTCGTCGTGCTGCCGAGGAAGAAGACTCACCAAGGAAAGGATGCTCCGTCGTGGAACACGCCACCGGAGGAGAACCACTTGCCATCGTCGCTGACGTCGTCGTTGAGGATATAAATTGCCGGACACAGATCACCGCTGAATATTGCCGCCGGGAAGAAGCAAGGCCTAGGTCAAACGCCACCGAGGTGGTGGTTCGGTCGCCGGAAGAGGGGCTATCGCTGACGTCGCCATCACCAGAATTCGCCGAAGGAAATTAGGTCGGGAAGAAATTGGGGAAATCGTTGGTTCTCCAGCTCGAGAGAGAGAGAGAGAATGAGTGAATGGTTTAATGAAATCAATTTACAGCTCTTAAATAAAGAATGGAAGATTTTTTTCACATAAGCCTCTCCACCCAATTGTAATTTAACACAAAAGTCTCTCCCCTTTTCATTAAATGCAAGAATACCAAAAATTCAATTAGAAAATTGGTTACAAGTTTGTTAGGGAGTGGGGACCATTCCAATTAGTTGTAACCAATTCCGGATTTACCACTTTGCCACTAATTCAAATTCCCCCTCCAAAAATTATGAATTTTATTATTCAAAATTTTGTTTAACCAACTATTAATTAAAAAGATTCAATTTAATTTTTAAAAAAAACTGAAAGGTGGGGTTACACATATCTAAACAACAAGCTATGTCAATACTTCGGTGTAGGCTGGACGTGTTCCACATACTCGTATTCAGAGTATTCTGGAAGCGGATCATGACATATGGACAGGCGATCTGCACCCATATTCTCTCTCTCTCTTCATCCAAATCCACATACTAACAAAGGTAAATAAATTCCTCTCTTTCATTATTTTAGACAATTCTGATAGGATTTTGGCAAAATATTTTATGATTTCTTTCCTGATTTGTTAATAAACCACGTCATGATCGTGTTAGGCCAAATATGCATGTTATCCTAACGAATCTGTGTCCAGTATATACTTGACATGTACACCATTTCGACGTGTCCGTGCAACATAGGACAAACTCCTTTTTCATTTGAAACATACAGAGTTGAATAAACCATGATAACAACCATCAATTGTCATGTCTCGATTCTGTCGAATCGTTCGTCCTCGCTTTGAATCTCGTCGAATCGATCATTCTCGTTGGACATGATATCGTACAAGTCTAATGTACTTGTACAAGGTAAGAACGTACACGTTATAAATTCTTTTGGAAATACCAAACTCATCAACACAGCAGAAATATTGAATGCACATTAGAGAAAGAGATAATTCATCTTTATTGAACAATTGCAGCGAAATACAAATTTTCTCAGTACAACTTGAAATGTCGTTCGACTTACATAGCTTTGCGAAAAGAAAATAACTGATAGGTTGACATGAAATAATTTTCCATTTCACACATTATTCTCCTTCATTACAATTGGATCTAAGCAGCAATAGAAACTCCAAAAATACTTTGAAAACTTTAGCTAAGAAGAAGCTTGAAAAGTACAGCAAAAAACCTTATTTTCCTCATGCGTCTGTATTTTCTCCAGTACATGCGGATGTCGGGTCAGCACATTTGGAAATGTACTGGTGAGTACCATTTGGCCCACTTAGCTAAACCAACTCTTCTAATTTATATAATAAGCATTTGATTTATATGATCTTTCTATTTAGGGACTAGGGTCAATTGACAATTCATATTCATTGAAAACTAGAAAGTAGCAGTAAAACACATAAGATATGCATTAAAACTTTACCAATGATCGATCCAACGTCCCTGCATAAAACATATGATATAATACTTACCGTCCCTGCAAAGACATTCATTAGCATGCATTCAAACTGCATGGTCGTTAGTGAAAACTGTACCATAAAGGACATCCCAATGGGCATTACGACGCATCATTCCAAAGCAGGTAGCAAGCCTCAATAAATGTTCCGTAATACCTCGTGCCATCATAGCACGACCAATGTTTTCTCCTAGGCCGAATCGGTCACAGTGTCCTAAGTACCGCTCAAGGAAACTTACTCAAATCTTGTGCACAAGATGTCCATGAATATACAAATGCACATCCAACTCAACAGTAACACAATTCGCATAGTAGGAAATATACCGATAGTAATAAAACTAGCATTTCATATTTATCATCACATGAAACAATTGGTTATAGTGTTTGTTGTTGCCTTGTACAAGTACAATTTAGACTTGTACGTCGTCACGCCCAATGATGACTTTTGATTATATGGAACTTGGATGTGACTTAATGGTATATATCAGAGCGCTACTAGCTTCCTTGGACCCTCAATTGATTCTCTTCAACTATAAGTTGCTTCTGTGATCAAAAGTCTTTTGACCTCCATGATGTTCTACTGAAAGTTTTATATAATAAGTCTATATAGGTTATGATTCTAATGTGAGTGTTTTGTACATAAGAGATGGCTTCGAAGAGCAACAAAAAATAATTTGAGACGACTGTAAGAACATGATATTTGGAAGATGATAATTAAAAAATATGACGAACATAATGACGGTAGAGGTACTATAGTGAGTTGTAAGTATTATTATCGCACTATATGGAGGAAGTATACCTAAACTTTAATGAATGAAAACGAGTTAAGTTTTTCAATTAAAATTATTATAATTTAATTTCAAGTGATTGCCAAGTGGCAAGGGTATGGATATGATATTTGTGGTCGTTGGTGTCACGCCCTGGTTCCGCAAAACCGATCGTCCTCGCTAGGGTGTGATGTCGCGCAAGCCTAGATTGCTCTCGCACAAGACGAGTTCCATAACGGTCGATTACAGCAGCTTGCGACGGTGTCGTCGTATAGAAGTCCCAAGCTGAGAAGTTGAATAACACAAAATGTATAGGAAATAAAATCTTCTTTACTGATAATACAATAGAATTACAAAGGGGCAAGGTTACATTCGCTCAAGCTCACAATCTCTCTGAATATAATCACTCAACTCTCTCTCATCTCTCAACACAATAAGATATTATCTTGAGGCACACAACTAGAAGAAGATGATGTCTATACATATATCCCGTATAGGTAAAGTCTTCAATGTGACCGCACGTCTCGAAATACCAAGGGACTCCATACCTCAACGTGTCAAAGCGAGCTTCGCCTCAAACGAGCAAGGACATGTAATATGTGCATGAAAACTGGAGGGTTGTCAATATACAACCGTACTGGTGAGTGAGCTTCTCACCCACCATACAAAACTTATACATTATTTTAGTGAGTGGATGTTGTTCTTTTGTAGTCTTTCTAATATTGTCTTAGGATCATTTTTATTCCAGAACTATAATACTACTTCATGTTGCAACATCGTGATCGTGCTCCAAATTCTTTGAGACCGTGCTACAAAGCTCAGTTGTGCAACATAGTGTAACCCATTCATACTTACCTTACGGTCTTTTCTATTTCGACATACAACCGACTCAAACCATACTCGTAAACTTGTGTCGATGACTTAAACAACCGACACCACATCTCGTGACGAAGCACATATCTCTGCTATAGCCAAATCTTAGGCTCCATATTTGTGTTACAAATCGTGCATACATTTCTTTGACTCATTCATGCCATGCTTGCACTTTCTGTGACTCAACCGATACCGTGCGCTCAGTATACCGACTCATTTATATAAATGGTCACTGACAATTCAAGTCGTCTTGGACATTGATGGGTTAGACGACGATCATTCAGTAGCAAGGTAGCTAGCCTCACTGAACGTCCCGAATCACCAAGCATTTCGAAGTCATCATGCAGTCAAACTACATGAACCACTTCGCAATTACCCGTGCAAGTACGTCGGACACGATGAACTTGTTCTTCCTAGTTACGAATCAATCTCGGTGCCCTAAAAATTATTCGGGGAATGAAACCTTGTACACAAGTTGTCTATGATCATGCAAGACTCTACTCAATCTAACGTACTTATAAGACCATTTATCATCTCATCTTTTACCATTTCTCATCTCTATGCAGATCCCAAAACCAAAGACTGCCTCGACAACTATCGGTCCCGAGAACTTCTATATTACCATATCAAAGTCTTCTGTATCAAACCCAGAAATGACTATTTGATAGCCTTCTTGCTTAACTTGACCCAGTCATGTTTCGCATTATGCCACCAACCAAGTCATGCCCTGTATGACAAGCTTTGATACCATGGGAAACGTGGTAATGAAACCATGGGAATTTTTCTTTGAAGTCGTAGGAATATATAGAATATAACATCAGCAGATAGTCTAAGTGACAACATAAAACTCCTTACTTGACCCAAATCGTGGGATCGAAAGATCGAGTGCCAATATTGAAAAATTCAACGTGAAGTGCAATCTAGGCATCAAGTTTAATACTTTCATGTTCTACAAAATCTGACTCGGAGCATGATTATTCCCTTTAGCTTTGTGGGTTCGACTCTTTTATTAGCATAACTACTCAGTACAATAAAAAATATTCATTTATTAGTGTGAAGGCCAAGCTGATGTAAGTTCATCGAAGCTACCCACCTGAGTGAGGAGTCGCCTCGACCGAGCGAGACTTCGAACAAGCCGTTGCATAGCCAAGTCTAAACGTCGTTGCGTTTGGATTTCTTCGGTTGACCTGAGCGGGACGAGACACTACAGTTGGGGCTACTGTGGTAAGAATTGTCTGGTATAAGAGCGTGTAAAGAAAAATTATGCTAAGTGGCTTAGTTCCTTGGGTGGTATATTATTTATCTATAGTGTTATATACTTCATTTGTGATATTGATATCGATAAGCCTATTAGTATTAGATGGGTAGTACGAGATCTCAGTTGGATTTGAATTTCCTTTGTTAAATTGGTTCAGATGATTAAGGATAGTTTTAGCAAATTAAAATAATATTGGATAAGGATTCAAATTTATGAAATGAATGGCTTGGTTAAAAAATTAATGTGGAATGTGTATTAAATTGTGGCTTGAATCGATTGAGATGTGTTTTGAGTTAGTGCAAAAAATTGAGAGTGTAATTGGAAGTTTATTTAGAGTGTATACGAATGACTAAGGATTTAGGAATTTTAGCGCTGATCGACCTAAGATAGTCTAAAGCTAATTTGACCTTAGGTATGGGATACTTGCTCTTATATCTAGTTTAACGAATAACATTGGTTGAAATAAATTTGAGTTTAACGAATGGATCGATATATTTCCTAGTTACACATATAATTAATGGGACTCATGCTTAGCGAAGATCGACAGATGTTGACCTTGGATATTGTGGATGGACGAATGATGATTGTGTAGCATATTGAATCGTTAAATTGTATTGTCTTGCTTGATTCTAGCTATATAGACTATAGATTGATTAAATGGTAGTATTTGAGTTTCCTATGACTTGATTTGGTAAAGCATGGCATAAATGAGTATTAGTTAAACTCGACTTAGTGAATATTAAAAAAAATTGTGATTAATTTAATAAATTCGAAGTGGCAAAATTGATGGCTTAGGAGAAATTTTTAGTCGACATATAATTTGGCTAGAATAGATTTGTAAGTTTGAAGCATTTTTTGCCACATGCATGTGTTAGCTGAGTTCTGAGAGGTGGTTCTTGCCTACAGACAACCAGATCATGTATGTAGACTACATCTATGTATATTATCCCGTAGTATTTTATATATTGCTAGTTTACTATTTTGTATTATTACCTTCATGATCTTATGTGTTATAGCGTTTGTGACGCCTTACTATTATTCATGCTCGTGACTATTCTTATTGTTTCTTGCTTGTAATGGATTGAGTATATGATTATGTGGACCTTAGGAGGCCGTTGGTATGTACCTAACCCCATTGTCTTTACAATCATATTCGTATCATGGGATGCATGTGTACTCCGTAATACACAGTTGGCCGAATTATGTCCCCGCTTTTTGTATTTTGGATCCAGGGCGTGACATATAGCTCAAGCCTCGACTTGTATCTTCCTTTATGTCTTTGAAGCATTCTCATCATTGTGTTTGAATCAATCAGTAGGCATCTCAAAGTCCTCGACTTGGTTTGATCTTTGCCATGATGTTTAGAGCCCTTGACCAAACCATTTGGACACTCAAGGGACATTTGATAGTTTTTTCTAAGGACTCAAGTCCATCTTTAAGCTTAGCCTTGACTTGGAACTCAACTATGAGCCCAACCCCTTTTGCTTGAAGCATAGTCTCGACTTCAGCCTCCTTGATACAAAGCTCGAGTCTCATCTCATCAATAACAACATAAAAGCATGCCTCGGTAATATGGGATACTATCTCATGAGAAAGCTTACTATTGTCCTTATTAGTAAAACCTACCTATTGGGAGAACCACTAAACGGATTTAATTTCCAACTGGTGCACTCTCCTTGAGTACGCTCCCTTTCCTAGAAACATTGAGGTCATGCTCAAGGCCTCTCTCCTTTGTTGCGACGAGCACAATTATAAGTTACCTCGTCCTCCGAAGTAGTCACAGAGAGATCGAGGGTATATCTTCATTCAATGTTGATGGCTCGCAATTGAGCTCTCCAGCACCTCGATTAAGAACCACAGGAGGCAAGGGAGTTGACCCTCAATGCATGGACATACCACTTAAGTTGCATAGGTCCCATCGATATAGTTATCTACAATTCCAAAAGGGATGAAGATAAACCACTTGTACTGAGCTGAGGCTTAATGCCAAAGGGATAATTACCCGGGATTGAAATTTGTGCCTCCAAAAGTCTCTCGTATAAATCTAATAATGCATGCATCAAGACCGAGCTTTGAACTCTTGCCCTCGCTCTTCCAATTGTTGATGTCTATCACAAAACAAGCATATTTCTAAGAAAATTCGAGCCCTAAACTCTTGCCCCCACCCTTCCGATTGTTGATATGCCTACCAAAAAACGAGCATATTTCTAAGAGAAGTCATAAACCGAACTCACCGCTCGACTTTGACGAAAGACTTGAGGGCTTGTGATGATATATATGTCTAGGCCTAGGCCTGAGCCTACAAACTTCCTCAATAGATGCATATCCGAGCTTGGTCCAAACCCGAATTTTTCTGATACATAAATCATGGAGTATCTCGTTAAGGCAATAGTCAAATATTCATAAAGATTACATGATATCTCATTAATCCTACAATTCTACAAACCCCATCCAAATATGGTGTTTTAATTATACTTTACCTTAAAGTACAAGCCAAAAATATTTGATAAGATTACATCTTATCATAAATCATAACTTAACCAGCAAGAAACACAAGGCCTATATGTTGTATAATTTGAGAAAAAACCAACTTCCTTCTTCCTCACTTCAATGTCATTTTATTTTCTATTCAATACTTTCAACCTTTTTTTGTGTTGTTTAAATTTTGACCGTTTCAATATTTATTTTATATTCATTGGTATTTTATGGGCTTAATGATCAAATAACTACATAACTAGCCATAAAATCCTATTAAAATCTATTAAATTTGTAGGAAGAGGGGTTGCCTATATATGTATCCATATTGTTAGTATTGAGAATATACTTGAGAAGAAAAAAATGGCAACCATGTGATTCCTCCTCCTCCTCCTTCACAAACATGTATTCTTTCTTTCCTTTCCATTCCAATCTTTTCTGCTCTGGGCAAGAGCTAAGTCAGGGTCAATCTCCCTGAGTTGTGTGAGACGACGGGATACCGGTAGAGCGGGGGTTTTACCACTAGGAGAATTCGGAACAAGTCTGCACATAGACCCGAATCAACTCTTAGGGCAGTACTTCGTGCGCGACTTCCCCGGAGGCCGGTAACTTTAATTTGATTTGTTTTGTTTATAAGTTTTTTTAAGAAGCAATATTTCTAACAATCTAAGAGTTAATTTATATGATTTGTTTAATTGATCTTCAAAATTAGCATTCGGCTAGTGACAGAAAAAATTATGTAAGTTGCTCAATTGATCTCCACAATTTGCATGATTAAACTAGTGTATCCAAGAATTTAAGATATAAAATTGTTCTGACATGTTACTAAGAAAGCACTAGCATATATGTGTTAGTATGTATTCTTCTTGTCAAAGTTGTGATTTTCAGTTCACTGAAATTATCGAATAGTTCTCATATGTTGTATATCTCGTTGTCCACATGAATGGTTATTTGTCTTTTCATTAAATATTGTTGTATTTTACTTGCCAGTTGTGGATCTACTCTAGCTAAGTATACTAAATTTTTTGTGTTGATAACAAATACTCTATATCTCTCCACCTTGGTCCTTAAATTTTATTTCATTGAAATGTGATAATTTGTAGAAAGAAATGCTTATAAACATGCATACTTGTGCATGTATGTTTGGAATATGTTATGTTGATGTACAATATATATTTGTTTTATAAATTATCTAATTGTATTTAGATGATATTTAATCTAGGATTGTTATTACTGACATGATACTATAATATGTTCACAAAATTGTAGACTCAACATGTGATCTCGCTAGAATTTTTTTTCTTGGTAATTGATCATATATTTTTTGCAAATTTCATCAATCCTATAAATTTTACAAACTTGTTCTAATGAATTGATTTTTGAACTAGTGAATTCGTTTTGAATGCATGATTTATGTTATATTATAATTGATCATTTAAACTTTTGAAGGAGCAATTAATAATAAAGTTGTAAAATAGATGTTTGTAATGATGGCAATGCTATGGGGGTTGTGGTCTTATAAGTTTATGCTTTAGCATAATCTACCATTGTTGGAGACACTATAATTCTATACATGCTGAAATTATTCGGCACAATTTTTTATTTTGTAATGTTCATAAAGTTCTTTTAATGATATGTAAATATTTTCTTTTAATGACATGTAATGTTCATGATTAGAATTTTTTTTCTTTTCTCTTTTGCGATTAAAATCAAATTTATTTGTCAGGACCAAGTGTACCTAATCATATCTTATGCATCATATAAAATGAAAATGCACGCGGCATAGAATTAAGTTTTTTTTCTCCTATGTAAAATTCCTTGGTATTAGCTTGAAAATTTTTGATAATTGTTTTATTTAGACTAATATTACTATTTTCTGAATGGTGGAGTCATTCTCATGGTTAGAATAAATAAATAAATATATATATATATATATATAATTGTTGCCAAGATGCAACTCATGGTTTGAAGTGTATACTACTTGCTTATTGTATACTGAAAATTATAGAAATGTATCCTTTTGATTTGAAAAGATATTGCCAATCATTGATAGTTATTAGTATAAACTTCTTAAAGGATATAAATATTGTCAACTATCCATATATTCTTCTAGTACTATTCTTTATGACATTTGTGGTAATTTAATATTGTAATTAACTTGTATCATATGCATAAAGGCTGATAATGAGAAGATAAATGTGACAATTAAAGTGTGTGCATGGCTAGAGTTATTTATATTTGGTTTTATTGACTCTTATGAAATTAATTGATATCTTATATTTATTTTTAAATTTTTTGGTTGACACTAACAATTAGTAATGATCTAAATCAGTATTATTTTTTTTAAACTACCACCTACTTTTTAGTAGATAATATTTTTTTGCATTCAAAGACCCATATAGAAATACAACATACATATACATGCTTATATGAAATGTTGGGAGCTATCATTCTTATATTCTCCCTCTTTTGTGAATGGTTAAATAATCATTCCCCATACTAATGGTTTACATGATACATATAAATATGTAGTCTACTATAGTTTTCATATTGTTTTAACATAATATTTTACATGTTGTCCTGACTTAAAAAATAAATCTTAATATGTTT
Organism: Iris pallida; assembly: GCA_029216955.1. Lineage (NCBI taxonomy): Eukaryota > Viridiplantae > Streptophyta > Magnoliopsida > Asparagales > Iridaceae > Iris > Iris pallida. The sequence goes on along the minus strand of JANAVB010027397.1, from coordinate 14,977,033 downwards.
ACAAATATTAGACACATCAGTAATGAATGACATATCAGTTATTCTTGTATCTTTCATTTTTCCTACTAATGGAGAACTCTTAAATGTCACCATTCAACTTTAAAGTTTGGTCAAAGAATATTCTTCACTAAAGGATTCTTGCAATTTCAGTTGTTATGAAATATTATTGTCATTTCTTGACTTGGAATACATAATATGTTTAAACCGGTCTGAATGGCATAATATGATATGTTCCCTTATAGAATCTGTGGAGTAATATTAGTTCAAATTTTATTTTTATATCTATTAGTTTTATTTATTATTTCTTGTCTAACAAGAAATATTATTTTTATACTATTGTCTTGACATTGTTATAGTTAATATTAGCAACAATAAGCGTATTCTTCTTTTACTGGTTATACCTTGTGACTGTCATTTTCTAGAATACAACATTAACTTAACATCATAACCCTTGGTGGATATTTGGTTGGACTTTTACTGTTAGGTAGAACACTTTGCACAAACAGAAAAATTCTTCCTTTCTTAGTCCACTAGTTTAACACAATATATCATTGACATTTTGTCAAATATAAAAATATATGCTATTTTTCAAATCTTACATATTAAAACTTTGTAAAATTATTGTTGAAAAAGTTTGTGCATAGTTTCAAGTATATATTTCTTGTTAATATGCAAACTAACCCCTATACTCTTGAAGGTAGAATCCTTAGAGATATTTTTAATTTTGGAAAAGAGCAACATATTATTGGTGACGGTACTAAAAATTTGTTTGTACTCACTCATTCTTAACATGATTTTTGTAAAGTTATATTTCCAAATCAGAAGCATTAGAGATTGTGACTTGTTAGTCCATCTCTAATATGTCAAGGGTGAAGTGATAATAATGGAAATATCTAAAATGATGGGGGAAAATGACATCTTCTGAAGTGTTATTAGTAAGCCAAAATCAAGAGGTACAAAATTGTTCTGATCACGTGGAAAGATATTTTTTTATATTTACAATTCACGTTTCTATTCATTTTGATTACTAAATTTAATTGGAAAAATATATTGTTGAAATCTATGAGCCAATTATCTTGGTTTATACATATGGTTCTGTATATTGTTGTATAAAAGCGATATTCTTCGCATGTTAGTTTTATATATTTGAACCTTAAATGAATATATTATCACAATATTAGAATTTCTAGTCAGAAAGAAATCACAATATTGTTCTATCACAATAGTTATACAAACTTTGTTTTTGCTTATATTTCGTAACGCTATATAAAATTCTTTGATTCATTCAAACAATTTTGTCACAAGAAAATAGTTAGTGAAATTGCAAATTCCTTTAAATCTAAAGTTTTAAAAGTTAAGATCAATTTGGGTACAAGCCGAAAGGGTCCTTCTGTCAACCGGGCGTAAATAGCTCTAAGCGACACGGTATTTAATCGTCCCCTTGTGGACCTCCGCTAGCTGAGAACCGGCCCCTACAACTAACCCAAGTTGATCAAAACTTGATAAACTAAAGATTTGATAAGGCCAATTAGCAAAATTCACTTAAACTATTATTCTAATACTTTAGACAGTCATTCTTGTAAAAATGGCTTGTAAAGATAAATCTTTAGAGCCGAGACTGAAAGTTACTGTATCTTACTTTAAGAGATGATAGAATCAGCTGAGTTTTGCTCACTGTCCTAATGTTTATATCAACAATTAGTGAAATTACATACTTGTTAAATAGTTGTGATGTCACCAAATCTGATTTAGAAAATAACTAAATCAGTCAAACCAGTTTTAGAATATATTTTTGAAGAAATTCTAGATTGTAAAATTGTATCATATTAGATAATCTTATGTCATAGAAAGTCATTTTAATACAAACTGGATAACTGACTCATATGACATCTAATCCATTTATGGATATATATTTTTTTCTACCCTATGCGGAGTTGTCATCTCTTGAGTTTATGTAAGAATCATAGCTAAGAGTACTATATACTCAGAAATGTTATCTTCAGTTACATCTTGTACTGAAGATGTATGGCTTAGACATTTTATACTTTACGTGATCAACATATTTCTTACCTGTCATTTATTTTAAAATTATGCTAAAAGCATGATCTTGTGAATTCTAAAATGGACAGGTACCTGCAGCTGCGTTTCAAGACATTAAAAGATCTTAAAAAGCAAAAATGTAGTTCTTGACTATAAAGTTATAAAGAACTTTACAGATCTCTTGACGAAGAGTCTGTTTACTCTTGACGAAGAGTTTGTCTAGGAAATTAATCTTAGAATCATCGAGGAGGATGTGGTTAAGCCCATAAGTAAGTCACCAACAGTGGCAACCCAACCGAGTCTGACTGGAGATACCAAGAAGCCGGTTCAATGGGTAGAAACAAGTTGGACTTAGGTGACTTTATGGAACACTGACCCGAGATTAAAATCTCATTAAAATAATGCCCAAGTGGCTGTACATGTGTACAATGATTCCCCATCCCTATGGTGACAGTGTTTCGGTGTGATTTGGTTAGGATGAGTGTTAAACTCTTAATAGGTCCAAGCATGATTATGCAGGGTTGACTCCGATCACCAACCCTTTAAGGACTTACCTATGTGAGAGGTCGTGAAGGCCGCGACTATGGGACAGGGCGATCCCAGACAACTCTCATGAATATGGAAAAAGTGCGCATGGCCATTCTAACGCGCCACCCGATAGACCCTGTAGCTTCCCTTCCCGGAATTTTTTTTTGAAATATTTATTTATTTATTTAATTTAAATGAAGATTTTTAAGATTTTATAAATAATTATTTAGTTAATTATTACGGTCGATGACTTTAGCCATGGTTGAGTTTTGAAGTACCAGACGATTAGGAGTCATGGCACGGATAGAACAGTGGCGTGCTTTGACTAGTATTTAGCCATGGTAGGGGAAGGCAGAGCCATAGTGACATCGTAACTAGGAAAACCATGCCAAGTTGTGACATAACCATTAGAAATAGTTTAATTATTTATTATTAAATTTATTAACCTTGCAGGAACCCGGTTGTACCGAACTAGTCCGGACCGGACCCAGACCAAGTCCAAGCCCTCGTAGTCGGGTAGTACGTATAGAGACGACCATATAGAGGTATGTTGTATTGGCATTTTACTTTAGTGATTTAGGAAGCAATTTGGAATCGGTGGTTATATATATATACATATTATTGTGCTTGCTATTAAAATAGTATTTTAGTTGATAATATAGTAAATAAGTTTCTTTAATAAATATTTTGGATTCTATAGGAATTAACTAGGTTATATATATACTTGTATATATGTATATGTATAGAAGTGTATTTATGGTATATGGAAAATTAGGCTTTATATATATATATATATATATATATATATATATATATATATATATATAATATCACTGTATTTTATTTATGTAAATTTTAGTATATAAGAACTAGGAGTTGGATTTCAATATAGATATCACTTAATATTTTATTGCTCGTATTTGTATCTATGGTATATGTGTGTATATCATTATACGTATATATATGTACATATATATATATAGGAATATATCTACCTAAAATTATATTGGTGGAATAATATAAATATAAATCATTATATATGTAAATATGCATATATATATAAATACATATATGTATTCATATATATAGCCATATAGAGGGGGCCCAAAGTCCCAGCCCAACAGTGGAAATATCCCAGCCCGGCCAAGCAGTTGGCCCACAGGCTCTTAACTTCCCCACAGCCGGACACAAAAACCCAGCCTAGTGTGGAGCTCGGGCCAAGGCCCAGTTCCCGCCCAACCAGGCCCGAGTCTAGGCAGAGCAACTCCAAATCGAGCGCTGCATTAGCCGACTCTGTTTTTACAACAGAACAGCATGTATAAATAGTCGAGAGTTCGTCAGAGGACGGAAACCAAAAACCCTAACCCCGAACCAACGTCGCCATCTCCATAGCATGGTCGGCCACCCCGACGGCCGTGCATCGCCGGAGGACCGTCGGACGGCCGCCGTGCACGCCAGAGAAGACAGCAACGCACGAAACAAAGGGACGCGACAGCAGCAGCGGGCCCAAGTTCGTGACCGAAATTCTCGTCACACAATGGATCGCATATCGATCCAATTGTTCATGTTTGTTCCCAAACTATACAAATTCGATCCCCTTCAAATATTTAGATTTGTTTTGCGTCATGTGCATCGTAAAACGAGCCCGAAGTTTGGCGAAAAACTGATCCAAAACAGGACAGTTTTCAAACTGAAACCCAAAATTGGAAGGCGAATCCTGATCAACCTGTTAAGAATTTTAGAAATCTTTTGAAGAGACTTTTAGACAATATATAGGGCATGGAAACCCCATTAATAGTTTTATTTATTGTGGATTAGACAGTAGTAGAAATCGGATTGAAAATCACGAAAAACATGTTTCGAAAACTAGAAAATTTGTCCGATACGACGTGCGTCCAGCCAATTCGGGCGACGTGGTCGTGAACCGAAGGCATCGAAAGGTGCGTAATGTCTTCATGGTCGTGTGGGCTTTGACGGAATTCAAATTGGTTGTGTGTGTGCGACGAATTTGATCCGTATCCGTCGAAATTCACGTATCGATTACTTTGCACAAACTCCAATTATTTTGTGCATGCTCGTCAGATCGAGACGAAACTTACGCCAACAGGACCGTATCATTTTTCTGGTCATGTATGCCAAGTTTGGTCTGATTCTGAGACAGTTGATCGGATCGCCGTTTTGCATGTCCCACGGTCCGATTCAACGGATGATTTTGTGCACGGCCCGCCGGAATCCAAATTTGGACATACAGTTGGGTTCATATCGAAAAATCGGACATGTTGACATATAGTTTGACGACTTTAGAGACCATTGATCCTGGCACGCTTTTCGGTACAAAGCGGGTCCAACGACGAACATCGTTTTGGTCCAAAATTACCGTTTTGCCCCTGTGTCCAGAATTGGACATAAGGACAGGCATTCCTAGCTAATTTGACTATTCTGAGAATGTTGGCAATATTTGTTTCAGCTTTCGGAGACAGTTGTGATGACTTGGACTTTATGGCTCACTAATTGACTATATTTTATGGGATCTGCGTGCAACCTCCAGGCAAGTATACCTTACCTCCCTCTACAGTTTATTTACATGTATATTTCTATTATTATATAGTTTTACTAGTTGATTATTGACATAAGATTGGTACATCATGCATGTTAGTATATATGTAGTCCTTGTTTATAGTTAGCTTGAAGTTCATATTTGATACATGTATTTATAGTTCTTGTTCATAGTTGATTTTGTAGTTCCTATTGGATTGGTTCTCTCGTGTGTCGTGATTTGGGTCGTGTCGTGTCATCACCTGTATTTGGACTGAGTCGTATCGTGTTATAGGATGAATAAGTCACAACAGATTTGTTGTACCTTGAAATTCTTGAAGCTAACCTGCGAGTCCACACCAGGGGCGAGGATTAGTAGTTATCTGTCCACACCTGCGAGTCCACACTAGGGACGAGGGTGATACTAGGCTGCGAGTCTACGCTAGGGACGAGGGTTAGTAGTTATCTGTCCACACCTGCGAGTCCACACTAGGGGCGAGCTGGGTGATGCTAACCTGCGAGTCCACACTAGGGGCGAGGGTTAGTAGTATATGGTTCACACCTGCGAGTCCACACTAGGGGCGAGGGTGATGCTAGCCTACGAGTTCACACTAGGGACGAGGGTTAGTAGTTGATCAAACCTGCGAGTCCACACTAGGGGCGAGGGTTTGAGTATTTGATTGGTTATCCATTGACATCGTGATATCGTGTTCCCTTGTTCTCCAGCAGTTCGTTTATGCGTAGTGGTTCTTCCAGTCGTGTATAGTCGTATTTCGCATTGATTGGTCTTTTTCATTTATTTTCCTGTATTTTCTTTATTGTATGATAAACTGCTAGATAGGCATATTTTTATGTATCTTGCTATGTCCCCTGAGGACCTGATGATCTCTTCAGGTTTAGTGAGTGCATGGAGTTAGCTATTAGTTTTGGATGGCGGATGGGATGATACGCTTGCGGGATTCAGGTATCGTATTGCATTTATTATCAGCTCATGCTTTCATACCTTATCATGAGATATCCTGTTTCCTGATTCAGTTTTAGACTCTTGTTACTTTCTTAGGGTCCTATCGGACATATATGCTAGTGGGCTGCAGACCACGACCCATACTTGTTCATTCTTGTTTATTATTCTTATTGTGGATTGAGATATAGTTTTGCCATGCCACTACCAAAATACGCTCATTTAGCGACGGAGGTTTAGCGACGGAATTATTCCGTCGGTATTAGCGACGGTTTAGTGGCCGCTCTGCGACTGATTACCGACCATAAACATTTGCCATTTTTATTTTAATTTTAAGGGCAGGAAAGGTCGCACATCCGTCGCTAGCTTGTCGGTGTATTAGCGACGGTTCTTCATCCGTCGCCACGTAGTCGTTTATTTGGCGGGAATTGTGTAGATAATTGGCGGGACATATCTTCGACTACGTAGCGATGGATAATCAGTCGGATAATCAATAAATACCGACGGCCTGGCGACGGATATGTAACAGTCGCCCTTCCGTCGCTAAATGAGCGTTCCAGACTTAAATGAAAAGGCGGAGGGAACTTTTGGCATTCCCCCCAAATTCAATCTCTCTCCTCTCTCTCTCATCTCTCTCTCTCTCTCTCTCGCTCTGTCTCTCTCTCTCTCAGCGCGGCTTCGTGAACGGCGACGAGCGTCCTCATCCTCTCTCCTCCTCCCGAGTCACTCCTCTCCTCCCGAAGGTAATCTCCTCCTCTCTCTCTCTCTCTCTCTCTGTGTCGTGGTGTCTCTCACGGCGGGCTTGGGGACATTCGGGGTTGGGGCAGGGGCGTCGGTTGTTGGGGCGGCTGGCTTGGGGCGGGGGCGTCGGGGGGCGGCTGGCTTGGGGCGGGGGCGGCGGGCTTGTGGACATTCGGGCTTGGGGCGGGGACGTCGGGGGCTGGGTGGCTGGCTTGGGGCGGGGGCGTCGGGGGCTGGGCGGCTGGCTTGGGGCGGCGGCGGCGGCGGGCTTGGGGCGGCGGCGGCGGGCTTGGGGCGGGGGCGTCGGGGACTGGACGACGGGCTTGGGGCGGGGGGCGTCGGGGGCTGGGCAAAGGGTTTGGGGCGGCGGGCTTTGGTCGGGGGCGGCGGGAGGCTTTGCTTATCTAATTCATCTAATTTATATATTGGCTAAATAATGTAAATAATGTGTTATCCATATTGGGTGTTATCCGTTAGTTTATATATTGGCTAAATAATGTATATGTTCACTGTGTCAAGGACAGTGCGAGTTCTTCATCTGCATAAGTCAGTATTTGGGTTCATGGTCTATACATCTAACTGTGATATACATATATATGTGCCTATTATAATTAGCATGCATGACGGCTTGGGGTGTAATGTGTGATTGTAGACATGGTAGAAATTATAGGTAATTAACGCTAGTGTGACTAGACTAAGGTAGTGCTTGCTAGATAATAAGGACACTCTAGTATCCTAATCAAGTTAATTTAGACTAGATATTTAGGATATAGCTCCCATATCCTAGAAGTGGACTCTTGCCATTTAGAAATAGATAGATTGACTTAGTTTGGTATCGGTATCGCACTATCGGTATCGGTATCGGTATTGCACTATCGGTCAAGGTTCACAATCGGTATCGGTATCGGAATCGGTTTCGGACTATTCCTATGAGTATTGGTATCGGCGATATCGGTAGTATCGGCGGTATCGTATCGGAGTATCGAACTTTGGTATCAGAAAACAAATAATTATTAATAAATTATTTACATTTAAAAACATATATTATTTATATTTAGGCATAATTTTAAGTATTTCAGCGTTATTTCTTAGTAGTCTTGAAATTATATGAAATAGTAGTCACCCTTACCGATTGGTTTTGCCGAATTGACCGGAACAAAGACCCCCATAGTCGGTATCGGTCAATATTTGGTATCGGTCGGTATCGGATCGGAACATGCCAAACCGTATCGGTATCGGCCGTATCGGATCGGTATCGGCCGATACTTTAAACCATGCTATCGGTATCGAACTATCGGTATCGGTATCGCACTATCGGTATCGGTATCGCAGTATCGGTATCGAACTATCGGTATCGAACTATCGGTATCGGTATCGGTATCGCACTATCGGTATCGGTATCGGTATCGCACTATCGGTATCAAACTATTAGTAACAACTGTATTTATATTTTTCTCTTCTCGAGCTAGAATACTAGCGGATCCACCAGTTACATGATTATATACTAATTCTGTTTAGTTTGTCTTACTATACAGATTTTTACATCTAATCTGTGATGGATCGTTATTTCGTTGATCGTACATGGATGTACAAACGACAACACGAGAGCAGAATAGGTGTGAGTGACGATTTTCAGGCAGGCGTGAAAGTGTTTCTTAAGTATGCAATGAGCAAAACTCAGTTTATGGACGGTAACAAAATCAAGTGTCCATGTCATAATTGTCGTAATAGACGTTACGAAGAAGTGGTGAGTGTAAGAGATCATTTGACCCGTAAGGGTTTCGTACGTGATTACGACCTGTGGTCATCGCAAGGTGAACTATATGCCGAAAGATAGGTTGCGAATGCTGCTACTTATGCTTTTGATGATAATGCTGCAGCGGATTTTCTCGTCGATGACGACGAATGCTCCATTGATTATGGAGACGTGCAGAACCTTGCACGAGATATGGTGTACGACGCGGCAGGGCCTAATTTTGATCCGGAGGATCCTAATCCCGAGGCGAAGGAGTTCTATGATATGTTTCAGGATGCTGAAACTTCTTTATATCCTGGTTGTGATCCACATTCCGTACTGTCAGTGACGATGCGGTTGTTGAACATAAAATCCGATTTTAACTTGCCACAAACTTGCTATGATCGGATTACACAACTAATGAAGGAGGTGTTACCGAAGGAATCAAAAGAGCTTCCAAATAACTTCTACAAGTCGAAGATGATGGTCCGACAACTAGGACTGGGGTACGACAAGATAGATTGTTGTCGCAACGGATGCATGTTGTACTACAAGGAGAACGAGGATGTAGAAAGTTGTCGCTTCTGTAATGCGGATCGTTACAAGGAAGTCAGGGGAAAAGGAAAGTCAACTAGAAAACGACGTCCTTACAAGTATATGCATTACTTGTCGATCACGAAGCGCTTGCAGAGGATGTATATGTCTCAGAATACAGCAGAACACATGACGTGGCACAACGAAGAACGCACAAAGGACGATAGAGAATTGTCACATCCTTCGGATGGAGAGGCGTGGAAATATTTCGGTTTTTGCCATCCGAATTTTGCTGCAGAGCCCAGAAATGTACGCATGGGGCTATGTTCTGATGGATTCGCCCCTTTCGGGCAGTCGGAGAGGTTTCAAACTTCTGCTCCATTTATAGAGGCTTCGATATACGAAGCATATCTTATCGAAGAGGTTTCAAACTTCTGCTCCATTTATTTCGATACTCATGTTAAAACAAATCGAAATAGACCTCAAAGGAATGACGAGGACGTTGAGGATGGAGGAATATTCAATGTAAGGGGCAAGCCTGTTGGGGCTAGTAAAAGACGGTAGTTGACAGACGACGAGTATGATGCCGCTCACCGATGTCTTGTTAAACTGTGACATACAAGAAGTGAGAGATTTGGAGAAGTAAGTCAGTACACTTGCACTCGTTATAATCTCGAATTTGATAAAGTAAGTGACTACACTTATATATTCTTATTTTCTCTAATAGTGTATTTAGAGATGAAATCAAAATGAGGAGACCCGATATTACCGATGAGGGACTTCAAAGAGAGGTTGATTGTACATTTCCGTCATGGTTTCGCAAATACGTAAGTAACTGTGATTATAATTGAGATTATTAATATATAATCTGAAACATTTAAATTATAAATATTTGTTTACAGGTTTTATTGCCTGAAACAACACTCACTCATGAGAGTGTTCGTTATCTGGCACTGGGACCGAAGAAGCAAATAAAGACTTGGCCAGGCTATGTCGTTAATGGCTTCAGGTTTAAGTCCACTCAGAATGCTATAAATGTCGAATTTATCAATGACGGCATCAATACCAAGGATTCCGGTGTTTGCATAAGAGGCACCGTCTATGACGACGAGCCGGACTTTGACTATTATGGAGTCCTTCGAGATATTATAGATTTACAATATACTGGCCTATATGATATGCATATTGTGATGTTCAAATGTGAGTGGTTCGATACGACACCAAATATCGGTTGGAGAATCGATAAACAATTTGGATTCGTCGATATAAATCATCGCAGGAGGTATAGAGGGTCCGATACATTTGCAATAGCAAATCAGGCTGTTCAAGTCTACTATACAAGCTACCCAAGGCGTCGTAGAGATCGATTTGACTGGTGGGCAGTATGCAAGATTAAATCTAGAAATACATTCAATGTTGGAGACCCAGCATACCAAGAGGACCAGATCAAAAAGTCCCAATACTTGGGACAACAGTCAGATACAATGGATGTTGAAGATATTGAGGAAAATAGAGGGGAGGAAGAGGTTGATACACAAGACTTAGCTGTCAACTAGGGGAGAAAGAGGCGCCTTGTCCCAAATTTTGAGGTAGAAGAAGAAGAAGAAGAAGAAGAATTTGATGGGGATGAGGATACAGATGAAATTGACGATGAAGATAAGGATGAGGATGAGGATGAGGAGGATGATGATGAAGACGAGGCCGAGGATGAGAACGAAGACGATGATTAGGTTAAATATTGTGGTATAGTAAAAATACTTCCAATTACGTGAATTAAGTTTGACAAGTTTGACCTCATAAAAGCAATTACGTGAATTCATGTTTTTTTCATTCGATTATTTACTTATTGCAGATGGCACTCCTAGTCTTTTTCGTCGCGGCGGCACTCGTCTCCCTACTGATGGTATGTATATTTTAGTTTAGTTTTTTATATCCATTTACACTTTCATATTGTTAATTATGTTTATGTGTTCTATTTACAGGTCATGATGGCTGGCCGTGGTCGTGGTGCTGGTCGTGGTGGTGGTGGTGGTGGTGCGGGTCGTGGTCGTGGTCGTACTGGTGCTGGTGGTCGTGGTCGCATTCAGAGTTCCCGGGATGTGACCCCATCGAGCGAGCCCGACCCGGAGAGTACCCCGGGCACAGACGCATCCCGCCCTCGATCGACTACTTCATCGAGGCATCAGTCCGTATCTGCTAGCGGATCCGATCCGCTATCGGAACCACCAGCAGCGGATCCACCAGGGGATGCCCCAGTTACTGCACAGTGGGCCCCGGAGTACCCCCATACTCAGTTCCATCCGGTTACTGGGGAGTACATACGCGGACCCGCGGATCCTCCGACGGTACCAGAGAGGCCGCGAGGCGAGTTCCGACGAGAGCTATGGCCCGCGGGGACCTCGTAAGTAAATTTAAGTTAATTTATTAAATTTCTTTCATTTATTCAAGTTAATAATCCAGTCATTTCTTCTTTGTAGGTTTTTTCCGTTTAATGTTGGCAGGGCCCTTGGAGAAATTATCAGGGCTAACTTCCACGGTCCCTACCTCAACTTTACGTCGGTACCCCCAACCGAGCAGTACGTCTGGCTCGACGAGTTGAGGGTATATATCTATATTTTTTTGGTTAAGTCTATGTGATTCTTTAATCAACCATTTTGTAAATTACGTGATAATTGATTTTCTGTGTTAGAGAACGTACTGGTGGCCCCCCTATCGCGACGAGGGGATCCGCAGGACCTACCGAAGCGCATGCTCGAAGAAGATCCGGGATATGATTCATGACCTAAAGATGGGGCATACGAGGCCGAATTGGATCCGGCAGGACTATTATGAGGACCTCTTAGGCATGATGGATGACCCTGCATACAAGGAGAAATCGGAGAAGGCGAAGGTGAACCGATCTACCGCGGGCCTTCATACGGGGGGATCAAGGTCTCACGCAGCGACACTTGCAGATCTGGTGAGCAACCGTAAATTTATTTTACTATCGAATTAGGTATTATTAATTAAAGGAGTTAATTAGTTTCTATACAAATTTCGTATGCAGGCCCAACGGGCGGTGAAGGAGGGAAGGGCTCCAGAATCGGTCACCATGCACGACGTCTTCCAGCATACGCACAAAAGACGGAAGGACGGGAGCTTCGTCGACGAGAGGGCCAAGGAGACTGATGTAAGTACTTATGTTTATGAGATTAACGTTAGAATTAAAAGTATTCGGACTATAACTTAGGTAAACTTAGGATTCACACTTAACTTAGTGAAACATAGGATTTAGATTACAACTTAGGTAAATCTTATAATATAAACACATTCATTTGATAGGCTGCGTATCGTGAGGCCCTTAGTCGGGCTCAGTTACCTGACACCGAGGATGTCAATGAAACGACGTCCTTCCGGACGCCCTCTTCTTTGGCCGCTCGGAACGACTTGTTCGTAGATACCGTCGGCGGCTTTAAGAAAGGGTACCTGTACGGAGTCGGCTCCCTAGGGCCATTGCATATGGCGATACAGAGATTTTCACCGACACCGCCTCCTCCCGTGGCTCGGGCAGACGATGATGTTAGGTTGCAGCTTACGCAGCTGCACGAGGCGGTGTCGTCCTTGCGGGAGCAATTTGCCACGCACTTTCCGCCTGCGTCTGCTGCTGTCGGGGCGTCTGCTGCTGCCGGGACGTCTGCTGCTGCCGGTACGTCTGCTGATGGTGCTCGTCCGTCTTCTACTGGTCCGTCGACTGCAGGTGCCGGTCCGCCTTCCGTGGGCCATCTTTCTTTCAACCCTCAAGCCCCTGTGCTACCGCCTACGGCTGTGACGGCACTCCTGGATCTCATGTCCGCAGAGCAGCTTCGCCGACTTCCGAGCACTGTATTAGACTCCTTGCCTCCGTACCTTGTGGAGGAGTTTATGCGTCGGTCGAATACGGGAACGGACAATCGACCTCCCCCTTCTTGAAATGTTGTATTAAGAAAATTTGGATTATTTGTGAGAGCTTTGAACTAATTGTGCTATAATCGGCTTATAGCACCGGATATTATGTTACTCTTTAGGGTAATTGATATTTATTTTCTATTAATTTGGTTTGGTCTGTGATTCTTGGATAATTGGTCGTATGTGCATATTTGGTCTATGTGATTCTTGGATAATTGGTGTGCATTATATATTTGGTCTGTGTGATTGTTGGATAATTGGTGTGCATTATATATTGGTTTGGTTTATGCATATATTTGTGAACAGGGAAAGTGCTGCCAATTTTTTTCCCAAAAAACCCAGCTAGCGACGGACTAGTGACCGTTTAGCGACGGCGTTTCCCAGTTGCCGACTACTTTTCGACGGATATTCCGTCGCTACCTGGAGTTTTTAACCTGTTTCCAGTCAGCGACGGGTTTTCGACGGATCATCCGTCGGCATCGTTCTGTTGGTATAAACTTCGACAGAACAGCGACGGATAAGCCGTCGCCAGGGCGACTGATTTTCAGCCGCTATTCCGTCGGTGTATGTGGCGACGGCTTAGCGGCTGATTATCCGTCGCCATGGTTCTGGAAATGTCATGCATTTCCAGAACCATGGCGACGGATAATCAGTCAGAAATCCGTCGCTGTGCCGTCGTCGTAGCGACGGGTCCGCGACTACTATTCCGTCGCCATTGTGCTGGAAATGCCAAGCATTTCCAGAACATGATCGACGGAATAGTCCGTCAGAACACCGTCGCCCATCCGTCGTTATTTACCGACGCATACCGACGGATTTGCGGCGGACCGATACGATCTGATACGCAGTTACGACGGGTTACCGACGGACATGTACGTCGCTATTGCGTACACATTTCAATATTTATTAGTTGCAATGGACGGTAATCCGTCGGGAAAGTGTCGCTAATGCTTCGTATTGTGACATCGAAAATCAGTCGCTATTCCGTTGCCGTGACGACAACTTAGCGACGGAACGTTATTAGCGACGAGCTGATTGCCGACGGATGATTTTGGCCAAATTCCGTCGGCAATCGGTCGCTAATGTGAATTACCGTCGGTTGAGCGACGGATTCGGCCGTCGCTAAATCGACAAATTTTGGTAGTGTGCCTTGATTAGGCCCATTGCCATAACCGTGACAGCGTTTACGTATTCGAGTCGGGCTGGAGTCCGTTAGATACGTAGCTGGCTTGCTCACGAGCTCGCGTCCGAAAAGCGGATTCGGATCGTGACAAGTTTTTTTGGTGGCCCATGCAGGTCAGAGCATATCATACCGGTTACGTAACTGTACTGGTACGAGCCTGCGCATCTGACTAAACCCTTAGAAATCTCAATCCACTCTGCCTTAAAAAATTCTCCTAGAAATTCTCCACATCCTTGAAAACTCCATATTTGCTCTCGATTATACTTCCTTGCTTTCCGTACCATTGATTCTCGTCCCTTCCTATTTCGGGGTAACGAACGATCGTGCTGTCTAGAATTCATAAGAAATTCCTAAATTATAATATAATATTGCATGAATATTAAGTTTTGGTTGTTTATAGATATGAGAAATTATAGATGCCATATGCCCTAGATATCTGTTGGAAGGACTGTTAACCGGTAGTTAGATGATTATAAGATTTTAGTGACCGTATTTTGAGGAGTAGTATGACCAAAGGTGGGTAGAAGTCCTCAAGTATTCGGAGTTATAAAATGGCTAGAGGAAGTTATAGAATATTTTTGAGAAGTTAAATTTGAGGAGATTAAGGAAATACTAGACTTTGAATTTTAAGGAATAGTTATGGATTAGAATTTCGAGGACGAAATTATTTTTAAGGTAGGTAGATTTATAGCTTCCCTTTCCGAATTTTTTTTTGAAATATTTATTTATTTATTTGATTTAAATGGAGATTTTTAGGATTTTATAAATATTTATTTAGTTAATTATTACGGTCGATGACTTTAGCCATGGTTGAGTTTTGAAGTACCAGACGATTATGAGTCATGGCACGGATAGAGCAGTGGCGTGCTTTGACTAGTATTTAGCCATGGTTGTCACGCCCCGACCCGGAATCACCCGAATCATCGTCCTCGCAGGGGGCGTGATGCCGCACGAGCCTGGAGTTACGCTCGTGCAAGGCAAGATGATAAGTTCTCAAATGGTTATCTTTTGATTCGATATTAACAACGATAGGAAAACAGAGTATACGAAACAATTCTTTTTATTGATATCCGAAACTGAGATTACAATGGCTTTCGATAGCCTAACAATATATGCCAGATTGGCTACAACACTCAGGTTCTCTCTTGCCCACAAAGGATTTCACCGTTCCATACATCATGCCTTCTATATCTCGGCTGTATCAATCCAGCTGCGTAGTCCGAGCGTCAATGTGATCGCACGCTTCAATACGCTTCGACATTCCAAGCCTTAACGCATTCAAGCACGCTTCGCCGCGAGCAATCCATTCCCTGCACCCTGCATGAAGCTGGTGGGGGATCAGTACGTTCGTCCTCGCATGTACTGAAGCAAAGATCATCTTTCCAAACCGACATTTTTAATATTTATGTTGAATCATGCAACTTAGCTTATGATCTTGCTATGTTCTCCTTAGGGTCAATTTCATGGCATCTTTGAAAGCGTAAGACATGTTATCATAGCATCATGTTATCGAATTGAATGTACAAGCAAGCAAACAAGCAATCTCGTGTTTGATTCGTGGCACGACTTCTTACCAAGTCGACGCACTCGCCCTTGCACCGATGCAAGGTGAATACGTCGTATTCCTTCCCTGTCATGTTAATATGCATCTCTAAGCAGGATCTCTATGCAGGACGCATATGCGCCTACACTTTCAATCCATCGTTCCTTAACTATATGAGGGCCGTTGGCGTATCCGTGCCGGAATGGACTAAAGGAGTTCCTTTCTTTTCTCTCCTTCTTTTCTCTCTATTTGGTCGGGCTGCCCGGCGTTTCACGGGTTGGGTCACATCCCAACAACCGAAACGTTTCCGCTACATACCATCATTTGCGGCTTTTCCCATCTTGTTTAAGGATGTGCGCCTACAAAGATTATTCGATTCCCTCCTAGTCCAAAGCGGTTCCGGGGCGCTCCGGCTTTTAACCGTTTGGGGGAAACACCCGTGCACGGGCTATTATCACAATTTAATCTCGAGCCTATTCCAATCGACCATGCAACGCCCTTATCATTCAAGCAATTAACTTCAAACAACCAAACATAGTCTTGAGTCCGAGACTCAAACTTATCATCTCGCATCTCTTTCGTTAGCTTTCTGTATTCTTACATTTTATACTTCGTTTCAATGATTCAATGGCATCGTGCCTCAACTCAATGCTCGTCAACCGAACGACCCGAGGGTCTTGAACACCTTTCGAGGCACCATGTCATATCCGACAGTTCTGCCACATTCATGCTACAACTGTGTTCTCTCGTAACGAAGCCATCTTTTATTATCCTGTGCACGTAGGCACGTTTCGACCGTATTTTCATGTTCTATAACTTAGCATTCAATGTTCGGGCTTGCACGCTAGGGCGCTCGCCTATTGTCTTTCAATGTTCTAGCCGTCTAACTCGTGCGCGAAGGCACGGTATGGTTCGTGCACTAAGGCACTCGCCGAGTACAGTTATCCCATGTTCTTACGGCTTATGCACCGAGGCGCTCGCCTATGCGATATCCAATGTCCCATAGCGACTCATGCATATTGATGCACGTTTTATTTCAATTGTTCTAACTTAGTGTTCGACTCACACTATGATTTATCTCTGATCGGACTACGCCCATGGCGTCGATAGGTTAACTTAGCATACAATGATATATTTGACTTATCGAATGAAGGAGTAAAAAGAAGTCAATCCTCCCACCTTGAGTCGATACGCCTTCGTCGTTTCGCCGAGCCGATGCGGCTCGATTTCTTAACTTCGTTGCACGGCCACTCTCCTGACTTAGCCATTCGAGCACTTCGTGCTTCATTGAGTCATACGTCCGATTTGTCTTAGCGTGCCCAAGTCTCAGCCCGTCGCAAGGCGACGATTTGATTTCGCGGACCCCTTACTAAATATTGCAAAAGATCGACCTCTAATATTTTCCCGTCAAAGTATAACCTGCACACGAAACCAACTAAAAATCAATACTTGCATCGATTCGGACTTGCGCCTTGGTCGATTCGATTTCTTAGAATCTTCGAGCCGATTCAACGCGCTCATCCTTCGGGGCAACGCGACACTTCGCATCGATTCAACTCGATGCATTCTTTCGGGGCAAGGCAACTCTTCGCATCAACTTAGTTTGATGCATTGCTCGGGACAACGTAACTCTCGTATCGTTTTGCATCGATACATTTCCTTGCATCAACGCGACTCATTGAGTCAACGCTTCAGCGTAATGCGCCGTGCGGAGCGGGGCATTACAGAATATACCACTCAAAATAAGGTTCGTCCTCGGACCAAAACCAACACTCCGACTAAGTATTTTGTAGATCGTTTCACGATCTCGTCCCACCAATGTTGTTCAGTTTCACACTATCTTACAAGCTTTTCATTAACATTTCAAAGTCATCCCTGCAGCTCGATTTGAATTTTGTATACAACTCAATTTGGATCCATACCTATATTCAAGGCGTCCCGAAGATATATGTATTTTGACCAATTCCAGTGGTAGCGAATTGGAACAAAGCTGACAGGTAAATTTCAATCCTATGCTTGCCATCTCGTACTCTCGTTCGAACTTATCCTTAGCAACCGTTCTCGAAATTTCATCGCATACGTATATTCGATACATACGTGATTCATTCAATAAAGTCACTGCACGCGACGCGATTCAAAATTCGCCTTTGTCGTTTCGTATGTTTCATATGGACTACCAACTCTATGCGTCGCATCAAGCCGTCGCGCATCCGATCGCCACGATCCTTCGCAACGCCTTGCGTTCAAAATCGTCAGCCAACTATTTTCGAAGTCTTCCTATGCAACTTATCTCAATACGATTTCCTTTGTTGGCTTGCAAATGCATCAACATTCAGGGCTACGCCCGCTAGGCTACTTACATAGTCCCCGTGCTTAGATTCTCCTGACGCAAGTTTAAATTAACATTGCACAAAGGCCACAATCTATCCGACATGAAAGTTTACAGCAAGGCGACAGTGCTCAAGGCAACGATCGCCTTAGCACGAAATTCTTTACGACGCGTCTTACATTCAATTTCCTAACGACTAGGAATTCACTAGCCAAATTCCCAACTTATCCATCTCGTAACATCGAATGTAAATTTTGATTCACGCAAGCTCAATTGCAAGGTGAATCCGAATCTAACGACATGACTCGTAAGTCATTTCCTTATCATTCTCTCTCGTGCATAGCACGATCCTCGCACTCGCCTATCCGAATCACCAAGTTCGTTGGTGAGTTTCTAGTTCGACCGTCGACCAACATAACCATTCAAGTATTCATCCGACGAATACTCAAGATCCATCTATATCATTCTCAATCGAAAGTTGTTCCAACAATTCTCGATCGCCTAGACTTATCGTCAATATGCACCATATTATATTTGTTATCGGTGCAATCTCATATGCGATATCGTATGGGTCATCTTACGGTCTGCAGCATTCAATTTGATTTGGCGGTCAAGTATTCTAGGGTGAGCTGCCCCGAAGCTACGCTCGATAACTGTGGATCATCACCGAAGGACAGTTTACTACGAACCATGCTATATCTTATTTCGGAGCCAAATTACGTTCCGACGATTCTATGCGACTACCCAATTTTGGACAAAACCATTTCTATCGACGCAACTGATGCGCAACTATCCTCCGAGTAAAGTCATGCACGGCCGTCGATGATTCTGCCATTTACGAAATATCTACTCGCATCGAGTTCGAGTCTATCTTATTTGTGGGTCGACACACGAGATGCTATACGCATCGAACAATCATCGATGACTTATAGTCTCGTCCTGATCAATCACAAAATTTACGATCAACCAAGTTCGTTCATTCTCGTATCCTTACTTACAAAATTTTGATAGCGCAAGGCGCACTCCATTTTGTATTCTCACATCGCTTATGTTTCCTTACGTATCGATCTCGATATGCCGTATCCATTTCGATAACGTAAGGGTCAACTTTGAATCCGTTTCGACGTCAACTTAACTCGCATCGCATACATCCAAGTTCACAACAAACTTTTCCATACGCATCAACTCATTTTCCGATTCGCCGCATCCCGCTATACTTTGATCGCGTAACTGAGTTACCAATTATCCAACATCGAACCCTCAAATCATACGATCTCATCCTCTAAGTTTCGCGTGTTTTCCAGTCGTACTCAAATAAGTGTCGCCGTAACGTAACCAACTATTTCTTAGGCACGATTACTCACGTCAACCAACTCTTCACCGAAGTCGCACATCGTGCTATTCGATTACAATTCGTATCGCCCAACATTTTTATCGAAATTGCAAGTCGTGTGATTCGATTCGTCTCGTCCAACATTCCTATCGAGATCGCAAGTCGTGCGACTCATTCGTAAGCTCGAGTTTTTCCTTTCCCGTCGATCCGATTATTGCATCAAGGCATAATCATTTCGCTAGTCTTGGTCGTCCGACCAACTTATAACTTTCGTCTGACGTATCGTTCATCGATACGAGTCTCGCCTTATCGTCCCAACCGATTTTCGAAGAACACTTGCATCAACATACCGTTATACAAATTTCCAATCGAGTCTCGGTACTCTTCCGTCCGTTGCGGACAAACCTTCCGCAATTCTCACAACGTATTGATGTAAATCATCGTACAAGTGATACACCATATACCACTCGGAATCGAGTCATTCGTCGCCTACGTGGTATGGCATATACCACTCAAAATTTAAGCCATTTCCCTCGCACTATACTTAGTATAAACCAACGATCTCTTCCGACTCACGATTTCCGTAGTGATCGTGCTTGATCACAATCGTAACTTTGATTCTATCAAATCCGACGCAACTCGGTCAATGTTCTCGTTTGCCAACATAAGTTTGGTGTACAACCGAACGATTCGTTTTATCGATTTATGATTTCAATTCTTTCCTTACGTTGCATCTCGTGCAACAATTTATTTGATATGCGTTGCACCCCGTGCAACAAATTTTACTTTCGATACGCGTTGCACATCGTGCTACGATTTATTTCTGACACTTTCATTTCACTTTGTACAACGATTCATTTCCAATTTCCTTTGCACTTCGTGCAACGATTAATTTGATATGCGTTGCACCACGTGCAATAATTTTTACTTTTCAATACGCGTTGCACATCGTACAACGATCATTTTCGATATTTACCGCACCTCGTGCAACGAATTACTCTCGACTTTCCAAATCAATGCACAATCCGTTTAACACATTCGGTATTGGCTTATCACTTCTCACTTTCATTTTAACGCATATTCACCATTACTCGTTGCACTTCGTGCATCATTTTATTTCTCATTCAACATGTTACATTGCGACAACATCTCAAATCGTATTTCACAATTTGTTACGCTTGCAGCAACTAACATTTTTACGGCTCGTTTGCATTCAATGCAATATACCCCTCGCGACTTTCTTAGCAAACATCGTGTAATTTCTAAAACACATACGGCAAAATTACACGATTTGTATTAGACTTATTGTATGGAACATCCAGTGCGGCATCGAGTAGAGTCAAGAGTGATATCAAGTCGTGGTGGGCAACTTTTCGAATTGTAATGAAGCGAGCGAGCGTCCAGAGGAAATTGAGCCTAGAGCTCTGATACCAATTTGTCACGCCCCGACCCGGAATCACCCGAATCATCGTCCTCGCAGGGGGCGTGATGCCGCACGAGCCTGGAGTTGCGCTCGTGCAAGACAATATGACAAGTTCTCAAATAGTTATCTTTTGATTCGATATTAACAACGATAGGAAAACAGAGTATACGAAACAATTCTTTTTATTGATATCCGAAACTGAGATTACAATGGCTTCCGATAGCCTAACAATATATGCCAGATTGGCTACAACACTCAGGTTCTCTCTTGCCCACAAAGGATTTCACCGTTCCATACATCATGCCTTCTATATCTCGGCCGCATCAATCCAGCTGCGTAGTCCGAGCGTCAATGTGATCGCACGCTTCGATGCGCTTCGGCATTCCAAACCTTAACGCGTTCAAGCACGCTTCGCCGTGAGCAATCCATTTCCTGCACCCTGCATGAAGCTGGTGGAGGATCAGTACGTTCGTCCTCGCATGTACTGAAGCAAAGATCATCTTTCCAAACCGACATTTTTAATATTTATGTTGAATCATGCAACTTAGCTTATGATCTTGCTATGTTCTCCTTAGGGTCAATTTTATGGCATCTTTGAAAGCGTAAAGCATGTTATCATAGCATCATGTTATCGAATTGAATGTACAAGCAAGCAAACAAGCAATCTCGTATTTGATTCGTGGCCTGACTTCTTACCAAGTCGACGCACTCGCCCTTGCACCGACGCAAGGTGAATACGTCGTATTCCTTCCCTGTCATGTTAATGTGCATCTCTAAGCAGGATCTCTATGCGGGACGCATATGCGCCTACACTTTCAATCCATCGTTCCTTAACTATATGAGGGCCATTGGCGTATCCGCACCGGAATGGACTAAAGGAGTTCCTTTCTTTTCTCTCATTCTTTTCTCTCTATTTGGTCGGGCTGCCCGGCGTTTCACGGGTTGGGTCACATTCCAACAACCGAAACGTTCCCGCTGCATACCATCATTTGCGGCTTTTCCCATCTTGTTTAAGGATGTGCGCCTACAAAGATTATTCGATTCCCTCCTAGGCCAAAGCGGTTCCGGGGCGCTCCGGCATTTAACCGTTTGGAGGAAACACCCGTGCACAGGCTATTATTACAATTTAATCTCGAGCCCATTCCATTCGACCATGCAACGCCCTTATCATTCAAGCAATTAACTTCAAACAACCAAACATAGTCTTGAGTCCGAGACTCAAACTTATCATCTCGCATCTCTTTCGTTAGCTTTCTGTGTTCTTACATTTCATACTTCGTTTCAATGATTCAATGGCATCGTGCCTCAACTCAATGCTCGTCAACCGAACGACCCGAGGATCTTGAACACCTTTCGAGGCACCATGTCATATCCGACAGTTCTGCCACATTCATGCCACAACTGTATTCTCTCGCAACGAAACCATCTTTTATTATCCCGTGCACGTAGGCACGTTTCGACCGTATTTCCATGTTCTATAACTTAGCATTCAATGTTCGGGCTTGCGCGCTAGGGCGCTCGCCTATTGTCTTTCAATGTTCTAGCCGTCTAACTCGTGCGCGAAGGCACGGTATGGTTCGTGCACTAAGGCACTCGCCGAGTACAGTTATCCCATGTTCTTACGGTTTGCGCACCGAGGTGCTCGCCTATGCGATATCCAATGTCCCATAGCGACTCGTGCATATTGATGCACGTTTCATTTCAATTGTTCTAACTTAGTGTTCGACTCACACTATGATTTATCTCTGATCGGACCACGCCCGTGGCGTCGATAGGTTAACTTAGCATACAATGATATATTTGACTTATCGAATGAAGGAGTAAAAAGAAGTCAATCCTCCCACCTTGAGTCGATACGCCTTCGTCGTTTCGTCGAGCCGATGCGGCTCGATTTCTTAACTTCGTTGCACGGCCACTCTCCTGACTTAGCCATTCGAGCACTTCGTGCTTCATTGAGTCATACGTCCGATTTGCCTTAGCGTGCCCAAGTCTCAGCCCGTCGCAAGGCGACGATTTGATTTCGCGGACCCCTTACTAAATATTACAAAAGATCGACCTCTAATATTTTCCCGTCAAAGTATAACCTGCACACGAAATCAACTAAAAATCAATACTTGCATCGATTCGGACTTGCGCCTTGGTCGATTCAATTTCTTAGAATCTTCGAGCCGATTCAACGCGCTCATCCTTCGGGACAACGCGGCACTTCGCATCGATTCAACTCGATGCATTCTTTCGGGACAAGGCAACTCTTCGCATCAACTTAGTTTGATGCATTGCTCGGGACAACGTAACTCTCGTATCATTTTGCATCGATACATTCCCTTGCGTCAACGCGACTCATTGAGTCAACGCTTCAGCGTAATGCGCCGTGCGGAGCGGGGCATTACAATGGTAGGGGAAGGCAGAGCCATAGTGACATCCTAACTAGGAAAACTAGGCCAAGTTGTGACATGACCATTATAAATAGTTTAATTATTTATTATTAAATTTATTGACCTTGCAGGAACCCGGTTGTACCGAACTAGTCCGGACCGGACCCGGACCAAGTCCAAGCCCTCGTAGTCGGGTAGTACGTGTAGAGACGACCATATAGAGGTATGTTGTATTGGCATTTTACTTTAGTGATTTAGGAAGCAATTTGGAATCGGTGGTTATATATATATATATATATATATATATATATATATATATATATATATATATATATATATATATATATATACATATTATTGTGCTTGCTATTAAAATAGTATTTTAGTTGATAATATAGTAAATAAGTTTCTTTAATAAATATTTTGGATTATATGGGAATTAAATAGGTTATATATATACTTGTATATATGTATATGTATAGAAGTGTATTTATGGTATATGGAAAATTAGGCTTTATATATATATAATATCACTGTATTTTATTTATGTGAATTTTAGTATATAAGAACTAGGAATTGGATTTCAATATAGATATCACTTAATATTTTATTGCTTGTATTTGTATCTATGGTATATGTGTGTATATCATTATACGTATATATATGTACATATATATATAGGAATATATCTACCTAAAATTATATTGGTGGAATAATATAAATATAAATCATTATATATGTAAGATTTCTCTGCCGAACCCTAGGGTTTGCTCTCTGCCGAACCCTAGGGTTTTGCTGTTGCGCAAAACATTAGGGTTTTGATCTCTGCCCACCCCCCTCACCAAACCATCCACCGCCTCCTCCCTCTTCACATCATCCTTTCACCTTAATACCTCTCGCTGTCGATCATCGCCTCTCCACCGCCCCTCCTTCTCCCCTCCCCTTTGTTATCATCACCTCCTCCTCCACACCCATATAAACCATATAACCCTTGATCGAACTATGGCGTCATATAAAGAGGTAGTGGAGCAAATGGCCTCCCTCTTTATCCTCCAAGGTCCTGCCGGGGCCGTCTCTCTGACGGCTAGGGAGAGCATGGTTTCGCACCATTGGGCCTCAACCCTGGCCGTCAAGCCTTACTCTAGCAGGATTTTTTCGCGGTCTACGCTTTCATCCATCCTAACTAAACTATGGAAGACGAAGGAGTCCGTACATGTCTCCGATCTGGATATCGAAGCAGGAACTTTTCTGGCGAGAGTGGGATCTCCGGAGGAGGTGTCCCGTGTGCTGTGTGATGCTCCGTGGAGCATTAATGAGGAATTGCTTGCAATGGAAAAATGTGATCCGGGGAAATTACCTGAAGAATATCAATTCAACCTAGCGGATCTTTGGGTCCAGTTTCACAGTATACCACTGCGCTTCTTAAACCGTAAGGCTATTACACGTCTTGCAGAAGCTATTGGCACGCCTCGTCGTATCTCCGACGAGGATGAAATGCAATGGAAGACATTCGCCCGTATCAAAATCCTCATTGATATCACTAAACCCCTTAAGAAGAGTGTGAGTGTTAAGATTGACGGGACGGACATGGGTTTGGTGGGGGTGAGATATGAGCGTCTCCCACACCTTTGTACGTTCTGCGCAAGGATTGGACACTCTTTTACTAGATGCCCGGAACGGGAGAATTTCAAATCACTTGTAGGGGAGGATTGGACGATGGAGGAAAGAAGCAGACTCAATGAGTTACTCAAACCCAGGGTCAAGGAAGAGGAGTTCAGAGCCGATGCCCTAAGGATAAGGGGGCGTAGAGGGTCTGCTCCAGCTGCAGAAGAAGACGATGTGGAGCAGCAGAACAACACCGGATCACAATCAGATCACTCCTCGCCCAAGTGTACTGACTCTTCACCTTTGAATGACATACAACCACGAGAGAATGAAGAGACGACCCTGTCTAATAACCAATTGGTGAAGTACGTCCCGCCGTATAGAAGGAATGAGGGTCTTAGTTCAGGAAGGTGCGCGTTTGATGGTCTAGCACCCCCTTCGAACCAGACGAGCAGTGATGACAATGGTTCTATCCAGCAGAAAGGTCCACTCAGTAACCTTTTATATAATATCCATCCTGAGATATCTCTTCTCCCTCCCAACATGGGAATCCCATGTGCTGGAATAGACATTGATAGAAGTGATTATCTATCATTCATCAAGGAAATAACGGTGACTCAATACCATCAGACGCCCTCCATGGACAGCATAGGCAATGAGCAGAGCCCAGAGCTTAGCAACTCAGGTGCCATAGTCCGCTCCGCCCTATATCGTAAGCCCTCGTGGAAGCGTCGTGCCAGGAAAGCCAACAATCTACAACTGACATCCGTTGATGGGTCTAATACGCGGCAGAAGCGTCCTGCGTCACCCGGGGCGTCTCCTCAAAGCAACAAGAAGGTGTGCTACTCTTATTCCTCTCAAAACGACATTATAAAGGTCATGGCGGCTGACCTCCAACAGCCGCAAGGGCCATGTTAATCCTCTCCTGGAACTGTCGGGTGCGAGAAATTCCCCGACAGTTCAAACTCTCCGCCAATTTCTCTCCGCCACCCACCCTAACATTTTCTTCATCTCTGAAACAATTTCTCCCCCACACCATACTGACATCACCCTCCCTAGCCTAGGTTATCCTAACGTATTTTCTGTCCCCCCCAACGGCCACTCAGGTGGCCTCTGGATCAGATGGGATTCCACTATCACCGCGACTGTCAACTTCTCCTCTAAGAATCTCATTCATCTCTCTATTGAAGCGAAGGACAACATTCCAGCCTGGGACCTTCTATGCATATATGGATGCCCGAAGAAAAACGACCGGCCAAAGCTATGGAAATTCATCTCAAATATGTCTAGTAAGCTTACAAACCACTGGTGTTGTATCGGAGATTTTAATGCAACTCTCTCGTCGGTAGAGAAACAAGGAGGAGGCCGATACGATGAGCATGCAGCATCAACCTTTCGAAGTATGATGGACCAGTATGGGTTAATTGATCTTGGGTGCAGGGGACCGGTTTACACGTGGTCAAATCGCAGAGGCATTAATTATCATATCAGGGAAAGACTCGATAGAGCCATGGCGACTGCCCAATGGTGTTGTTCATTCCCCGACACTACGGTTTCGACCCTTCCACGTATCAACAGCGATCATGCCCCTATTATCCTCAACACTTTGAGAAGACAGCATAGTATCAAACGTCCCCTCCGGTTCGAACCTCATTGGATGTCAGACTCCTCATTTGCAGATATAATTGACAACTATTGGAAAGAGGCTAAGGAACATGATGACCCACTATTGGTTAACAAAATTCAATTTACACTCTCAAGGATACACAGATGGGGACGGAACAAGTTTCATAAGACTAAAGAGCGTATCAAGGCGCTTCATGAGTTACTCCTGCACACACAAGCAAAAGAAGTTTCTGAGCAAACACTCTCTGAGGAGAGAGAGATCATAGCGGAGATCAATGACCTTCAAGCCATCGAGGAGACTTATTGGCGGCAACGAGCAAAATGTAGATGGATTGAAGGAGGCGACAAAAATACTAAATATTTTCATGCCAAAGCTACGTTGCGGAAATGCCGCAATGAGATTCTCTCCCTTGAGCTTCCGACTGGAAACTGGGCTTATGATCAGAAGACCATTGCGGGAGCTCTTGTGAACCACTTCAAATCCATCCTTTGTTCTGATGAATCCACACCGATAGACCCTAACTTCACTGTCTCCAGTCGTCCTATTTCTGAGGATAATAATAATCTCATTAGCGTTGTTCCTCTGAACGAAGAGATTGAGGAAACGGTCAAGAGAATGGGTAGTCTTAAAGCTCCTGGCCCCGATGGCTTCCCTGCGATTGTCTATCAAAAGCATTGGAACACATTTGGTGGGGATATCACAAATATGGTTCAGACGTTTTTCAAGGAAGGTACGCTCCCCCACCTCCTGAATCATACTCACATTACATTAGTTCCGAAGAGGAAGAACCCGACAAAGCCTGTGGACTTCCGTCCCATTGCTCTATGCAATGTGACCTATAAGATCATCTCTAAGATACTTGCAAATCGGATCAAGCCGCTGCTCGACCAACTTATTTCTCCATATCAAAATGCTTTTATACCTGGTCGACAAATCTCCGACAATATTATTATTGCACAGGAGATCTTCTATCATATGAAATACCTCCCCAAGAGGAATAATGCATTTGCAATGAAGATTGATATGTCTAAGGCTTACGATCGATTGTCATGGGGATTCATCCAGCAAGTACTCCACGGGATGGGTATTCAAGGCAAATCAAACGACATTATTATGACATGTGTCAGGTCATCTTCATACTCTATTCTTGTTAACGGCTCTCCAGAAGGATTCTTCGTGCCATCGAGAGGGATCCGCCAAGGATGCCCCCTTTCGCCATTCCTATTTGTTCTATGCTCTGAAGTCCTCTCTAAACTATTCAGAAATTACGAGAGGGACAACCTTTATCAAGGTATCCGACTTAATAGGTACGCACCTGCTATATCTCATCTCCTATTTGCTGACGATATCATGATTTTTGGGAGAGCATCCCCCAATTCCTTGCTGACAGTACAGGAAATTCTGAGTACCTATTCCAAGTGGTCGGGACAAGAAGTAAATTATGACAAATCTGGCATACACTTCAGTAGAGGTGTGTTGCACAAAGAAAGAGAAACTCTAGCTTCTACTCTTCATCTATCTGCCATTGCCAATGAAGACAAGTACCTGGGGCACCCACTTAGCTTTCCAAGGGGTCGAGTGTCGGCGTTCAATGGCCTTATTGACAAATGCAACTCCCGACTGCAAGGATGGCAAGCCAAAGTTCTATCACATGCGGGACGCACTACACTTATCAAAGCTACTCTTGGCTCTATCCCGATCTATTATATGTCGGCATGTCTACTTCCTAAAGGCACCATCAATAAATTGACTGGACAACAGAGAGCTTTTTGGTGGGGGCACGAAGCAGATGAGAACAAAATGCATTTCCTCCGATGGGGGAAGATTGCCTATCCGAAGAAAGTAGGTGGAGTAGGGATTAGGAACTTGGAGTGGGTGAATAAGGCTCTAGTAGGGAAGCTTTTGTGGAGATATCTCACACGTCCAGTTCAGCTATGGGCGAGCTTTCTCAGAGGCATATATTTACAAGAAAAATCTATATGGAGTGCTAGGCGGTCTCGGCGAATCTCTCCGACGTGGGCTAGCATCCTCGATACACGGCGATATATGGAAGACAATATATTCTGGAGGATCAAGGATGGGTGGACAAAGATTTGGGAGGATCCATGGATTCCTTCGCTACCAAAATTTTGCATCACGGAAAGTAGTCCATCGGCATATGGACCTAAATTTGTCCGCGAGTTGCTTAATCTGGAGACAAACTCATGGAACATACCCTTATTACAGTCTCTGTTTACACCATCAGAGGTCAGGGCCATTTGTGATATCCATATCATGGAGAGGGGGGATGACGAGTTGATATGGATTAGAGCGAGGAATGGGATTTTCTCGTCTAAATCCCTCTATGAAGAACTTAGGAGACAAGAGCCGGGTGGTTCATCCAATATTGATACCAGAGCTATATGGAGAAAATTATGGAGAGTGCATAATATATCACCCAGGATCCAATTCTTCATTTGGAGACTCCTGCATCAATCTCTCCCCTTGCTATCTGCCATCAACAAACGCCTCCCCCACACCAATAAAGATTGCCCGTTCTGTCTGCAGGAGGAAGAAGACGCTAATCACTTATTTCTTCACTGTGGAGTCACTAGAGCAGTTTGGTTTGCTAGCAGACTTGGTTTGCGTACGGACAATATACCAGACATAGCCAAACTCCTTGAGGTATGGATTCAGGATACGAACAGGGAGGAAGAGTTTCGTATGGGAGCGACGGTTCTTTGGGCACTATGGAAGGCGCGCTGCAATTGTATCTTCAATCATGAGGATCCCCAAGTTCACAGGATTGTCTCACAAGCCAATTTGCTATTCAACACGTATGCGGGTGAACCTCTCTATCGCGTGGAACAGATGCAGGAGTTAACGAGAGGACTGGAAGCGACCTCATGGGAGCCTCCGCCGAACGAAGTCATAAAGATTAATGTAGATGGAGCGGTTTCCACTACTGCATTTGCAGCTGCAGCTATAGCCAGAGATCATAGAGGAAGGTTTGTCGCGGCGAGGACGACATACATGGAGCACACCCACACAGTGGAAGAAGATAGAGTTGTTTTAGCTGAAGCACAAGCCATCCTCCAAGGGGTGCTCCTAGCAAGGCAATTTGAAGCATCAGATCTTGTCATCAAAGGGGACTCCCTCACTGTTATCCGGATTCTCAAAGGGGAGGTAGATCTTATCCCATGGAGACTCAAGGATATATTTCTAACCATCAAGCATGAGATTGATGTAGCAGCTTGCCATGCTGAGTTCTCATTTACTCGAAGAGAGGGGAATAGAGTAGCGCATGAGTTGGCTACTTGTGCTCTTAAAAGTGCTAGAAGTGACATCTTCACTCACCCGCCTGAATTTATTCTTCATTTGATTGTATCAGAAGCTTCTGCTTCTCCTTTGAACTTTAGTTGATTGCAATAAATATAGTATTACTATCAAAAAAAAAAATCATCATATATGTAAATATGCATATATATATATATATATATATATATATATATATATATATATATATATATATAAATACATATATGTATTCATATATATATAGCCATATAGAGGGGGCCCAAAGTCCCAGCCCAACAGTGGAAAAATCCCAGCCCGGCCAAGCAGTTGGCCCACAGGCCCTTAACTTCCCCACAGCCGGACAAAAAAACCCAGCCTAGTGTGGAGCTCGGGCCAGGGCCCAGTTCCCGCCCAACCAGGCCCGAGTCTAAGCGGAGCAACTCCAAACCGAGCGCTGCATTAGTGTCACGACCCGCACCCGCTTTTCAGACGCGAGTTCGTGAGCAAGCCAGCTACGTATCGAGCGGACTCCAGCCCGACTCGAGTACGTATAAGCTGTCAAGGTCATGGGTATCATATCTAATCTAAACTATATCTCAATCTACATGAATCATATAAACAAGAATGAACAAGTATGGGTCATGGCCTGCAGCCCATTATCATATTGTTCGATTAGACTCTAAGAATGATATGAGCCTATAAATAAGCAGAGTATATCATGGTATAGAATATAAAGCACGAGAAGATAACAAAGAAATAACACAAACAAATACCTGTATCATACATCGTAATCCTCTATCATCCTGCTCTGCTAACTAACTCCATGTAGTCGCTAAACCTGAAGAGATCATCAGGTACTCAGAGGACTAGCAAGATACATAAAAACGAGCCTTTCTAACAATTTATTATGCATGGAGAAAAATACAGGATAAACAAGTAAAACTGAGTAATGAATAAGCACGAATCTATACATTGTCTACACGAAAATGAACTGCTGAACAAGGACTAGAAAACTCATGTCAAGATGTCAACGGATAACCGAAACGAATACTCAAATCCTCGTCCCTAGTGTGGACTTGCAGGTTTGAACAACTACTAATCCTCGTCCCTAGTGTGGACTCGCAGATTAGCATCACCCTCGTCCCTAGTGTGGACTCGCAGGCGTAAACCCTATACTGCTAACCCTCGTCCCTAGTGTGGATGTCACGACCCGCTACCCAAATTGTTGGGCCAGGCCGAGACATGCCCAGCCTACGTTGAGATAAAACGTAGTAAGCTGTTCTAAAGACAACAGGATAAGACTAAATGTGCTAACAGTTCTATAAGTGAAGAAGAATCATAAATGCTCCAAACACAAAAGTCGTCGTATATAATAAGATGTCCAAGTACAAGTAAACTGAAATGTAAAACTGGATACATGTCCAGTTACAAAATGATATAGCCTAATACATGTCTACTCTCAAGTCTAAGTAAACAAAAGACAGCTAGGCAAGGTTCCCTGCAGGAACATCCTCATAAAGCAGAGCCGGGTCCTCGGCTGTAACTCCATAGTATGAGTCGCAGAGTAACTCCTCCTCAGTAAGGACACCTACAACGTTATCCTGTCAGGACGGGAGCAAGTACTAAATCTAACAAACTAGCATATGAAACATGGAAATGAACATGAGAGGAATAACTGGAAAGCATGGCATCACATAGTCTATCATGGCAAGGATACATATGTTGTAGAAACAGATGTATATGTAATGTTTAAAACTGTAGCAGGTACGTGATCGGTCAATAGGTGTACAATGTACTGAGGCACAATGTAAATAAAATGTACATACGTACAAGTCTACAAGCATAGGTGTACCTCCGTACAGAAATGCCGGGTAATGGCCTACGGCGCAGTAACATGTAAAATGATACTTTGCTCGATACATATAAAGGGGCATGATCACGTACTCGGCTACTAGTTTCCCCATAACCCATATTCTATCATGTAAGAGATACATCAAGATGGTTCTAAACATAGTGGTAATGGAAAGTACAACATGTAACATTTTAACTTGCTACCCCAAGGATCAGCATTTAACATGGTGAGTTTTGCAGTTCATTTATGTAACAACATGTAAAGTTCGTAGAAAGTACTTGCCTCTAGCAAAGCAAAATAAAACAAGCTGCGATAACGATGCTATGGATGTCCAGTAACTCGTCACTGTAGAAATAAATGCAATAACTTAGCTTTTACACTAAGCTAAACTACTAGAACACTAAACTGGTGTGACACGACTTGTGACTGGGCACCTAGCCAAAATGATGACTTGGACTAGGAGACCAATGTGGGGGTGACACACTATGTTAACTAACATTCCAGGGTCTTTACACTAGTGAGGGATGGGGTTTAATACGGCTAAAACTCAAATATAGCACAAAAGCTACAAGTCGTAATTAATCAATAAATAAATCCAAAGACTATTGTGTTCTAACAATTTTTGAGATAGGCAAAAAGCCTAGTTTTTCTTAAAGTAAAGTATCAAAGTGATCCTTGTTAATCATAGAAATTTATTATAATTTTTCTGGAATTTATTAACCAGTACAAATATTTTATAAAAATCAGCTTTCCTAAGTATACAGAAAGTGAGTTTTGGTTTCATATGCCAAACTAGTGGCAAAACAGTAATTTAAATACTACAAAAATTATACTAAATTAGCCAACTTAACAAAGTATCTAAAAACTATTTTTCCATAATTTTAGCAA
The DNA here is from genome assembly GCA_029216955.1 of Iris pallida. NCBI lineage: Eukaryota > Viridiplantae > Streptophyta > Magnoliopsida > Asparagales > Iridaceae > Iris > Iris pallida. The sequence goes on along the minus strand of JANAVB010027397.1, from coordinate 14,944,601 downwards.
CACTCTAAGTATTTTTAGAAAATCATAAGACAGCCATGCACAATAATAATTAATTATCTGCGTATTTTGTCCATGTATATACTTTGAACCAAAGTTCAAATACAGGACCCAAGGCCATGAATCAAGTCTAATATGACTTGTACAGGTCTTGAATGTGTGAAAACACATTTGAGCCCAAATACCCATGCTAGGCTTGGACATCAAATGGTTGCAGTAATTTAAATACAATAAAAATACAAGTTGGTAATAGTCAAAATAAATATTATTATTTTAATAAGGTAAAGTTTTACATAGTGAAAAATCTAAATATATGTGTTAAAAGTATATATATATTTTTGTAAGGAAAATACTTAATTTATAAAGTATATATATATATATATATAATAATATATATACATACACAAGAAAATATATATATACATATACATATGTGTACATATATATATATATATATAAACACTAACATATATACATATAATCTACTAACCATAAAATATATACATATATACATACATACTGTTTAAAACAGTATATATATACCTATATACTAATATATACATATATATATATATATATATACATATATATATATATATATAAAAACAGTAAAAGAAAAAGAAAAGAAAAAGAAAAAGAAAAAGAAACTGAAACAGGGGGGCTCGAACCCTGTCCAGAGAAGCGCGGGGGGGGGGTTTTAATTGTTCGGGCTGGCCAGTGGGTCAGCCCGCTAAGTCTGTTAGGGTTAGGTTTTAGTTAAAATTATTTAGTACAGAAATTAAATGGGTTTTTACCCGTTAAGCAAAGTCCGACCCGTTAATCTATTTCACAGTTCGTCTCGTGTCCATACAGTCCAGGACACGAGAAGTTGGAATCTGACACAGAGTCGACGTGTCCGTGCCCAGCACGACACGTACGACTCGGCTAACGCGTGTCCAGCATCACAGTTGAGTCCCCCGTGTCTAGGCGAGTCTCGTGTCTCAGTTTGAGACACGTACGACACAGAGGGAAGAGAGTTACCCACGTGTCCGGCGGAGAAGAAGGGTTTCGAGAGGGCGAACGGGCGGAGGAGACGTCGGCGTCGTGGCGCTTGGGCGGCGCTGCGTCCAGCACGTCAGGGCGAACCGATGGGTGGTGGTGGTTCACGGCGAGGTCGTCGGGATGGGGAGAACGGGGTTCGTCGGAGCTAGGGTTCCGGCGAAGAAGATTGGGGAAGAAGGGGGGTGGTCGGTGGTCGTGGGGGAGTTTTAGTGTTAGGGTTTGGTTCAGGGGGAGAGGGGGTGTTTAAATAGGGGGTCGAGGCGGTCGGGGGCTGTCGCGCTGGCCGGAAATGGCGGGGGCAGCGTAGGTCGGTCGTCGGGGCAGTCGGGGCAGTCGTCGGGGGGTGGGTAGGTAAAATTGCAGGGAGACCCCTAGACTTTAGGAATTTACAGATAGGTCCCCGCTGTAACTAAATGCAAATTATAATTTGCATAAACAATTCATTAATTACAAATCAATATAAAAACAATTCTAGTAATTGCAAAACCATATTAAAACAATTCTAATATTTGCAAAATGATATTAAAACATTTGAATAAATTACAAACTGATATTTTTAATATATAAAACTCATTTAAAATTATTTAAAAATTCTAGAAAAATTCCTAAAAATTCCTAAAAATTATTTAAGGCTATAATTGACATTAAAAATTAATTAATACTAATTAAAAATGAATTTGAAAATCAGGGGCTTACAGTGGACTCGCAGGCTAGCATCTACTACTAACCCCCGTCCCTAGTGTGGACTCGCAGGCTAGCATCACCCTCGTCCCTAGTGTGGACTCGCAGGCGTAAACCCTATACTACTAACCCTCGTCCCTAATGTGGACTCGCAGGCTAGCATCTACTACTAACCCTCGTCCCTAGTGTGGACTCGCAGGCTAGCATCACCCTCGTCCCTAGTGTGGACTCGCAGGTGTGGACCAATAACTACTAACCCTCGTCCCTATTGTGGACTCGCAGGTTAGCTTCAAGGTTCAAGACACGAAGGCACGACTCAATCAAGGTACGACCAATAGGACACAAGGCTAACTGGGAACACGGTCTACAAATCAATGATACCAATATAAGAACAGGATATGAAAAGATACATATCAATAATATGAGAAAACTGGACAATAAATAAAGACGGTGCATGGAAATAAGCTGTGTAGAAAGGCAAGATATACTTGCCTGGGGGTTGCACGAAGAACCAACAATGTATCGCCAATCAACAAGTCAGAAAATCCAAGTCATCACAACTGTCTCCGAAAGCTGAAATAAATATTACCAATGTTCTCAGAATAGTCAAATTAGCTAGGATTGCCTGTCCTTAAGTCCAATTCTGGACACAGGGGCAAAACGGTAATTTCGGACAAAAACGATATCCGCCGTTGGACCCGTTTTGCACCGAAAAGCGTGCCAGAGTCAATGGTCTTTAAAGTCGTCAAACTACATGTCTACGGATCCAGTTTTCCGATACGAACTCAACCGTATGTCCAAAGTTAGATTCCGGCGGGCCGTGCACAAAATCACCCGTTGAGTCGGACCGTGGGGCCCGCAAAACGGCGATTTTATCAACTGTCTCAGAATCGGACCAAACTTGGCATACAGGACCAGAAAAATGATACGGTCCCGTTGGCGCAAGTTTCGTCTCGATTTGACGAGCGTGCACAAAGTAATTGAGAAATTTGCAAAGTGCACGATACGGTGAATTTCGACGGATACGCATCAAATTCGTCGCGCACACGCGACCAATTCGAATTCCGTCAAAGCCCACACGACCACGAAGCTGATACGCAGCTTTCGATGCTTTCGGTTCGCGACCACGTCGTCCGGTTTGGCGGGACGCACGTCGTACCGGAGGATTTTTCTAGTTTTCTAATATTTTGAAAACGGGTTTTTGCTAAACTTTGGAATCAAATAACTTTGTCCCTGCTTAATGAAATCAAGATCTATAAAAATGGATTTACTGTCGTATATGTTGTAAATAAGGCTGTCCAAGTGGTTTTCCAAATTGATCGTTGGTTCGACCGGGATCGGCCTTCCAAAACAGTGCATTGGTTGGCGTTTACTGTCAACTTTGAGACAGATTTTCGTCAAGTTGACATCGATTTTTAACTCGATTTCGTTTTAGTTTAAACCGAAACTATCATATCGGAATAAAGGCGTATAGGTTAGGTTTTTACCTGAAAAATCGGTTCGGGAAATCGTCGAGCGATGCGACCGCAATCCTGCTGCGAAGTTGGCTCGGCACCGCTGCTGCCTTTGCCCTGTCCTCGCGCACGCCCGCTGTTCGGCGCATCCGCCGGCGGCCGACGGCACTCCGGTGGCCGCGCGCGGTGGCCCTGACTGCGCGCAGGGATAGGGTCGGCGCTTAGGGTTTTGGGTTTTGGTGTGTGTGTTCTCTCGAGGATACTTTCTCTGTAATCTCCGTTATAAGTATACGTATTCTCGGGCTGAGCTGTGTTAGGGGTGCGGGCTTATTGGTTTGTTCTCGGGATAGGCTACATGGGAGCTATGGCTCAACCTGAATTGAATGATGCTGAACGTGGTTAGGCATTGAGATGGGCTCGGCTTAGCTGGAATTAAGGGGGCTGGCTCATTGCTGGGTTGGGCTGGGGCTGGAAAGTTGGGTTGAGATTTTCTCATTAAGGTCATTGCTAGCTGTGATCAATGTTCTTCCAAAACCAGATACAATAAATTCCTTTTCTATTGTACAAAAGAACTTTCGGGCTTGAATAGACAAATATGCTAGGTCACCCGAGTCCAACCGAATTCCAGATGCTTTATACCTTATCAAATAAATTTTAAGCTCATAAATGGAGAACAATAGATGATAACCTGTTTTAACCAAATTATAGAGATCCCTATGAGCTAGCAGTACAGTTTTCAAAATTGATTAAGGCAAATTTTGATTATAGATTTATAAAAAGTGGGATGAAAAGTCCAAGAATAGCATAGAACAGTATAAATAGTTATAATGAGATAATGATGCTATCACATTTAACTATATAGCTAAATCTTTTGGCTAGAAGTTACGCATGTCATTACAATTTCTTTTTTTGAAGTTAGATTGCATATCAAATGAATGATAAATACACCTCATATTAACCTGTATGGCTAAGAACATCTAACAAGTGAACATTAGTTTTGAAGATTCCTAATAAGTGCATCAAATAAGTGCAAATAAATTATTTTCCAGTAATAGAATCAAAGAGACCTTTTTGATGGATGTACCGATAATCATTAGAATTTAAAAAGTAAACTTATTGGTATAGGAGAAAAGTTAACCTTGACATAAATAGCCAAGTTACATGGATTTCTTTACCTGTGTGCGATAAGGGAAGTGAACTATCATTTTATACACACACACACACACACATATATATATATATATATATATTTTTTTTTTACACACACACACACACACACACACACACACACACACACACACACATATATATATATATATATATATATATATATATATATATATATATATATATATATATATATTTATATATACGTACACATACACATTTATATTATTATATATTTATATATACGCACATTTCTATATATACCAAACTATATATATATCTATACATATATAGAGTATTTATATACATACACATACATATTATATATATATATATATATATATATATATATATATATATATATATATATATATATATATAACCAATAATAATAAACTAGTATTATTTAATAATATCCTCAATAATATAATAATGATAATATAATGATAATAATAATAGTAATAATAATAACGAAATTCAACCAACCAATAATGGTGTATATACCATTACATATAGTCTAATAATCACAAAATTGTGCAAGGATAACTAAGGAGGATATTTATCCTATTTTTAAGATAAAATATCCAATAAAATATTTATTAAATGTATATCACCCATTTATACAAGCTCCTGCTAAAACATTAAACAAAATACAACTATACATATACCCAATACATATCTACACGGACGTCTCTGGATGCACCTACCCGACTACGCAGGCTTAGGCTCGATTCGGGTGCAGTCCGAACTAATTTGGTACAACCGGGTCTCCTAACGTCAATTAATACTAATAACGAATAATTAAACTATTTATAATTGTCATGTCACAACTTGGCCTGGTTTTCCTAGTTAGAGCATCACTATGGCTTGGCCTCCTTGGCATGGCTAATACACTAGTCAAAGCACGTCACTGCACTATCCGTGCCATGATTTCTAGTCATCTTGTACCCCAATTCCTAATCGTGACTAAAACCATCTACCGTAATAATAACTAAATAATTAATTCTAAAATTCAAAAGATCACAATTTAAATCAAATAAATAATAAAAAAAAATAATTTAAGATTTTCGGGAAGGGGAGCTACAATTAGCCGACTATGTTTTTACAACAGAACAACATGTATAAATAGTCGAGAGTTCGTCAGAGGACGGAAACCAAAAACCCTAACCCCGAACCAACGCCGCCATCTCCATAGCATGGACGGCCACCCCGACGGCCGCGCGTCGCCGAAGGACCGCCGGACGGCCGCCGCGCACGCCAGAGAAGACAGCAACGCGCGAAACAAAAGGACGCGACAGTAGCAGCGGGCCCAAGTTCGTGACCGAAATTCTCGTCACACAATGGATCGCGTGTCGATCCAATTAATCAGGTTTGTTCCCGAACTATACAACTTTGATCCCCTTCAAATATTTAAATTTGTTTTGCGTCATGTGCATCGTAAAACAAGCCCGAAGTTTGGCGAAAAACTAATCCAAAACAGGATAGTTTTCAAACTGAAACCCAAAATTGGAAGGCGAATCCTGATCAACCTGTTAAGAATTTTAGAAATCTTTTGAAGAGACTTTTAGAAAACATATAGGGCATGGAAACCCCATTAATAGTTTTATTTATTGTGGATTAGACAGTAGTAGAAATCGGATTGAAAATCACGAAAAACATGTTTCGAAAACTAGAAAATTTGTCCGATATGACGTGCGTCCCGCCAATCCGGGCGACGTGGTCACGAACCAAAGGCATCAAAAGGTGCGTAACGGCTTCGTAGTCGTGTGGGCTTTGACGGAATTCAAATTGGTTGCGTGTGCGCGACGAATTTGATCCGTATCCGTCGAAATTCACAGTATCGATCACTTTGCACAAACTCCAATTATTTTGTGCACGCTCGTCGGATAGAGACAAAACTTGCGCCAACAGGACCGTATCGTTTTTCTGGTCCTGTATGCCAAGTTTGGTCTGATTCTGAGACAGTTGATCGGATCGCCGTTTTGCGGGCCCCACGGTCCGACTCAACGGGTGATTTTGTGCACGGCCCGCCAGAATCCAACTTTGGACATACGGTTGGATTCGTATCGGAAAATCGAACCTGCTGACATATAGTTTGATGACTTTAGAGACCATTGATCCTGGCACGCTTTTCGGTGCAAAGCGGGTCCAACGGCGAACATCGTTTTGGCCCAAAATTACCGTTTTGTCCCTGTATCCAGAATTGGACTTAAGGACAGGCATTCCTAGCTAATTTGAGTATTCTGAGAATGTTGGCAATGTTTGTTTCAGCTTTCGGAGACAGTTGTGATGACTTGGACTTTATGGCTCACTAATTGATTATATTTTGTGGGATCTGCGTGCAACCTTCAGGCAAGTATACCTAGCCTTCTTCTACAGTTTATTTACATGTATATTTCTATTATTATATAGTTTTACTAGTCGATTATTGACATGAGATTGGTACATCGTGCATGTTAGTATATATGTAGTCCTTGTTTATAGTTAGCTTGAAGTTCATATTTGATACATGTATTTATAGTTCTTGTTCATAGTTGATTTTGTAGTTCCTATTGGATTGGTTCTCTCGTGTATCATGATTTGGGTCGTGTCGTGTCATCACCTGTATTTGGACTGAGTCGCATCGTGTCATAGGATGAATAAGTCATAACAGAACTGTTGTACCTTGAAATTCTTGAAGCTAACCTGCGAGTCCACACCAGGGGCGAGGGTTAGTAGTTATCTGTCCACACCTGCGAGTCCATACTAGGGACGAGGGTGATGCTAGCCTGCGAGTCCACACTAGGGACGAGAGTTAGTAGTTATCTGTCCACACCTGCGAGTCCACACTAGGGCGCGAGGGTGATGCTAACCTGCGAGTCCACACTAGGGGCGAGGGTTAGTAGTATATGGTTCACACCTGCGAGTCCACACTAGGGGCGAGGGTGATGCTAGCCTGCGAGTCCACACTAGAGACGAGGGTTAGTAGTTGATCAAACCTGCGAGTCCACACTAGGGGCGAGGGTTTGAGTATTTGATTGGTTATCCGTTGACATCGTGATATCGTGTTCCCTTGTTCTCCAGCAGTTCGTTTATGCGTAGTGGTTCTTCCAGTCGTGTATAGTCGTGTTTCGCGTTGATTGGTCTTTTCTCGTTTATTTTCCTGTATTTTCTTTATTGCATGATAAACTGCTAGATAGGCATATGTTTTATGTATCTTGCTATGTCCCCTGAGGACCTGATGATCTCTTCAGGTTTAGTGAGTGCATGGAGTTAGCTATTAGTTTTGGATGGCGGATGGGATGATACGCTTGCGGGATTCAGGTATCATATTGCATTTATTATCAGCTCGTGCTTTCATACCTTATCATGAGATATCATGTTTCCTGATTCAGTTTTAGACTCTTGTTACTTTCTTAGGGTCCTATCGGACATATATGCTAGTGGGCTGCAGACTACGACCCATACTTGTTCATTCTTCTTTATTATTCTTATTGTGAATTGAGATATAGTTTTGCCATGCCTTGATTAGGCCCATTGCCATAGCCGTGACAGCGTTTACGTATTCGAGTCGGGCTGGAGTCCGTTCGATACGTAGCTGGCTTGCTCACGAGCTTGCGTCCGAAAAGCGGGTACGGGTCGTGACAGACCCAAGTACCTCTAGCGTACTATGTGTGCTATTTTCTGAATCTGGTTCAAGAAGTCTGATTCAAGGCGTAGTCCATCAAGTACTTCTTCAGATAAAGACAATAGTCACTAAGTGAGATTCAAGGCTGTAGTCCATCTCATCTATGCATAGTATATAATTGTCCAGATTTCTTTTTTTCCCCTCCTTTCTGCTGTTCGGAACTTGGTTTTTTGGGGGGATTGTTGTATAATTTGAGAAAAAACCAACTTCCTTCTTCCTCACTTCAATGTCATTTTATTTTCTATTCAATACTTTCAACCTTTTTTTTTGTTGTTTAAATTTTGATCGTTTCAATATTTATTTTATATTCATTGGTATTTTATGGGCTTAATGATCAAATGACTACATAACTAGCCATAAAATCCTATTAAAATCTATTAAATTTGTAGGAAGAGGGGTTGCCTATATATGTATCTATATTGTTAGATTTGAGAATATACTTGAGAAGAAAAAAATGGCAACCATGTGATTCCTCCTCCTCCTCCTTCACAAACATGTATTCTTTCTTTTCTTTCCATTCCAATCTTTTCTGCTCTGGGCAAGAGCTAAGTCAGGGTCAATCTTCCTGAGTTGTGTGCGACGACGGGATACCGGTAGAGCGGGGGTTTTACCACTAGGAGAATTCGGAACAAGTCTGCACATAGACTCGAATCAACTCTTAGGGCAGTGCTTTATGCGCGACATCCCCGGAGGCCGATAACTTTCATTTGATTTGTTTTGTTTATAGGTTTTTTTAAGAAGCAATATTTCTAACACTATATACAATGTCTCGTTATTCTCCAAAGTCACGTTTTACACTAAAACTCAACCAATTTACATACCCACTTCAATCTTACTCTGATTTGAGCATTGGAGGACACCGTGGGAGCTATTCCGTCTCTCCTACGTATGTTCGTGTACGAAGAAAAACAATGAGACGAGCACGTATAAGGAGTTCTCGCAATCCCGAAGAGGAATTAGGTTCTTTAATCCGATCCTTAACGTTTTTTGGGGGTCCTGATAGTTCATAAATATTAGGCAAATATTGGAATCTCATATTACTAGATAACATTCGTGTGAACTAGACAACTTCAATGTATATATGTAATTAGATAAAAGCGTTATTTCCTCCCATGCTCTTCCCCACATTTCTTTTGAGGTGTAAATCAAACTACATGAACACAATCCAAAATTTATATGTAAAGTGAAAGCTTTTACATAAACTCCAAAATCTTCATTTGCAATTGTTTTTCAGACACTGACGTACCTTTCAAAATAGCATATAAATGAAAAGACGAGTCTCTATTGTATTCTTATTCTTAGAAAATTGTTGCTTACGAATTCGAAGAATATTACTGTCATCCTACAAAATAAAAAAATGAATAAATAATAAAGTCATGACCAACAACAACTTTAAAAAAAATGTGAAAGAACCAAGAAAGGTCAACTAACCCACTGTCGTTATAAACAAAACCACATCCAGGGGCACTTTGGTCATTGCCACCTCACCATACTCACCCCGTGAGAAAATTCTTTCCATAACGAGGGACAAAATTTGAAAGCAAGCGGCTCCAATAATAACAGCTAAAACCTTGTCTGAACTGAAAGCTCCACTTCCACCCCCACTTCCCTATTTCTTTTCACCACTTACTGAGCTTCTCTCTCTCTAGAAAAAGAGTAGAGAGAGAAAGTGAGGATTCTAGAGGGAGAAGAGGAACGCTCGTTGCCGAAATCGAAGATCGAGTTCATGAGCATCGGCGCCTGGATCGAGTTTCTTGATTTGGTTCGAGTCCGATTGGTCCAGAAGTTAGGGTTCTCAGAGGTAAATTCCTTTTAATCGCTAAAGGTTCGAGCTTTCGATCCGCATTGCGCAGTTTTTTTTTGGGGAAATGGGAGGGTTTTGGTTCGGTAGATCTGAAATTTGTTCGATAATTTGCAGGATTCGTGAGCTCGATCGGTGGGACTCGAGAAGATGGACGCCGGAACCCTCCTCGACTGCGCCCGGTTCCAGCTCTCGCCGTGCCGGACACGGTGAGATTGAGAAACTTTTTGTTGGATCTGGAGTTGGGGTTTGGTTTTTGTTTGTAATCTCTCGTAAAGATCGAAACTTGCTGCATTATGTGATTTTGTCTGTATTTGAGAAAAAAAAGATTGGTTCTTTGCAGGTGTGAGTTGTTTGTTTCGGGCGAAGGGAGGACGGAGAAGCTGGCGTCCGGCTTCTTGAAACCCTTTTTGACCCATTTGAGGGTTGCGGAAGAGCAGGCTTCGAACGGGGTCCAGTCGATCAAGCTGGAAATAGAGAAAAGGAAGAATGATGGCACTTGGTTCAACAAAGGAACTCTGGAAAGGTTTGATATATTTATATATTGACTATAAAATGGTGTGAGCTTGCACGATGGCTGAGTGGGACGAGAAGGAGGATGAAGAGCTCGAGCTTTGGGGTTTGTCGGGTTGAGGCATGGAGGGTTTGGGAGGAGCAGGGAGGTTGCGTGACGGCAGTATAGCTAAAGGAGTCGGGTTCGATGGTCTGTGATGATGGCGAGCAGGCTGGTGATGATGGTCTGGAATTGGGATGATGAGGGTTGTCGGGGATGACTAGCAGTGGATTGCAGATTGTAGCCTGTAGGGGATGATTGACAAAGCAGTTGTCTGAGCAGATTCGAGATCGGGGACAGGGGTGGTGGTCGGAGAAGTGGGTGGCTGTGGTGGAGATGGTGGTTGGGATTCTGGTTAGTATTAGGATGGTGGTGGTGACGACCGGGATTTGGGTTACTTAGGATAGTTATGTTGGTGGCGGGGAGGAATACCAGATCTAGGGTTTCAGGAAGACATGAGCTAGGGTTTCGGTGGCGGTGTCTAGGGTTAGAGAGGGGAAGAGGAAGAGAAAAGTAAGGGAGATCCTGGGAATAGAGCCTAAGGTTCTGATACCATGAAGATAGAGATTACATTGGAACTAAATGGGATTGATTTCATTAGGTTCTTGGCTTGCAATGTAGAACAACAATTGAAAATACATAAAGCAATAAATGTGCTTGAATTTGAAAATAATATATTTAATCTACTCTTCAACAATGCAGTAGATTTCTTATAGTGTTACCTTGATTGTTCCTAATTTAGGTGATGGTTGTTTGTAGTTGCTTGCCGGTATAGGTTGCACGGATAGTTCTCCAGGGGACTGTATCTGTCTCTCGCTTTTCTACACGATATTTCCTTGATCTTCATGTCGGATACTGCCTATCCATGGCTAAGTTCCAAAGGGACTCAAACCATGCTCTGTCGATTCAAAACATCTCTCAACCTGCCAATTGATGCTAGGCTATACGAGAAGCCTTTCTCGCACCTGTAATTTCATTATCCACTAACTGACTTGTAGTGCACTAATATTAGGTTAAACAATTAGTCGTTTTGGCCAATCTTTGTATTTACTTTCTAAGCCTGAAATTTTGCTACATAATATATATCTTAGCCCATCTCAAAGTGTAAAAGGTCAGCTATGTATAGGAGAGCATGTGACTTGAATGCACTTGATTGCAGATTTGTTCGGTTTGTCAGTACACCTGAAGTGTTGGAGTTGGTAAATACATTTGATGCAGAGATGTCGCAGTTGGAAGGAGCCAGAAAAATATATTCTCAGGTACATTATTTATCTTAAGTTATTTAATGGGATTTGGATCTATACGAAACTTCACCAATATTCTCTGAAAAAAATTGCCTTTGTTATTTAGGGGGCTGGAGACCGGCTTTCTGGTCGAGAAGGTATGCATGAGTTGTTACTGTTGCATTTGCTCTTTGTAATGTTTAATGTTTAGCTCACATGGTAAAAGCATAATGGTTAGCTCACATGGAAACATCAAAACTCTAAGCTCTTTAACCCATTATTTTTATATATTATAAATGATTAAATTTTCTGTATGCCTACTTTTTTGTATCTGTATTTGGGGATCAGTTGAAATGAGTCTAATTTCTCAGATAATATTATTGAGGGCTACTGCCTACTACTTATAGAGGGTCCAACCCCTCTTCATATTACATCTAACCGATGTGGGACTAAAGTCCCTTATTTACTCTCAACACTCCCCCTCAAGATGGGCGATAGATATTAATCATCCCCATCTTGTTACATAGCTTTGACAGCTCAATGAACTAAGACCCTTAGTCAGACAGTCTGCCACTTGTTCTTCTGAGCGAACATAGTCAATCTTCAGTATCCCTTGTTCCAGCTTTTCCTTGATGAAGAATCGATCGATCTCGATGTGCTTCGTTCTGTCGTGCTGAACCGGATTGTTCGCTATACTTATCGCAGCTTGACTATCGCTCAGAAGGTGCAATGGTGTCCCCTTGTCTAGCTTCAACTCTGTCAGCAACGCCTTTACCCATAGCAATTCTGATACTCATAGAGCCATTGCTCTGTATTCTGCTTCAGCTGTCGACCGTGCTACCACTGACTGTTTCTTGCTTCTCCATGAAACCAGGTTTCCTCCTACAAAAACACAGTACCCTGTGGTAGACCTTCTGTCGTCTATGCAGCTTGCCCAGTCTGCATCGCAGTATCCCTCAACATCTGTGCATCCATTCTTCTTGAACCACAGTCCTTTTCCCGGCGTCCCTTTCAGATATCTTAGAATCTGAAATACTGCATCCATATGACCCGTTCTTGGATCATGCATATAGCGGCTTACAACACTTACTGCAAATGAGATATCAGGGCGAGTATGCCCTAGATAAATCAGTCTGCCTACTAGCCTTTGATACCTTTCGCGATCAACAAGCTTTCCTGCTTCTGCTCCCATCTTGCACTTCTGGTCAATTGGAGTGACTGCTGCTCGGCATCCCAGCATTCCTGTCTCTTTCAGCAGATCTAGTGCATATTTCCTTTGTGAGAGAACAATTCCTTGTTCACCATCACACACCTCGATACCCAAAAAGTATCTCATCTCTCCCAGGTCCTTCACCTCAAACTCTTTGGCGAGTTTCGTATTCAGCTTAGTGATCTCAACTACATCGTCACCTGTGATCACTATATCATCTACATATACAGCAAGTATAGTAATGTGGCCCCTTGCATGCTGGAGGAAGACAGTATGATCTGCATTTGTCTGATGGTATCCCATGCCAGTGACAGCCCTTCTGAATCTGTCAAACCAGGCTCGAGGAGATTGCTTCAGCCCGTACAGCGACTTCTTCAGTTTGCACACTTTTTCATGTGACGTTCCTTCACCTGAATCTGACACACAGTAGCACCCCGGAGGAGTCTCCATGTATACTTCTTCTTGTAGGTCTCCATGAAAAAATGCGTTCTTTACGTCTAACTGGTGTAGCTTCCACCCATAGTTTGCTGCAATGGAGACCAGCGTTCTTACGGTACTCATCTTCGCTACTGGGGCAAAAGTTTCATCATAGTCGATACCATATGTCTGGGTATAGCCTTTTGCAACCAGTCTCGCCTTGTATCGTTCAACTTTTCCTTCTGGTGTCTCCTTCACTGTGTAAACCCATTTGCATCCCACAGCTTTCTTCCCTTCAGGTAATGGCACCAGCTCCCATGTCTTATTTTTCTCTAGTGCCCCAAGTTCTTCCATCATTGCGGATTTCCATCTTGGGTCCTTCTTTGCTTCCTGCCAATTCTTAGGTAAAGAAGTGGAGTCTAACGAAGTGAGGAATGTTTGATAAGTCGGAGAAATATTAGAATAAGATAGGTAGTTGGCGATATCATGTTCATAATCTTTATAACGAATAGGAGTCTTTCCCGCATTAATGCGAAAAGACCTCCTTAAGGGAGCAATGGGTGGTGGAGAAAGCATACCATCCGAATCGGAGAGACCCGCTTCCAAATCCGAGCGATCCGGTGCGGGAGTAACATCTTCAGGAGTCGGGGCAGGAGTAGACGAGGGACTTGGCACTATAGGCACAGGGCACGGCACAGTACTGGACCTCTGCTGTCTTCTTCTGTAAACTTGGAGCTCCTTTTCCCTTGTCTGCTTCTTCCCCTGCGTAATGTACGTATTGTCTTCGTCATCCTCCGTATCAGTATCATTGATGCTTTCTCCCCCTTTCTTCCAGGGTGTCACGACAGGACAAGGTACCGATCCGACAACTACGTTTGGGCGTACTACCTCCCCCTCACGTCCAACACCCGCTGTGTGAGGCGTGTTCCCAAACGCAGAACCTTCGTCCGAACCATAATAAGGTTCCAGCTCTCTGAATGTAACGTCCATGCTTACAAACAGCTTCCGTTCAACCGGGCTCCAGCATACGTAACCCTTCTGTGTCCCGGTGTACCCAACAAAGACACACTTAACTGCTCGAGGATCCAGCTTACCAACGTCAGGCCTGTTATCGTGGACGAAGCAAACGCAACCAAATACTTTCGGAGGAACGGTGTACGCAGTTGTCCCCGTGAGCATTTCCAAAGGCGTCTTCCAGTCCAGTAATTGAGAGGGCATCCTGTTGATGAGATAAGAGGCTGTCAAGACAGCCTGTCCCCACAAAAATTTAGGGACATTCATAGCCAGCATCATTGTCCGAGCTACCTCCAGCAGGTGCCTATTCTTTCGTTCGGCCACACCATTTTGAGCCGGTGTATATGCACAAGAGGTTTGATGCAGTATACCATGAGAGGATAAATACGCAGCAAACCTATTATGGGTATATTCGGTCCCATTATCCGACCGGAAACACTTAACACGAGCATTATACTGTGTCTTTACCCGTTGATGGAGGCTTTGAAATGCCTCAAAAACATCACTTTTATTCTTCAGCAGGTAGACCCACGTTACGCGGGTAGAGCAGTCAATAAAAGTAACAAACCATCTATAACCGTTAACACCGTTTGTAGGACAAGGGCCCCACACATCGGAATGAATCATATCAAAAGCAGCAGAACATCGATGCCCAGAACTCACATAGGAGCTTCTGGTATGTTTTCCCAACTCACAAGCATCACAAACTAACAACTCTTTATTTGCTTTTTGATATAAGAACGGATACAGTCGACTAATAACGGGAAAAGAAGAATGTCCTACACGCTGATGGTGGAGGAGCAGCTCGGCTTCGACACTTCGACTTCGGACTTCCGGTTGTGCGTCTGCAACCAAAGATGCCAGTGCTCTATCCAGACCGTTCCTGTCCAAGTACCATAGACCCTTATGCCATGTGCCAGTGCCTAGTCGTCTCCCCGTTCCCTTCTCCTGAAAAGTTACCTTAGGAATATCAAAGGAAACAATACAGTTTAGATCAAGGATAATGGCGCTAATGGATATAAGATTGACAGGAAAGGAAGGAGCATGTAAGACATTAGATAGAGTGATGGAAGGAGTGCAATCAACAGTGCCTTTACCCGTAACAGGCCTGGAGGTACCATCAGCAGTCTGAATGCTTTCTGGCGGCGTTAGAGTAGAGTATTCCCGGAACTCACCTCGGGACCCCGTGACATGGCAAGATGTCCCAGAGTCCATAATCCAAGCTGGCTGAGAGACAGATGCAAGAGCACGCGGAGGTATACCGGCACTGGTTTGGGAGAAGTAAGTGCAGTAATCTCCTGTAGTGGACGGCGCCCCAGGAATGACTTGTCGTTCACCAGAACCAGGCTTTGAGCCGCGCATCTTCTCGAGAACTCTCTCAAATGGAGTGATGTCCGCCAGCTGATTGTCCCCACCTTCATCCTCCAGATGCGCCTTGTTGCCTCCAGAGTAAGTGCCCCTTCCACCACTGTAGCTGCCTCGACCACCTCGTCGTCCACCGCGACCACGGCCCCGACCATTCGAGGGAGTCCGTGTCGGTTTTGGGCAAAAGCGGATGTAATGTCCTGTGTCACCACAGTTGTGGCAAACGCCTCCCGTAGAAGGAGGCTGTGTGAAA
Source organism: Iris pallida (assembly GCA_029216955.1). NCBI lineage: Eukaryota > Viridiplantae > Streptophyta > Magnoliopsida > Asparagales > Iridaceae > Iris > Iris pallida. The sequence continues at coordinate 14,928,758 of JANAVB010027397.1, read as the reverse complement.
GTGGCAAGAGCAGATGTGTCAACTCCGGCCTGCTCCCCCTGGGAGATACCCTTGGTAGGCATCAGCTTCAACCGTGCTTCTTCTTGTGCCATGGCAGCTATGGCGTCTTCTAATGTCGGCAGCTGCGGTTGTGCGAGAAGTACATTCCTCCGTTGCTCAAATGCAGGGTTGAGCCCCTTCAACAACTTCATCATCCGTTGCCGCGAGATATAATCCAGAAATTTTTGGAAATGTTTTGCAAAAGCCGGTTCAACCTGAGCATCCTCCATGCCAAGAGGATCATAATGGTCAAGATCAGACCAGTACTTCTTCAACAAGGCAGCGTACTCAGAGATGGTACGATCGTCTTGGATTACCCGATCGAGCTCATCCTGCAGTTGGAAGACTCGCATGGGGTTACCCGAACCGGAGTACATGTCTTTCAATGTTCTCCAGATATTAGCAGCTCCCTCCATTGCTTCAACGTTACCCGACACTTGGTCGGTCAAAGAGGCTGTCAACCAACCAGCCACGACATTGTTGACAATGTCCCATACAGCAAACTCCTTCGAGGAGTGATCGACAGGGGCCTTGGTGTGGCCATCTACATAACCAACCAAGCCACGTCCCTTCAGCGTCCGCATCGCCTGCCGCGACCATTTCAAGTAGTTGGTCGTGCCTTCCAACTTCGTCTCCAGCTTGTCCAACTTTCCTATTTTGTACGGTGACGGATCCACATCAGAATGGGTCACGCGTGGGGTTGCCTCCGGTAATCTCTTGGTCAGGAGATCCTCGACCAGGGCCTTCATTTCTTCTGCTGTCAACTTCCCATAGATGGAATTCATGACTTCTTCAACTGCAATCAGTGAGGTGTTGTTGTTTCCTGAGTCGTCTTCTTGTGAGTCCTCTTCGTCTTAGTCAGCTATCGGGGGGAAACAACAAAACGAGATCCCTCAGTGATATGTCGTAGTTTATACGACCAACTAGAACCGCGTCATGATAACGCGTTCGGACGGCTCAAGGATAACCAACGTAGTTGTGCCTCCTTGCATGAGACAAACCAGAGGTATACCAGCCGTGCAGAAACGATTGTAAAGACAACGTTTCTGAGATACGAAAATCTAAAGAGATTTCGTATTCGTAGTAGAACTTCTAAAAAGAATGTACTGATTCTCGAAGGCAACAATCAGAAATCTTCTAAAGAGAAGGAAATCTGTTTTTTTTTTTCCAGAACAGCGAAAAACCCTAAAAAGGGCTGCTGGAGCAGCAGTAAAAGGAGGGGGGCGGCGCTGGAGGGTTAGGGAGGTGGGCGGCGCTGGAAGGGGGGGGGGGGGGGGGCGGCGCTGGAGGGGGGGCGGCGCTGGAGGGTTAGGGAGGGGGGCGGCGCTGGAGGGGGGGGGGGCACTGGAGGGGGGCTAGGGTTTGGCGGCTAGGGTTTAGAGTATGACAGCGGCGTGGAGGAGGGTGGCGGCTGTGGAGGTGGGTAGGGAGGGCGGCTAGGGTTTGGAGGAGAGGATGGAGAACTCGGCTCTGATACCAAGTTAAAATGAGTCTAATTTCTCAGATAATATTATTGAGGGCTACTGCCTACTACTTATAGAGGGTCCAACCCCTCTTCATATTACATCTAACCGATGTGGGACTAAAGTCCCTTATTTACTCTCAACAGGATCACACTTGCAAGAAACATACAAGATACTGCAATGTGTGGCTTGATTCTGTTATGACCAGCAGTAGGGACAGGGAACAACTGTGGACTGACCACTGGTAGTCTGGTAATAGTGGAACGAGCATGAAACTGGTAGACCTGGGTAATCCGAGTACGTCCTGGTGGAGCATGTGACAAATCAGATGGAGAATGAGAGGTCTCGATATCAAGAATGACGAGCTTCTATGACACAGATAGTGGTAAAAGGTGCATAATATGGAGTTTTCTCGAGAAAAGTAACAATGACAAGATATGTGAAGATGTCGGGCAATCGGGTCTTAACATGTATATCTTATATGATGAGTACTATATAAAAATACTCGTGTATTGGATCGAGATGATAACTTGTTTCTTCTATTGAAGGTAGCATAAAAAAATAAGTGCATCAAAACACACAAAGCATAGAGGAATCAAGAGAATAATCATGAAGTCTCTGATAAGGAGACCATCAAGAGCATGAGTGGGTATCCTATTCATAAGAAACACACCTGCAAGTATAGCTTCTTGTCATATACATAGTGTTTTCCCCTACACTTCCATCCGTGCGGCGCACAAGCTTCCTCCTCGAAGACCAGTGCAAGCTTTTTCCGAATGAACTTAGCTAGATTGCTAAGAAGAGAAGAGAGTAATGGAGTAAGAGTGGAACTTGAAAGACTTCACTATACTGGAAGAAGCTTACAAGATTCTGTGGTGATGATTCTGTGGTGATGAGCAAATGAGGCTCCTACTTATTTATAGGCTCGCAAAGGCCTTACAAGAAATGTCTAGTCCTTTACAAGAAACTTCTAGGTTCTATATATTTATATGAAAGATTCCATAACTTCTAGAAAGATAGGGAGTCTTCATGATACTTTAAGAAGACTTCACCACACTCTGGAGAATTCTAGGGCTTCCAACTAAATTCTTGCCTGGTGAGGGTTATGTAGGGCATTCTCGGTGGGGTGGAAAGTAAAGTGCGTGGCATTCTCCCCCACATATTGTGTTGACGCTCTCGTTACATGTTCGCTGAAAAATTAAATTCTTGAATCTTGTCCTCGAACTGATATAGCATGTCGACGCGCTCCCGGATGGAATCGTTGTTTGGTATTTCCTTTCATTTGATAAGATGCTCCACATATGAGGAAACGTCTCGTCGACGAATGGTCCTGAAGTACAATTAAGTACGGTTTTTCTTTGTCGAACGACGTAGTCATGGTCGTTGTGGGTCGTTTCGAAACTCCTCGTTGAGGGTCCTCCAAGTCAGCGTGATATGACTTGAGGCAACTTACATGGAAGACGTGATGAATCTTCTGCTTGGCGGGGAACTCGAGTTTGTAGCCAACTTTGGCCACTTTCTTAAGGACCGGGTATGAGCCTTCGTACTTGCGAATTAATCCCTTGTGCATCTTGCGGAACACCTTGAATTAATGTGGTTGAAGCTTGATCATCACTAAGTCCCCTTTCTTGTACTCGATATACCTTTGCTTGGCGTCAGCCTATTTCTTCATCTTATGTGACTCCAGAAATGTCCTAACAATGTCCGCTTTCTCCTTGAAGTCTTTGACAAACTTGTGAGTCGTATGACTTATGCCCAATGTTCCTGTACTCAGCATGTGCGGGCGAGCGGTTGACATATTACCAACTCGAACGGGCTGTCGTGTGCCGACTCTCTTCCAAGGTAGTCAAAGGCGCAAGGCGCACTTGAGGCGCAAATGGTCTATATCGTCCGATGCACAAGACGCACTTAAGGTGTGCGCCTGAGCGAAGCGAGACACAAAAATAAAAAATAATAAAAAATACATACAAAATATAAATATTAGTAATGCAAAAATAAAACTAAATAACATATAAAAATCAACAAAAATAAGTTAAAATATAACCAAAGTGAACTAATAGAGTAGCAGTAGCAATAACAACCAACAAAACTAACAAGTGCTTGTATTCTTTCTACCACATTTTTAGTAAATTTTATTTTATTTATGTTCAACTATAACCAACTTTGGCAACCGTGGAGAGGGCTACCTCCCTCCCACTTGTATAAGGTAAGGGCCATCTCCGTACCTCAAAGTTTTATATATATATATATTTTTGGAATAAGGGTAAAATTTTATTCCACGAACATCACAGAAAAAGTATTACAGTACACTTTCTCCCATCTCTTCTATCCCGGTTAAGGGGCCATTACAGATACATCGAATTATAAATTATGTAGAATTCCTACAGGGGGTTATCAGTCCCTCGAAGATACGTCTGTTACGTTTTCGCCAAACGTGCCAGACCGACGCTGCAAGGCGGACTCTGGCTGTCTTGGCCCAACCCTGTTCCATTCCTCGCCATTCCTTGATTCAGGCGATCATCCCCAGGATATATATATATATATATATATATATATATATATATATATATATATATATATATATGGTCTGGATCCGGAGCCCGCGGGAGGCCCCTCGCCCGTTGGATCGAGCGGGCGCGCGCGCGCGGGGCCCACGCGCGCCCCCGATCCGATGATGCCGGGGTGGGGGGCTTTGGCGTGGCTCCTGATCCGTCCCGAGCCCCGCCCCTCCTGCACGTTGGATCGAGCGGGCCGCGTGGGGCCCGTTCGCGTGCCCGCTTGATCCGATGGTCGAGGGCGACAAGGCTCCCGTTCCCCTCCCTATATATATATATATATATATATATATATATATATATATATATATATATAGAACAAAAAAACCCATAAGGTGCGTCTTTTCTTGGTCGCGCCTTACTGAAAGGTGCACCTTATCCCAGAGAAAAGTGCCTCACCTTGTGAGGTGCGAGACGCAACTGCTACGCCTTCTGCGAGGTGCACATTTGACTACCATGTTCTTTCCTTTCGAGATTGTAGCAGAACTGGTCAATGTCTAGGTGATGCACCCACACGCAATCATGCTGGTTGGCACTCACAAAATGTCGCAAGTACTCATCTAGTAAAGAATTGACCCGCTCTGTCTGTCCATCCGTTTGCGGGTGGAAACTAGTCGAGAAGTGTAGATCCGACCCTAGGATCTTGAATACCTCCGTCCATAACTTTTTCGTGAAGTGTGGGTCTCGGTCATTGATAATGCTCTCTTGGATGCCCTAAAACTTCATAATGTGGGATATCAATAATCATGCTGCCTCCTATGCGGTACAGTCCGTCGATGAAACTATAAAGGTCTCGTACTTGGAGAATCGATCTACCACCACAAGGAAAGACCCGCGTGTCTCTACCTTGGACAAGACGGAGCTAAAGTCCATTGAGATGCTCTCCCACGGTCGATGGTGACCCACCTTGTCTTGACCTACCTTGTCTTACTGGCACATAAGACAAGTGCGCACATAGTCTTTCTTGCCCTCACGTATGTGAGGACAATAGTAACCTCTAGTAACGCCAATGCCATCTTTTGATCTGGGTGTCCAGCCTACTTAATGTCGTGGCATTCTTTGAGTAGCCCTCTGCGCAAGACACCCCACTTGGGCACGACTACCTTGTCGCCCTTAGCGTAGAAAAGGCCGTCCCTTAGCAAGAACCTTTGCGTCTTGCCTTCGCGGACGAGCTTCACTAAACTGTGTCAATGGGTCCTCAACCATACCTATTTTGGTACATTCGAATATGTCCCCTTGAGCAACGGTCGTTGCTATCTCGATCTTCGTGCAATAAGTCTGTGAGAGGTGAGGCTATGGCGGAATATCAATATCTTCAAATGAACTGCTTAGAGTAGTTTATCAGACTTAGGAATGATCGCAACTCCGTTGGCCTGGTGGGAGTCTTCTACTATATGGTCTGGACCTTTGTCTCGTTCATCCATATCTTGTTATGCCTTTTCCAATATCTCAGAAATTACACATTTTCTTGACATTCATTTAGTTTTTCCTTAGCACTCAAAAAATCGTCTTTAAGTGCTTAATATGATCGTCCAACGTGTTTGAGTACTCAATGTTCTAAATGGTGTCCGCCTAGGCCGCCTAGGCGGTCCCTCTCCGCACCGCTTTGCTGTAGGCGGTGGAGTAGGCGGCCAATGGAGGTTGGCGGCATAGGCGGAGGTGAGGCAGCGTAGGTGAGCGCCTAGGCGGAGAAATACTTTACAAAATATTTTGACCAAAAAGGTTTTTTTTTTTACATTATGGGCCTAACAACACTAAAATTTTATAAATCTTTGTTCTACAACTTAGTTATGCGTGATGGAACACCCTTAAAATATGCATATTATGCAAAAAACAGTGGTAAAATAGTAAAAAATCTTCAAAATGTATTAACCGCCTAGGCGGCGCCTAGGCACCGCCTAGGCGGTAGGCGGACTCTCTCCGCCGCGCACCCGTCTACCACCTACCGCCGTTTATAACCTTGACGACGTTATCGTTGAGATATACCACGACGAATGGATCGAGATAGGGATGGAAGAGCTTGTTCATCAAAGTAAAAAACGTCGTAGGAGCGTTTGTTAGTACAAAAGGTATGACTAAAAACTCATAAGCTCCATATCATGTGACGTACGCATTCTTGGTCTCGTCCCTCGATTATCCACACATGATAATATTCCAAGCGCAAATCTAGCTTGGTGAAGTATATCGCTCCTCCCAATTGATTGAACAAGTCCGCCACCAACGAGATAGAGTATTTGTTCTTGATGGTTACCTTATTAAGTACATGATAGTCGATGCACAAACGGAGGCTTCTATACTTTGAAACAACACCGGTGCCCCAAATGGGAACTTGGACAGCATAATAAATCCTATATCGAGTAGTTCTTTTAGTTGTTTCTTCAACTCATCAAGCTCCGGCATGACCATGCAGTATGAGGTCATAGCGGGCGGTTTTGTGTCAGACTTTAACTCAATGGCATGGTCCACCTTCCTCTGTGGAGGTCTCATCAGAAGTTCTTGCGACATGATTTTTTCGAACTCCGTAAGGACGCCACTAATCTCCGGTGGAATGTCCCCTCTGCGGACGACTCTTCCGTCTTAAGTATTACCAAGTACGTCGTCTCTTCGTGTTTCACACCTTTCTTGACTTAGATGGCGGAGAGCACTTTCCCTTCCGTAGGCTCGCCTTATGTAACACTCATCATATATAGCGAGTCCTCTTCCATAATCCCGACGACTCCTAAATATGACATTGGTATTGCTTTTGCTTAAGTAAGAAAATCCATACCTAAGATCATCTTGAAGTCGTCGAGTGGTGCGGCCGTGAGAATGGTGACTCCTGACCTGTTTTCCACCTTCCTTTGGCTACCCCTGCATGGGGTGAGCTGTCGAGTTGATCGCCTTCATCTTGCTCGAGTCATTCTCTAGCACCGACCCAAGCGTTGGACATTCACATCCGAGATGAAGTTGTGTGTTGCCTTTGTGTTTACCATCGCCCTTTTACTTTTGCGGTTGATCTTCACATCCACGTACATGAGTTCCTGACTTGGGACCTTAGCCGTAACGAGCTTACTCTTCAAGGCATCGATCAAGCGTATGGCTCCATTATAAGCCCCAAATTTATGGCTCCTCGTCCTTCTCGTCTTGGACCGTGTTCACTTGCTTTCCTTTGTTTTTGCAGTCTCGTACAAAGTGATTACCTTTCGCACATAAAGCACTCCACTTTGTGCTCCGTTGAGGCTTTGCTTGCTACTTGTCCTTCGACAGTCTCCTTTACGTTGTCTTTCCTCTCTCCTCCCATCGTTGGCTTTGGTGGTGGTCTTTGGCTTGGACGTATTGCTCCGTTGATACTCCATAAGCTTTTCGGCCGCTGAGACAACAATGTTCAGGTCCTGAATACGTTGCCTCTGCAACTTTGTGTCGTCCACGGTTGCAATTCGTCAAGGAAGAAGAGCATGTGATCTTCTTCATGAGACGAGTGAATCTGCAATATAATCCTTGATTGTTCGAGTGTACTTGAGTTGTCACAAGCTCCTTCTTGTAACGAACTCGTCGTTCTCTGAGTAGAATTGGACTTTGATCTCCTTATTGAGATCTGTTCAAGTCTCGATTGAGCACAACTCTTTTTTTTTTTTCATGCACCTGTGACGTCACCAACATAGCATTATCGGTAAAGTAAAGAGACGTATTGTTTACCTTATCATTCTCGATGCGAAGCGCCTTAAGGTGTCGCTCGATGTTCCACAAGAAATTATCAACTTCCTTCGCGTCTCGAACACCGTTGAAGGATTTTGGCTCGAGGTACTTCACCTTTGGTGTTGCCTCTCTACTCGAAGGTTTATCATTGGCGTAACCTTATCAAGAATTGCGGTCTTGATCTTGAATTCTTCGTGCAATTTTGCAATTTTCGCACGAGCCGCCTTGCGTTCTCCTCTTCGAACTCGGACCGTAACTCACTAAGTTGCTCCCGGAACAATATCATGGCATTAACAACATCAGTTTCCAATCCATTAGAGAACTCCTCGTTAGCCGTTTAATTTTGCTTCACTTGTATAACTCCACGTTCGTCATACCCTTTTCCAAGAGCTCAGTACAGGACACCAACTCGTCAAGAGCACGCTCCCTCCAACATTGGATCCTTGCTTTCTGCCCCTCTTAGTATTTTTGGGCCTCTCCTTGGGCGATCTGGGATGCTCCTTGATATGTCGGCGATCGACCTTCACTCTGATGCCACTTATTACGGACTTAGTATTTTTTTTTCTGCACTTCGACTGATATGGCGCACAAGCTTCCTTCTCGAAATTTCGTGCAAGCCTTCCCCGAATGAACTTAACTAGATTGCTAAGAACAGAAGAGAGTAGTGGAGCAAGAATGTAACTTGAAAGACTTCATTATTTTGAAAAAATCTTACAAGATTCAGTGGTGAGGAGCAAATGAGGCTCCCACTTATTTATAGGCTCCCAAAGGCCTTAAAAGAAAGATCTTGTCAAGGTTGTAAAAGGTGCTAGGCGGGCGGCATGAGACGCCTAGCGCCTAGCCCGCATAGCTCTAAGTGGTTTATAACAATGTTCTAAATTTCGGCCTAGGCGGCGTCTAGGCGCTAGGCGGCCGCCGGCCGCACCGAAAACCACCAAGTCGGCGGTGTTAGGCGCTGTTCGGCCCTAGCCGGGACTAGGCGGCGCCTAGTCGCCCCTATTCGGCCGGTTTGGTCCATTTGAATTCAAAATTTCCCCCAAAAAATCAAAAAAAAAAAAGATTTAGGGTTGAAATTTCAAAAATTTCAAATAAAATCAACAATTACAAAACTTACCTGCGATTGTGCTACTGCTTCTGCTAACGAGGTTGGGCGTGTCGTACCACCGTTCGCCGCTGCATCTCCCTCCTCTCCGGCGAGCCGAAGCTCATCTGCCTCGAGAATGGGCTGAAGCTCCACCTCTACCTCGTCCTCGACCTCCTTCCTGGCGGAACTCTCCCAGAAGATCACCACCGTCTCCTCCCCCTTCCGTCGAGCTCGAGCCCCTTCTTTGGCTACGGTTTGCTGCGATTTGTGTCTCTCTCTCCTCTAAAATGTATTTTAGGACTACGGTTTGGGTAACGGGTCGGATTTGAAACCCGACCCGAATGTAAGTTAAAAAAATGTTTGCTGAGCCAACGAAGGATTCGAACCCATGATCACCAACCAGGAAGTACATCTACAATCCCACTTACTAACCAAAATGTCCAAGAGCTTTTGTGTTTTCATTTGGATATACATAGTATATATAGAAGTGACATATACATAAAAGAAAAAAAATTCAGTTCGGCGCCTAGGCACCGCCTAGGCGGCCCTCCGGCGCAACGATTCCGCCTAGACAGAAGTCGGAAGTCGGGGCAATTTTTTTTTTAGAACATTGGTTTATAAAAAATAAAAAAAACCATGTTGAAAATTACGAAAATTGACCATAAAACCAAAAAAACATGCATAGTCAGAAGTCGGGGCGCCTAGGTGGGCACCAGGCGTCTAGGCGCCGCCTAGGTCGATTTTTAGAATAATGGGTATGGTCCTTTACAAGAAACTTCTAGGTTCTAGATATTTACATGAAAGATTCCAGAACTTCTAGAAATATATGGAGACTTCATTAGACTTCAAGAAGACTCCACCACACTCTCTAGAATTCTAGAGGCTTCCAACTAAACCATCCTCTGGTGAGGGTTATGCAGACAAGTCTCGATGGGACGAAATACAGACAAAAATACAATGCATGTCATTTTGGCTAGAATTGAACAAGTACATGCAGAAAGAAAATATTAGTAACATCAAGAATGTGTGTGTCGCGCTGACATCTCCGGGCAACCCCATTATGCTGATGAGTATAAGGGGCAAGAGAATTGAGCTAGTCCCTTGAGAAATAAGAAAATCACTAGACTAATAAGATGTGTGCTCCCTCTAAATCAAGAGGAGTATCTTGAATTTGCACGGAAATTGTGTCTCAATCTTTTGTGCAAAATGAAGATACTGCGAATATACATAGGACTTTTGGGACAACAAATAAATCCAAGTAAAAACAATAGTTAACACTTATCACGAAATATATGTTCCCTTTCCGTACATCAGAATGTACACGTCCAAAAGAAGAATTAATATGCTCACTGGTAGGAGAAGAACTCGCTACATGCTTTTCCAGGTTACATCTAACACATGATTAGGGACCGAACAAAGTTCCCTAATACACCAGAAGTAGAAAGAAAACAAAGTCAAGGGATAAATGTCCTAAAGCCAGTGCCATATGTCACAAGTAGAAGGCAATGTTGTAACGTCAAGGCAAGTAGTTACAACAGAGGGAAGCCAAAGTGTAAGGTGGTCCATATAATACAATTATCCATGCCATGTCTTGTCCCAATCTCCCTCCCCATGTGAGGATTTTGTTCAAAGCAGGAAGTGGAAGTGAATGCAACAGTGTACTGTATATCAATCAACTGAGTGACAGAAAAGACAGTCATTATGTGAACATGACACATACGTGGCTGGAAAACTAGGTAAATCAGACAAATAAAACTAGCAAGAATAGGTAGAAGTACCATCAACAGTACGATTTGAAGAAGATGAACTGCCGATGAAGTGTAGTAATAGGAAGCATCACTAGTCAGATAGTAAAAAGGTCAACGATCTAGATCTAGATCTAGATGAAGGAGGTATACTTGAGCGAGGAGCAAAGGCGGAAGTACCAAGTGTAGTGCCCTGTGGTGAACTGCCAAAAATACCACAAAGCTGTAATAACAAAGGAGCTGCTGAACATGCTCAGTGGTAACCTGTCAAGGCTGATCAAAGTTAACAGAGTTTGCAGGTGGCCAGTCGATGGCAAGGTTCGAAATATCGGTATCGGAATCGGTATCGGACCATTCCTATGAGTATCGGGATCGGCGGTATCGGCAGTATCGGATTTTGTGATATTGGAAAGCAAATAATTTTTAATAAATATTAACATTTTAGAAAATATATTTTATACATCTAGGCATAATTTTAATATTTCCGGTGTTGTTTCTTAGTAGTTTTGAAATTGAATGAAATAGTAGTCATCCTTACCGATTGATTTACATACGACAGATAAGTTTTCTTCTTTTACATGTTTTTATAACCTTTCTATGCTTTTACACCCTTGTTGATTGATATTTTTCGTTCAATTTACTTTGCCCAATTGACCGGAAAAGAGACCTCCAATGTCGGTATCAGTCAGTATCGGGTATCGATCGGTATCGGACGGGACATGTCAAACCGTATCGGTATCGGCCAATACTGTGAAGTATGAACCATGGATGCAACAGTCAGAACATTAGCTACAACAGCCTGACGCTTAGGGCGCATATAAGGATGATGAGAAGTAGTCTCCTGACCCTTGCACGGAGCAAATACCTGACACTCGTGAGTAATATGATGTACATATCACTTGTGTCAAGCACACCACTTCTGGCCAGAGCTAGAAGGACCTATAAAAGTGTAGAAAATAATGGATTTATTATTTTATTGATGGACTACTTCACTACTTATAGGGAGTCTAGCTCCTCTACATATAACATATTCCGATGTGGGACTAAAAGTCCCTTATTGATTCTCAACACTCCCCCTCAAGATGGGCGATAGATATTGATCATCCCCATCTTGTTACATAGCTTTGACAGACTTAATGAACTAAGACCCTTAGTCAGACAGTCTGCAACTTGTTCTTCTGAGCGGACATGGTCAATCTTCAGTATCCCTTGTTCCAGCTTCTCCTTGATGAAGAATCGATCAATCTCGATGTGCTTCGTTCTGTCGTGCTGAACTGGATTGTTAGCTATACTTATTGCAGCTTGACTATCGCTCAGAAGACGCAATGGTGCTCCCTTATCCAGCTGCAACTCTGTCAGCAATGCTTTCACCCACAACAACTCTGACACTCCCAGATCCATTGCTCTGTATTCTGCTTCAACTGTCGACCGTGCTACCACTGACTGTTTCTTGCTTCTCCATGAGACCAGATTTCCTCCTACAAAAACACAGTATCCCGTGGTAGACCTTCTGTCGTCTATGCAGCTCGCCCAGTCTGCATCACAGTATCCCTCAACTTCTATGCGTCCATTCTTCTTGAACCATAGCCCCTTTCCCGGCGTTCCTTTCAGATATCTCAAGATCTGAAATACTGCTTCCATATGACCCTTTCTTGGATCATGCATGTAGCGACTCACTACACTTACCGCAAATGAGATATCAGGGCGAGTGTGCCCCAGATAAATCAATCTCCCTACAAGTCGTTGATATCTTTCACGATCAACTGGCTCTCCTGCTTCTGCTCCCAACTTGCACTTCTGGTCAATTGGAGTGACTGCTACTTTGCATCCCAGCATCCCTGTCTCCTTCAGCAGATCTAGTGTGTATTTTCTCTGTGAGAGAACGATTCCTTGTTCGTCTTCACACACCTCGATACCTAGAAAGTACCTCATCGCTCCTAAATCCTTCACTTCAAACTCCTTCGCGAGTTTTGACTTCAGCTTAGTGATCTCGACTTCATCATCACCTGTGATCACTATATCATCCACATATACAACAAGTATAGTGATGTGGTCTCTTGCATGCTGGAGGAAGACCGTATGATCTGCATTTGTTTGACGGTATCCCATGCCTGTAACAGCCTTTCTGAATCTGTCAAACCAGGCTCGAGGAGATTGCTTGAGCCCGTATAGCGACTTCTTCAGTTTACACACATTTCCTTGCGACGTCCCTCCGTTTGATTCTGTCGCGTAGCACCCTGGCGGGAGCTCCATATATACTTCTTCTTGCAGGTCCCCATGAAGAAAGGCATTCTTCACATCCAGCTGGTACAGCTTCCACCCATAGTTCGCTGCAATGGAGACCAGAGTTCTCACGGTGCTCATTTTTGCTACTGGGGCAAACGTCTCATCATAGTCTATTCCATATGACTGTGTGAATCCTTTTGCAACCAACCTCGCCTTGTATCGCTCTACTTTTCCTTCTGGCGTCTCTTTCACTGTGTACACCCATTTGCATCCCACAGCTTTCTTTCCTTTGGGTAATGGAACCAGCTCCTATGTCTTATTTTTCTCCAGTGCCCCAAGTTCTTCCATCATTGCAGCTTTCCACCTTAGATCTTTCTTTGCTTCCTGCCAACACTTGGACAACGAAGTAGAGTCTAACGATGCAATGAAGGCTCGATAATTCGAAGAAATGTTAGAATAAGACAAGAAGTTGGCAATGTCATGTTCGTAATCATCAAAACGAGCAGGAGCCTTACCCGCATTGATGCGAGAAGATCTCCTTAAGGGAGCAATAGGTGGTGGAGAGATCATACCATCCGAGTCGGAGAGATCCGCATCAGAATCCGAGTGATTCAGTGCGGGGGCAACATCTTCAGGAGTTGGAGCAGGAGTAGACGAGGGACTTGGTACAGTAGGCACATGGCACGGCATAGGCACAGTACTGGACTTCTGTTGTCTCCTTCTGTAGACTTGGAGCTCCTTTTTCCTTGTCTGCTGCTCCCCCTGCGTAACATATGTATCGTCTTCTTCATTCTCTGTATCTGAGTCACTGTGCTCTCCCCCTTTCGTCCAGTTTTCTACAACCGGACACGGAACCGATCCGACGACCATATTTGGGCTTATTATCTCCCCCTCACATCGAACACCATCTGTGTTAGGTGTGTCACCAAATGCTGAACCTTCATCCGAACCATAGTATGGTTCGAGTTCTCTGAATGTAACGTCCATGCTGACAAACATCTTCCGCTCGACTGGACTCCAACAGGCATATCCCTTCTGAGTTGCCGTGTAACCGACAAAGACACATTTAACTGCCCTAGGATCCAGTTTGCCAACGCCTGGCCTATTATCTTGGACAAAGCACACACATCCAAAAACTTTCGGTGGAACAGTGTGTGTAGTTGCCCCAGTAAGCATCTCCAACGGTGTCTTCCAGTCCAATACTTGAGATGGCATTCTGTTGATGAGATAAGATGCCGTCAATATAGCCTGCCCCCATAAGTGTTTCGGGACATTCATAGCCAGCATCCTCGTCCGTGCGACTTCTAGCAGGTGTCTGTTCTTTCGTTCAGCCACACCATTTTGTGCCGGAGTATAAGCACATGAAGTTTGATGTAGTATTCCATGAGTGAAAAAATACTCAGCAACCCGCTTATTAGTATACTCCGTCCCATTGTCAGACCGAAAACACTTAATTTTAGCGCCATATTGTGTTTCCACCCGTCGATGAAAGTCCCGAAAGGCCTCAAGGACGTCACTTTTATTCTTCATAAGGTAGACCCATGTCACGCGGGTATAACAGTCAATAAAGGTGACGAACCATCGAAAGCCGTTAATTCCGGTTGTAGGACAAGGGCCCCATACGTCCGAATGTATAATGTCAAAAGCAGCTGAACTCCTATTCCCCGAGCTCACATACGAGCTTCTGGTATGTTTTCCCAACTCACAAGCATCACAAAATAACTTCTCTTTATCAGCCCTTTGATATAAGGACGGATACATTCGACTAATAACTTGAAAAGAGGAATGACCGACACGCTGGTGGTGGAGTAGCAAGTCGGCTTCAACACTGCGACAGGAAGCTTCTGGTGGTGCGGCTGCGACCAAGGATGCCAATGCGTTGTCCAGTCCAGTCCTGTCTAAATACCACAGCCCCTTATGCCATGTGCCAGTCCCAAGTCGTCGTCCTGTCCCCTTCTCCTGAAAAGTCACCGTAAGAATGTCAAAGGAAACAGTACAGTTAAGATCAAGTATAATGGCACTAATGGATAGAAGATTGACAGGAAAAGATGGAACATGTAAGACATTGGTTAGAGTGATGGAAGGGGTGCATGCGACAGTGCCTTTACCCACTACAGGGCTGGATGTACCATCAGCGGTCTGAATACTCTCCGGCAATGGTAGGTGAGTATAGTCCTGAAACGCACCACGGGATCCCGTGACATGGCGAGATGCCCCAGAGTCCATTATCCATCCTGGCTGATGGACTGATGCAAGAGCACGGGCAGGATTACCGGTGCTGGTTTGGGCAAAGCAAGTGATGAGATCCCCCGAGGTAGAAGACGTCCCAGGACTGTCGGCCGAACCCAGCTTTGTGCCTCGCAACTTCTCAAGGAACTCCCGCTCAAGCGGGGTTATTTCAGCCAGTTGATTCTCTCCTCCTTCCTCCACCAGATTCGTTTTGTGTCCTCTCCGTCTACCAGCATATCCTCCTCTACTACCACGTCGGCCTCCACGACCCCGTCCTCGATCATTAGACTGATTTCGCAAGGGTTTTGGACAAAATCGGATGTAATGTCCGGAGTCACCACAATTGTGGCAAACACCACCAAAAGATGGAGGTTGATTGAAGGCAGCAAGGGCAGACTTTTCAACCTCGGCTCGCTCCCCCTGGTAGGAGCCCTTGTTGGGCATCAACTTCAGTCGAGCTTCTTCCTGTGTCATGACGGCTATAGCTTCTTCCAAGGTCGGAAGCGTGGGTTGGGATAGGAGGATATTCCGTCTCTGCTCAAACACAGGGTGTAGTCCCTTCAGGAATTTCATCATACGCTGCCGCGAAATATAAGCCAGGAACGTCTGAAAGTACTTAGCGAACGCCGGTTCGACTTGTGCATCTTCCATCCCAAGAGGATCATAATGATCCAGATCAGACCAGTACTTCTTCAACAGGGCTGCGTACTCAGAGATGGTACGTTCGTCTTGGGTTACCCTATCGAGTTCATCTTGTAGTTGAAAGATCCGCATAGGATTGCCCGAGCCGGAGTACATATCTTTTAGAGTCCGCCATATATCCGCAGCAGCCTCCATTGCCTCGACATTGCCCGACACCTTCTGGTCGGTTAATGAGGCAGTAAACCACCCAGCTACTACGTTGTTAACAATCTCCCAAACAGCAAACTCTTTTGCGGAGTGATCGGCTGGCGCCTTGGCTTGGCCAGTGACATAGCCAACCAAGCCACGTCCCTTCAGCGTCCACATCGCTTGCCGCGACCACTTCAAGTAGTTGGACGTTCCTTCCAACTTCGTCTCCAGCTTTCCCATTTTGTAAGGTGACGGATCCACATCAGTATGGATCACACGTGGGGTTGCCATGGTTAATCTCTTTGATAAGATATCATCAACCAAGGCCTTCATCTCTTCG
Source organism: Iris pallida (assembly GCA_029216955.1). Taxonomy (NCBI): domain Eukaryota; kingdom Viridiplantae; phylum Streptophyta; class Magnoliopsida; order Asparagales; family Iridaceae; genus Iris; species Iris pallida. The sequence continues at coordinate 14,912,571 of JANAVB010027397.1, read as the reverse complement.
GCCGTCAGTTTGCCACTGATCGAATCCATGGCGTCTTCAACTGTGAACCCTATTCGTCGTCTTCTTCGTCGTCGTCGGAGTCTGCAACTGACCCAACGTCGTCGTCTTCGTCGTCTTCGTCGTCTACGTCGTCTTCTTCAACGCCAGAGACTTTACTAATGCGCTACTAACTTGGCCAGCACCGGCGCGCGCATGTAAAGTGAACACGTCAGGACACCAGAGAAGACATGATCAGTCTCTGTATAGATTCCGATGTGAAGAAGGAATAACAAATAAAGCATTTGTTAGTTCCAAACGGCGTAAGCGAGGAACAGAGATTGTGCAAATAAAGCATTTGACAGCCGTCTCTATTCGAAATACGCCAGTTTTGTTTTATTATTATTATTGTTTTTTTTTTGTTTTTTTTGTAAAAAAAAGAGGCGGCTATGGTTAGGGTTAGGGTGTGGATGGGGCTGCTAGGGCTAGGGTTAGGGTTTCCATGTCAAGAGAGGGAGAGGGAGGAGGGGGGGCGGGGTGCTGCTGGTGGTCGGGGGGGGGGGGGGTGGGGGGGATTGCTGGGGGGGCGGGGGGTGGAGGGGAGGGCTGCTGGCGGTTGGGGGGACGGCTTGGGGGGGAGGCGGCCTGGGAGGGGGTGGGGGGGGGGGGCGGCTTGGGGGGGGGGGGGCTGGGAGTGGGGGGGCGGCTTGGGGGGGGGGTCGGCAGGAGAGGTGCTGGGAGTGGGGGGGACGGCTTGGGGGGGGGGGGGGGGCGGCCTGGGAGGGGTTGGGGGGGGGGGGGCGGCTGGGAGAAGGGGGGAGGTTAAATTTTTTATTTTTTTTTGTGGAGAGAGAGAGAGAGAGAGAGTTATGGCTCTGATACCATGTAGAAAATAATGGATTTATTATTTTATTGATGGACTACTTCACTACTTATAGGGAGTCTAGCTCCTCTACATATAACATATTCCGATGTGGGACTAAAAGTCCCTTATTGATTCTCAACAAAAAGCATTAGGTCCAGTAGGATGTTGAGGACCCTGTCGTGCAGGCGGAGGTCAAGCAGTAGCAAGTACAAAACTTGTAGGTGTCGATGAACCAAGAGAATACATGCAAGTCTCCTGTCTGACCAACTCATCCACAACCACATGCAGAGATGGCTTTGGCGAGTGATGAATCAGAAGTGCTTTCAGCAACATAAGAAATTCTTGCTTGTGGGATAACAAAATCAGATTTTGTGAACTGCGGCTAACGGCTTTGGCTTTCTGAAAAAGCCTTCACTAAGTCTGCTACTAAACACACTATTTTTACAACAGGGCTTATTTTGCTTTAAAGGTCACAAAAGGATTTTTCTTAAGCTATGCCAAACAAGCCTAACATTATGTTATTATTAGGACATACTTTGATCATCAAACTCAAATTATCTTTATCAGGGCATCCTTTTTGAACTTGAGTGATCTGGAGCTCTCCATTTCTGCCAAGTCAGTTTCTTCTTTATTCAACTTCACTTGATTTTTTGCATCCTGAAATGTTGTTATTGCTAAGTTTTGGATACAAACAGCAATGATATTCTGGTTGCATCATTTCACTGAGAGTTTGCTAAGTCACTTTAGGCTTGTCAAAGAGACTAGAACAGCCATGTCGAAGCAATAAGTTAAAAAAAAAGATCCTAAAAGTGGTTTTGACTTTATAAATAGTTAACTAATGTCCTAAAAAAGTAGAGAAAATATATAGCTATTTATTTTGGCCAAGAATAAAGTGTCATTTGGGGGGCTTATGTATTTCTTCTCATTTTTACCCTATAACATTGATACGTTCTCATATATACAACATTAGTTCCATCTTACATTGTACATATGTATGAATTGAGTACCAAATGACATTTTCTTGAAGTATAATTAGCAATAAGAGTCATCTTGATCCAGTCAATAGAATTTCACCTACTGTGCGAATTTACTTGATGGTCATCCTTTCATTTGGTGGATAGTTTTTAGAACTAATAGCCTTATTTCATAATTTTAGAGAGGATAAAACTTAATCTATTCTTAGGAAGTTGGAGGTGGTGCCAATTGAGGGCGCGATGGGAGAAATAGTCTCAGGTGACCCGTACACCAGAGAACATAGATGCAGCAGTTAAGAGCAGTAAGATATAGTTAAAGGAGCTGCTAGAACTAGGGGACACCTAATTGAACCTGGACTAAGGCCGTAAAGGAGGACACGTTTTTTTGCTAATGTTACAAGCGACTTGATCCATAGTGGAGTTGAATGGAAGAAAGGATTCAAATACCCATCATAAAAACCAAACGGGGGTGAAGGCATAGTTATTGTTTTACAACTCCATCTCTTAGGTTATTATTTCGATCTGTGGATTGCTGAATTGTTAATGACCTAGTTATTGGATCTTTCTCTTCTCTGGGTAATTTTAAAGACCAGATTCTGTAAAAAGTAAAAACCTCTGTGGGCAATCTGATGTTATAGGACAATCTCAGGTTAATTGGACATTTTCAATAATACATGTGATGATGGTTGATAATACATGGATCCCTTATTTCCTAACAATACAATGTGGACATGCTATGACATCTCGTAGTTCAAAGATGTAAGTTAAACTCCTTGAAACTCAAATGTGACAGTGGTCTTTGGCTTTGAATCCAAGAGTTACTTCTAAACAAAACTAACCTATCTAATGCACTTGCGGTGATAGAAACGTGGGTCCCAGAACATTTACTTGTCTGTTCAAAAGCATGAAGCTTTGTTTGCTAACTCGTCTGGACCACCAGATCAATAATCTCTTCAATCCTTCCGTGTTTCTCAGTTATAACTTTCCTCCATCTTAGAATTGTCGTTTTTGGGAATAGCATTCCTATCTGCTCTTTGGTTTGCGTCATAGAAGCAAATGCAATTCCCTATAGCAAATTTTATCCTCTTACCTCTTCATCTAGACTTTTTCTAGGAGAACTTTTAGCTGTTTTCTATTCTAGGAGAATTAATAGTGTGTTCCTTGGTTGCATGAGCTTATACAGAAAAATGAAGGTAGTCTACCCTACCTGTCAACTTGACTTTTAGGTTATGTCAAGGCCCTCTTTTTCCAAGTTGCTCTTAGCTAACTTGGCTAGAACTTTGGTGCTAGCACAAAGAGTTGACATCAGGCTGGCAGCAGGTCATAAAAACTATTTTAATTCTTTTATGGAGCTTTGTTGTGTTCTATAGCTGGCACCACTTTACGGGAGAACGCTTTATGATGGTGGTGATGAAATTATAATTGTTGCTTTATTTTGACGTATACATTTATTTAAATCCTTAAGAAAATATGTAGTACTCCTATAAGGAATTACTTACTCTGCTCAATCATTATCCCTGCATCATTTTCTATTAGCCACAATAAATCCATAGATTGGATCATCTCTGACACTATTATAACCAAATTTAATTCAGGAGATGCTGAAACAACAGCTGCAGCCACTGCAGATGTAACAAAGTATGCTCTCTTTATCACTTTATTGGCTTATAATTGAAACAGCTTTACAGTTCAAACTAGTAATTTAAGTATTTTGCTATTAATGCTACATATGAATTACTATTTTTATGCTGGGATTATCGACTCAATCTTCTTCACTTGCTTAGTTTAATGGCTGAGTGCATTGCTGAAACTAATGGTATAGAAGCTTCTTTTGTTCATTCTGTATTGAAACATGAAACTGACACATGGTGAATATGTGTCTTTGAGGAGATACTTGACTTTAGGAGTTGGAAACATACATTTCTTTTCCGTATCATCTATGCTAATAGATTTATCAATTTTGGTATTTCAAATCTGACACATGGTGGATATGCATTTTTGAGAAGATACTTTAGGAGTTGGAAATCTACATTTCTTTTACGCATCACATATGCTGATGTATTTAATAATTTTGGCATTTCATCTCCTCCGGATAAAGGGTTTTTTGTTGTTGTATCTCTGTCAATCTTCAAAGCTGTTATGGAATGTATTTAGTTAACTGTAGCTCCAGGGATCAGTAAATTGCCTTCTTATTTCTCAACAGCTGTAAATTAATTCATATTATATTCTTACACTTCTGCTATTATCCACTTAATTGGTTTATAGAAATGATCCTTTGACACATTTCACAAGTGTTTTGGTGATCCTTCCTCTCTCGATCTCTCCTATCCTTATATGGCCATCCTACATCTGTATCCATTCTGATTTTGTTAAACTAAACTCTCTCTCTCTCTCTCTCCAAACCGATCCGAGCTCTTTGGAACCTCTCCAGACGCTCAAGAAAACAATCTCAGTCCTTTGCGATTCACATTTCTACATATTACCTACACAAGAACACAACTAGCAACTGATGTAGGAATTAAATTTGACTGCTACCTCACCTTTTTGAGTTGGACCGTATTATCAGTTGAGAAGCAGTTGGAAGGGTTTGTCGCACATGAGATATGAAAACTTTTCATATTTATGTACAGATATTTTTTGAGAGTACAATTACGTTCTTTAGATGTTCCTGTAAGCAGCGATAAGATGGTAGTCAAAATAGCCACTAGGGCTAGAGGTAGGCCTAATGGCCCTAAACGATCATGGATTTAAAGTTTAAAGGATATGGTTTTTGTTAGTCTTGCAGATAATATGACCCTTAACATAATTGAATGGAAGAAAATAATTCAAACAACTGACCCAAAAATTTGTTACGTGTAATTATGGTCTTTGAATTGGAGGAAAATCGCTAATTAAATGTATGCTTCTTATCACAATTTACGGAACAGGCAAACACCTTGATTTGTAAAAGTACTTTTACATCCTTTTTTTAAAATGATGTTCTTCTTAGATGGAACACTTCTGAGAGTAAAACCACTGCCAAAAAGGTTTATTGATCTTCTTTTTGTTTCCATAAGCTTCATGCTGGATTGGAGCCCATCCAAAAATTTCAGGACCAAAGTCACAACTTCGAGTTTGGCAATAATTCAGCAAGCACTACCGGTTCAGAATTCAGGATAATTCCGCGAAATTTGGCTAAGATCCGTAAATAGTGTTGGGAAAAACAAGACTTTTTCCGTCTTTGTGATGAGATGAGAATAAAAAAATAGAAATTGGAAGAGAAGAGAAAACTAAAAGATTGCACACACAAGATTTACTGGGGTTCGGCTCAATGTGAGCCTACGTCCTCCGTCCGCCCCTTCTCCGCCGTTTTCACTATAATCAAATGAAAGATTACAAGGGCATTCTCTCAAGTTGGTACAACTTAACTTGAGGATCGCTATCTCTCTCACAAACTCACTTTGAGTAGATTACAAGTGTGAGGATTGCAAGTTGTGTTGTTCTTCTACTTGTTGTGTGTTTCAACCTTCACCATCTCCCCTCTATTTATAGGGAGGATATGCCTCTTGGGTACACCACATTTATGGCATGGAGAAGTCCAAAGGTCAGCCCTTCCATCTCCCAAGATTCGTTCTTCCATTCCCTCCAATGCATGGAGAAAGGCAATACATTAATATTGCATGCAAGCTGAATGCATGCAGAATATTAATAGATAGGCTACTTCAGATGGTCATAATTTCTTCAATACACCTTCAAATGACCTGGTTCAAAGCTTGAATGAAAGATAAAACTTTTTTCAACAGATTTCGTATTGAAGACCGAGCCAAGAAATGACTGCTCCTATCCAAAACAGTCTCCCAAAACTGAATCTTGTCACAAAAAACTGCACCCAGAAAAATGGCTAAGTACTTGGCCAAACCCAACCATGAGTGACCGATTAACATGGATCAAATCCATATTGTTTCATCATGAGGATGGACCCCGTTCCCATCAATCTCCCTCTCCATCCTCATGAGGAGAAAATTTTCAAATAATAGTCATACCTGCCTTTCTACGGCAGAAGTCATGCTTCTCTTTTGGTAGAGGCTTCGTCATCATGTCAGACGGATTTTGTCTTGTATCAATCTTCTTATTGTGCATCAGGCGATTCTCCAAAGCATCTCGGATCCAGTGATGTCGTACATCGATGTGCTTTGTCCTTGAGTGATAGGTAGCATTTTTACTCAAGTCAACGACGCTCTGACTGTCACAATATAACATGTACTTCTCTTGCTTGAGAGATAACTCCTTCAAAAAAATTTCATCCACAAGAGCTCCTTGCTAGCTTCTGTAGCAGCGATATATTTAGCTTCTGTGGTGGATAGAGCGATACACTTTTGCAGCTTTGATTGCCATGATACGGCTCCCCCTGCAAAGGTAAATAAGTATCCTGATGTGGACTTTCTTTTGTCCATGTCACTTGCCATGTCAGAATCAGTGTAACCTTCCAAGATAGGTTTTCCATCTCCAAAACATAAAGAATATTTAGAGGTTTCTCTAAGATATCTTAGAATCCACTTTACTGCTTCCCAATGTGCTTTATCAGGATTGGCAAGAAAATGACTTACCACTCCAACTGCATGTGCTATGTCGGGTCTTGTACATACCATGGAGTACATCAAACTTCCGACGGCTGAGGCAAATGGAATGCTCTTCATTTCCCCCTTCTCCTTCTCACTTGAAGGGCTTTGTCTCGTACTTAGATTAAAGTGAGCTGCTAGCGGTGTGCTGACTGGCTTAGAGTTCTCCATATTAAACCTCTCCAGAACACGTTCAATGTATCTTTCTTGTGATAGCTATAACTTTCTCGCACTTCTGTCCCGAGAGATCTTCATTCCCAATATATGTTGTGCTGCTCCTAAGTCCTTCATGTCAAAGGACTTGCTCAACTCTTTCTTCAATCTGTCAATCTTAGACATATCTTTTCCAACAACAAGCATATTATCAACATATAAAGAGAGAATAATGAAATCATCATCCGAGAACTTCTGGACATAAACACAGTGATCTGCAGATGTTCTCTTGTACCCATGGTCAAGCATAAAAGAATCAAACCTTTTATACCACTGTCGCGGTGCCTGCTTGAGCCCATACAAGCTCTTCTTGAATTTGCAAACCAATTGTTCTTTGCCCTTTACCTTGAAACCCTCTGGCTGCTCCATATAAATTTCCTCCGCCAAGTCACCATGGAGGAATGCAGTCTTCACATCTAACTGCTCCACTTCAAGATCTTGGGAAGCAACAAGACCAAGAATAACCCGAATAGAAGATATCTTGACAACGGGAGAAAAAATTTCTTCATAGTCAATACCTTGCCTTTGACTCAAACCTTTCACCATGAGGCGAGCTTTGTACTTGACTTGGTCATTTCCTTCATTCTTGATTTTGAACACCCATTTGTTCTTCAAGGCTTTTATGTTCTTTGGTAGCTCCACCAAGTTATAAGTGTGGTTCTTATGCAAAGAATCCATCTCCTCTTGCATAGCTTTCTTCCACTTTGCACGATCAAAATGTACTTGTGCTTCATGAAAACTTTCTGGTTCACCTGCATCTCTCACCAAAGTATACTCTGAAGCAGGATATCTAGTTGAGGGTTGTCGTTCTCTCTTCGACCGTCTCAACTGAGGTGCTGGTGGTTGATCCATATCTAGTGGCTCTGCATGTTCATGCTCCCCCTGATCAATACCTGGGGAACCTGCAATTTCTTCTTCTTCCTGCACATCTTGAAAATCATTATTTTCTGGCATAGGAGAAGGAACAACAACCGGTGTGGAAATTGGATCTGGAACGATGTGAGTGTTTTGTGGCTCTTCTTCTTTTTTAAAATCAGCAAGTGTTTGATCTTCACAAAATACAACGTCCTTGCTTCTCACAATTTTCTTGTTTATAGGATCCCACAACCTATATCCAAATTCATTATTTCCATATCCTAAGAAGATGCATGAAATGGCTTTATCGTCAAGTTTTGTTCTTTTCTCTTTAGGTACATGCACAAATGCCTTGCACCCGAACACACGCAAGTGGGAATAGAAAATGTCCTTTCCACTCCAAACCCTTTCTGGAATATCTCCATCCAAAGGAACTGAGGGGGACAAGTTTATCAAGTAGCAGGCGGTTCGTACTGCTTCTCCCCAAAATATTTTTGGTAATTTAGCTAAGGATAGCATACTCCTTATCCTTTCTACAATTGTGCGGTTCATCCTTTCTGCAACCCCATTGTGTTGTGGCGTGTGAGGGACCGTCTTTTGGTGTCTAATACCATGTTTAGAACAATAATCTTCAAACATCCTTGAAGTATATTCACCACCATTGTCCGTGCGAATACATTTCAAGAGTTTCCCAGTTTCTCTTTCAACTTTGGTATGGAAGTCTTTGAAAACTTCAAGGACTTTATCTTTGGCTTTTATGACATATACCCACACCTTTCTAGATGCATCATCTATGAAGGTCACAAAGTAAGAGGCACCACTAAAGATTTTTACATTTATGGGTCCACACACATCCGAATAGACTAAGTCCAATACGTCGGTTTGCTTTTTGTTATAATTTTTAACAAAAGGTACCCGGTGTTGTTTTCCAATTAAGCAATGATCGCAGTGAGGTAATGTTGTACCTTGTATGGATGGAAGTAGTTGTCGTCTTGCGAGAGTTTGTAGTCCTTTCTCGCTCATGTGACCAAGTCGCTTGTGCCACAAATCCATAGAGGTACCTTCCACTGTTCCAAGTGCATCATTCTCTAAGTGGAATTGAGTCTTGTAGAGAGTGCAACACTTCTTTCCTCTCGCCAGTACAAGTGATCCTTTGGTAAGCTTCCAACATCCTTTACCAAAGCTGCTTGCGTATCCTTCTTCATCAAGCTTGCCGGTGGAGAGAAGATTGAGACGAAGATCGGACACAAATCTAACATCTTTGTTCCAAGGTTAGTGGTAACACAAATATTTCCGATGCCAAGAATTTGAGAAGAGTCTTTGTTACCCATTTTACCGTTCCAAGGTTACCTTCATAAAGCGAAGTGAAGTAGTCCTTCCGGGGAGTAGCATGGTAGGAGGCACAAGAATCAATCACCCATTCTGAGTCTTGGCAAGTGAGATTTGTACATTCTTCTTCACATGCCGAGAAAAGTACAATTTCATTGTCAGTGGCAACGGCTGCACTTTCATTCTTTTCTTGCTTCTCATTGGTCCTTCCTTTTGTTCTCGTTTGAGCTTGCAACATTCCCGTTTTATGTGTCCATTCTTTTCGCAGTGATAGCAACTAATGTCCTTTCTGGCCTTCGATTTTCCTCTCGACTTGTCTCAATTTTGAGGTTGTCGGCTTTTGCTCCTTCCCCTATTCTTGGTGACAAGGGCATGAGAATGGGAGGACCCGGATGACTTTCTTCGAATTTCTTCATTCAGAAGGCTACTTGTAACTTGGTTCATGGATACAACTCCGTCAGGTGCAGAGTTACTAAGAGACACCACCAGAGTCTCCCAACTATCCAGTAACGAGCTAAGTAGAAGAAGGGCTCGAAGCTCGTCGTCCAATACCATCTTCATGGCTGCAAGTTGATTTACAATACTTTGAATTTCATTCAGATGTTCAGATATGGAATCACCTTTCTTGAACTTGAGATTGACAAGCTTTCGGATCAAGAAAGCTTTGTTGCCGGCAGTCTTCCTATCGTAGAGATCTTCAAGTTTCTTCCACAAGCTGTTTGCCGAAGTCTCATTTGACACATGGTGGAATACAATGTCATCCACCCATTGTCGAATGGTACCGATGGTCTTTCGGTCGAGCTTCTTCCACTCTTCCACCGTCATGGACTCCGGCTTGGAAGATTCACCTTCAACCGGTGCATAGAGGTCCTTGCAATAAAGAATGTCCATCATCTTCGCCTTCCATATCATCCAGTTGCGGCCATTCAAGCTGATCATACGAATGTCCCTAATGGGAGTCTCCATCTCAACACAAGAAGATTAGCAACCTGGCTCTGATACCACTGTTGGGAAAAACAAGACCTTTTCCGTTTTTGTGATGAGATGAGAATAAAAAAAATAGAAATTGGAAGAGAAGAGAAAACTAAAAGATTGCACACACAAGATTTACCGAGGTTCGGCTCAATGTGAGCCTACGTCCTCCGTCCGTCCCTTCTCCGCCGTTTTCACTATAATCAAATGAAAGATTACAAGGGCATTCTCTCAAGTTGGTACAACTTAACTTGAGGATCACTATCTCTCTCACAAACTTACTTTGAGTGGATAACAAGTGTGAGGATTACAAGTTGTGTTTTTCTTCTACTTGTTATGTGTTTCAACCTTCACCATCTCCCCTCTATTTATAGGGAGGATATGCCTCTTGGGTACACCACATTTATTGTCACGCCCCGATTCCGTCGAATCGATAGTCGTCCCCCGGGCGTGATGCCGTGCGAAGCTATAATTTGCGATCGCACAAGGCCTAGTCATAAGGTAATCCGATACACGAGATCTAAGAGAGTACGCAGACAAATTGATACACACAATAAGTAAAGAAAACTTGATCTTTATTGATAATGAACATCTTTTACAGACTCCGATACAAGACTCATTGCCGCACGGGCTACAACATGACTCGATTACAAAAGAGTGCCGATGAGATAGCCGTTCCATACATTGCACACATCCCTCAATATACACAAAGTACTCCATTGAACTGGATGGGAGGGACGCTGAGTCATTTTCCTTGGACTGTCGAGAGCCTTCAAAAGTGGAGTCGCAGAGTAAGTCTTCGACGCACGGCCGAAGTTTCAAAAGTCACGAACGCCGCCGAGCTAGCTGGCGCGTCCTTCTTGGTTCGCGGGACCTACAAAGAGCGAGGATCAGCACGAAACACATGTACTGGCGAATGGCTAATTAAATCCAAGCTCTGCATTTGATTCAAGAAGTTTCGTAAACATGTTAGCTAGCTATTTCAATGATCTTTCTAACCATCTTGTTCGATTTGCATGTTAACATGTTTTGAGGCAAGCATATGAAATTGTATATCATTAAGCAACTATCATGTTCATCCCGTGTCCCGTGCACCTGTTAAGCAGCGAAAGGGGTATAAAGGCCACTGGCAATGTCAAGCCATCGCGGACTATAGCATTTGGTTAGACGACGCCCCTTTCGCGTCGGGTAGCGAGCCCTGTGCGAAAGTGCCCGCATAACTCGCGCCGATGAAGGGTTGGCGCTGCTACACTCGTTCCTCCCGGGCCGAATCGGTCCCTTGGCCTAGGCAACCGTTCGAGGAAACTTCACCTTGTCGACAAGTTGTCCAATGGCCGTTTTCTTTTAGACTTAGTCGATTTTGCTTCCTTAGCCGTATCGTTGCGATAAACGTTAATCGATTCATTCATTGTTTTGCATAGGCTAAGTGGATTTGTATAAGAAAACACGTTTTCCGTTTTCAAAACCGGCAGTTTGATAGCAAGTGTTTTGTGAAGAATCGTGCCACGATTTTTTTGATTCTACACTATTATGACAAGCATTCATTTACTTCACATATTGAGTTTTGAAGTAGAGGGACGAGACGAAGGAGGTCAGCCACTCGCCTTAGCCTTGCTTCACGCGAGCGACCGGTTGGCTGCGCTGACGTCGCCTACGCGATCACCTGCAATCGCATAAGCAACTGATTAGAACACTGTATAATTCAAGGATATTCGATATGAATGCGAAGCTCGAAAACGCGTCACGAAAACCCATCGAAAACATTCACGAAAAACGCATTCACGAAAACCAAAGCCAAAGCCAAATCAAGTGCGGCATGAAAACCAGAGCAACGGGAGGTCTCTTCCGACTCAGCCGCAGAGCCAATCCTCGAGGCGCAACCCGCTGAATATGGGACTTGGTTCCGAAGAAGCCATTCCATAACGTGGAATGGATCTTAATTCAACCGTTCCCGTTCGATCGACTCAGCCGATTCCGACCTATCGGTCCCGACCGAATCGATAGCGACAGTGTTCCTTTCTCGCGCACCCCGTGGACGGAAACGGGACACGATGTAGGGACAGGGCACTACACCATAACCAACTAATAAAAAGTTTCGTCCTCGAAACTTAAAGATAGAACCTACCTCTACGAGAATAACGAAGGAAATTTCTCCTTCATTTCCGATTCAAGCTCCCACGTCGACTCTTCGATCGAATGGTTCCTCCAGAGGACGCGGGCGAGAGGGATCGCTCGATTGCGCAGCAGCTTATCCTTGCGTTCTATGATTTGAACTGGCTCTTCGACGTAGGATAAGTCGGACTTTAGCTCCAGCTGGCCAAATTCTACCACGTGGCTCGGGTCGTGCACATACTTCCGCAGTTGAGAGACATGGAAGACATTGTGTACACCTTCAAGCGCCGGCGGTAAGGCAATTTTATAGGCCACTGGGGCGACCCGTTCAAGTATTTCGAACGGCCTAACGAATCTCGGACTCAATTTTTCCTTCGCGCCGAACCGAGTAACTCCCCGCATGGGCGACACTTTGAAAAATACGTGATCGCCAACTTGAAACTCGAGGGGGCGACGATGAACGTCTGCATTGCTTTTCTGACGACTCTGCGCGGTCTTTAATCGTTTCCGAATGAGCCGAATTTTCTGCACGGTCTGTTCTACCAGTTCCGGACCGAGAATCTGCCGCTCTCCGACTTCGTCCCAGCAAATGGGTGATCAGCACTTGCGCCCGTACAAGGCTTCATACGGCGCCATTTGAATGCTGGATTGATAGCTATTGTTGTATGCAAATTCGGCCAGAGGTAGATGATTGTCCCAGCTTGATTTGAAGTCAATTGCGCAGAGTCGTAGCATGTCTTCGAGAATCTGATTGACGCGCTCCGTTTGGCCGTCGGTCTGAGGATGGTAAGCTGAGCTGAACTGCAACTTGGTACCCAGCGCCGACTGAAGGCTACTCCAGAATCGCGACATGAACCGTGAATCCCGATCAGAGACGATGGGTACTGGAACTCCGTGCAGCCGCACTATCTCATCAAGATATATCTGCGCCAGGCGATCAACGCTCCAAGTAACTTTGATGGCAATAAAATGCGCTGACTTGGTTAATCGATCGACGATGACCCAGATAGCATCATTTTCCCGCGGCGTCTTCGGCAGACCAACAATGAAATCCATGCACACGTGCTGCCACTTCCATTCTGGAATCGCCAGATTCTGCATCTCCCCGCCCGGTCTCTGGTGCTCAGCTTTCACCTGCTGACAGGCCATGCATTGCGACACGAAGAGTGCCACATCTCTTTTCATCCCGTGCCACCAGAAGTGTGTGCGGAGGTCCTTGTACATCTTCGTGCTACCGGGATGCAAAGTGTATTTCGCATAGTGCGCCTCCGACAGTATCTCCTTTCTAAGTTCTGAATCGTCCGGAACGCATAGCCTACCCTTCAATCGAAGCACGCCGGTTTCGTCTTCCGCAAAGTCGGTCGTCCTGCCCGTCGAGATTAGCTCTCGCACTTTCTTCAGGTATGGATCGTCCGTCTGAGCGGTCTTGATCTTATCAAGCAAGCTCGGCTCTAACTGCAACTTTGCCAACTGCACATTCCGGAATCTGACTCGGAGCTCGATGCCCATCTCTTCTAGGTCACGTAGCAGTCTGGGGTCGATGGATAACGAGGCAATGTACTTCCGACTCAAGGCATCCGCCACAACATTTCCCTTTTCCGGCGTATAGTCGATAGTCAAGTCGTAATCTTTGATTAGTTCCAGCCAACGCCTTTGTCGCAAGTTCAGTTCCTTCTGTGTGAATAGATACTTGAGGCTCTTGTGATCGGTATAGATCGTGCACGCCACGCCATAGAGATAGTGGCGCCATAATTTCAATGCGAACACAATCGCCGCTAACTCCAGGTCATGCGTGGGATAGTTCTTCTCGTGCGGCTTTAGCTGTCGGGAAGCAAAAGATATCACCTTGTTCCGCTGCATCAGCACACACCCCAAGCCCTGACCGGACGCATCGCTGAATATCTGGAAACCCTCAGTCCCTTCTGGAAGTGCGAGTATCGGGGCCGAGACGAGCCTTAGCTTCAACTCTTGGAATGCAGCTTCGCAGTCGTCTGACCATTCAAATGCGACTCCTTTCTGGGTGAGGCGAGTCAGAGGCGATGCGATCTTCGCGAAGTCTTTCACGAAGCGTCGGTAGTATCCCGCTAAGCCAAGGAAACTTCGAATCTCGCCGACGGACGCTGGCCGTTTCCAATCGACAACGGCTTCAACTTTCTTTGGGTCGACCGCAATGCCTTCAACAGAAATGATGTGTCCAAGGAATGCGACGCTGCTAAGCCAAAATTCACATTTGCTTCTCTTCGCGTATAATTGATTTTCTCGAAGGGTCTGAAGCACGGTCCGCAGATGCTCAGTGTGTTGCTGCCTATTCTTCGAGTAGACGAGTATATCGTCGATAAAGACTACTACGAACTTGTCGAGGAATGGTCGAAACACCCGATTCATTAAATCCATGAAAGCGGCAGGGACATTCGTTAGGCCGAACGGCATTACCAGGAACTCGTAATGGCCGTATCGAGTGCGGAAGGCAGACTTCGGCACATCGTCCGGCTTGATCTTGAGTTGATGGTAACCTGAACGCAGATCAATTTTAGAGAACACCGTGGCTCCTTGAAACTGATCAAACAGATCGTCTATGCGGGGCAGGGGGTATTTGTTCCGGACGGTGGCTTTGTTCAGCTCGCGGTAGTCGATACAAAGACGCATAGAGCCATCCTTCTTCTTGACAAACAGCACGGGCGCTCCCCAGGGCGAGACGCTGGGTCGGATGAATCCCTTGTCGAGCAATTCTTGTAACTGCACTTTGAGTTCTTTAAGCTCTGCAGGGGCCATTCTGTACGGGGCTTTCGAGATCGGTCGAGTGTCGGGGAAGGTATCGATAGTGAACTCAATCTCTCGATCGGGCGGCATGCCGGACAGCTCGTCCGGGAACACATCGGAGAATTCTGCCACAACGTCGGTCTGACCCGCGTTTGCACCATCCTGTCGCATGTCTCGAACGGAAGCTAGATAGCCTTCGCACCCGGAATGCAGCATCCGTCGAGCAGATATTGCGGAGATCACCATGCAGGTCGGCGACGCCTCACCACACGAGTAGCAGAATTCAGGCACTCCGGGTATGCGGAATGTGACCTTCTTTTCAGCGCAGTCTATGGTTGCGTTGCACGGACCGAGCCAATCCATCCCCAGAATGATATCGCAGTCCTTAATATTTAGGACTATCGCCTCGAGACTGACCTTTTGACCACCTATACAGATGATTCTGACTTCGCAGACTAAATTTGCAAGTAGTGGCATGCCCGACGGTACGTTAACAGTGAGGTCGAGGCCCAGTGGTGTCAAGGAAAAATTGTGCTCGGCGGCAAAGTCTGCCGATATAAAACTATGCGTGGCACCTGAATCAAACAATACACGAGCAGGTTTATTATTGAATTGCAGTATACCTGTCACGACTGTATCAGATGCAAACGTTTCGTCCCGAGTCATGGCGTAGACGCGGCCCTGAGCATTGGGGCGTCGGTCTTGGCCATTCTATTGTGCGGTCGGTGGAGCCCGAGGTGCTTGGCCTCGGTTTTGTTGATGTTGCGGGGGGCGTTGGTTCGACGTAGCTTCCGGGCAGTCCCTTACGAGGTGATCTCTTTTGCCGCACGCGAAACATACTCTGTGCTTAAGTCGGCACTCAGTGTCCAGGTGCCCGTCCTTGTGGCAGAAATTGCAGACCATCCGCTCCTTCGTCTGGTTGCCGCGATATTGACGCTTATGTGCGTTGTTGCCTCCCGCATTACTATGGCGTTTGTTATTAAAGTTAACAGCGCCGGTAGCAGTAGGAGGGTACTCGGACTCCAGACGGATGGCATGGTTGAGTGCCTCGCCCACAGTTTTGTATTCCGGCACCGAGACATGAGCACGGATACTGGAACGCAGGCCCACTACAAATCGTTTTGCTCGACTTGCAGTGGTAGGTAAATAGTCTCCAGCAAACTTGGCCAGTTTGTTGAATTTAGCCGCATATTGTCGTACAGTCATATTCCCTTGCGTCAACTGCATAAACTCATTTTCTTTTTCCTGTCGCTCGGCTGCAGAAAGATATTCGTTCTCGAACGCATTTCTGAATGTCGCCCATGAGATCGCCGCCGTCTCGTTTTCACGTCGAATAGCCCGCTTCTGCACAGCCCACCAATCGTGCGCGTTCATTCGAAGTAGAAGTTGAGCACACGCGACTTTCTTCGAGTCCTCGACATCCAGAAGCTCGAACTTGTCTTCCAGCTCCTCCAACCAGTCGATCGCCACGGAGGGATCTTCTGTGCCGTTGAAGGAAGTGCGGCAGCTTTTTGTGAATTTTGACATGTCGAAGTTGGAACTTCTCGGTGCCGCAGGTGAGAGCACGGGCGCCTCTGGTTCGGCTTCGTTGGATCGAACTGCAGGCTGGGTCACGGCAGGCGTCATCGTTGAATTGTTGTTGTTGCCCACGACCGACTGCACGGTTTGTTGGAGGGTATTCAGCTGCTGCTGCAGCAGCTTGAATTGAGCCTCGAACCGATTTTCAAATTGAGTCTGACGAGCCTCCGCTTGCTGACGATGGAGCTCGTTTTGACGTTGCTGCATTTCAAGCATCTGCAGCATACGTTGCATCGGGTCGCCGGAAGGTCCGGCTACGGTAGGCGTCATTCCCGTTGGATTGACGGAATGCTCGGGCCTAGAAGCACTTGAGCCGCTGGAAGCGCTCGTCTCGTCTTCCGCCTGAGCTCCCGCAACTGCAGGGAAAAAGGAAGGCAACTCTCGTTAGTTACAGAAAATGTCATGGGTTCAGCGTATGGAACTACTCTTCTCATCGACACGAGGTCAACGGTTGGAGACCAAAACTCGACACTAGAGGCCAAGGACGTAAAGCCGTACTCTGATACCATTATGTCACACCCCGATTCCGTCGAATCGATAGTCGTCCCCCGGGCGTGATGCCGTGCGAACCTAATTTGCGATCGAACAAGGCCTAGTCATAAGGTAATCCGAGACACGAGATCTAAGAGAGTACGCAGACAAATTGATACACACAATAAGTAAAGGAAACTTGATCTTTATTGATAATGAACATCTTTTACAGACTCCGATACAAGACTCATTGCCGCACGGGCTACAACATGACTCGATTACAAAAGAGTGCCGATGAGATAGCCGTTCCATACATTGCACACATCCCTCAATATACACAAAGTACTCCATTGACCTGGATGGGAGGGACGCTGAGTCATTTTCCTTGGACTGTCGAGAGCCTTCAAAAGTGGAGTCGCAGAGTAAGTCTTCGACACACGGCCGAAGTTTCAAAAGTCACGAACGCCGCCGAGCTAGCTGGCGCGTCCTTCTTGGTTCGCGGGACCTGCAAAGAGCGAGGATCAGCACGAAACACATGTACTGGCGAATGGCTAATTAAATCCAAGCTCTGCATTTGATTCAAGAAGTTTCGTAAACATGTTAGCTAGCTATTTCAATGATCTTTCTAACCATCCTGTTCGATTTGCATGTTAACATGTTTTGAGGCAAGCATATGAAATTGTATATCATTAAGCAACTATCATGTTCATCCCATGTCCCGTGCACCTGTTAAGCAGTGAAAGGGGTATAAAGGCCACTGGCAATGTCAAGCCATCGCGGACTATAGAATTTGGTTAGACGACGCCCCTTTCGCGTCGGGTAGCGAGCCCTGTGCGAAAGTGCCCGCATAACTCGCGCCGATGAAGGGTTGGCGCTGCTACACTCGTTCCTCCCGGGCCGAATCGGTCCCTTGGCCTAGGCAACCGTTCGAGGAAACTTCACCTTGTCGACAAGTTGTCCAATGGCCGTTTTCTTTTAGACTTAGTCGATTTTTCTTCCTTAGCCGTATCGTTGCGATAAACGTTAATCGATTCATTCATTGTTTTGCATAGGCTAAGTGGATTTGTATAAGAAAACACGTTTTTCGTTTTCAAAACCGGCAGTTTGATAGCAAGTGTTTCTTGAAGAATCGTGCCACGATTTCTTTGATTCTATACTATTATGACAAGCATTCATTTGCTTCACATATTGAGTTTTGAAGTAGAGGGACGAGACGAAGGAGGTCAGCCACTCGCCTTAGCCTTGCTTCAAGCGAGCGACCGGTTGGCTGCGCTGACGTCGCCTACGCGATCACCTGCAATCGCATAAGCAACTGATTAGAACACTGTATAATTCAAGGATACTCGATATGAATGCGAAGCTCGAAAACGCGTCACGAAAACCCATCGAAAACATTCACGAAAAACGCATTCACGAAAACCAAAGTCAAAGCCAAATCAAGTGCGGCATGAAAACCAGAGCAACGGGAGGTCTCTCCCGACTCAGCCGCAGAGCCAATCCTCGAGGCGCAACCCGCTGAATATGAGACTTGGTTCCGAAGAAGCCATTCCATAACGCGGAATGGATCTTAATTCAACCGTTCCCGTTCGATCGACTCGGCCGATTCCGACCTATCGGTCCCGACCGAATCGATAGCGACAGTGTTCCTTTCTCGCGCACCCCGTGGACGGAAACGGGGCACGATGTAGGGACGGGGCACTACATTTATTGCATGGAGAATTCCAAAGGTCAGCCCTTCCACCTCCCAAGATTCGTTCTTCCATTCCCCCCAATGCATGGAGAAAGGCAATACATTAATATTGCATGCAAGCTGAATGAATGCAGAATATTAATAGATAGGCTACTTCAGAAGGTCATAACGTCTTTAATACTCCTTTAAATGACCCGGTTCAAAGCTTGAATGAAAGATAAAACTTTTCTCAACAAATTTCGTATTGAAGACCGAGCCAAGAAATGACTGCAACATATCCAAAACAGCCTCCAGAAACTGAATCTTGTCACAAAAAACTGCACCCAGAAAAATGGCTAAGTACTTGGCCAAACCCAACCATGAGTGACCGATCTCCATGGATCAAATCCATATTGTTTCATCATGGGGATGGACCCTGTTCCCATCAAATAGTTCGATTTAGTTAACATAATAAAAAAAACTAACATTCAATGGATTCTAACTTTCTACATTTATATTATGTAAAAGACAAAATGCCAAGTTTTACTTATAAGACCCACAAACAATTTCAAAGACAAAATGCTAAGTTTTACTCATAAGACACAGACAACTTCCAGATTCTTATGAATAAATTAGTAATAGGACACTCGTTTGGGCCCAAATTATTGCATGTTTATCCCTTAATAAATTTGCTATTTGTTTGTGAATTTTTGCATAACTCAATATCATGATTATGTCAGGAAGCTCTTTAAACATGATTACTATAACTGCCATTTTCTGCCCTAATCTTGGTTCAACGGGATTATTAGTGTTAGTAACTTAGTATGGCATGGAAAGTATGTCTTCTGTGGCTAAAGGGAGGGAAGAGAACGTAGACATGCCTACTAAGCTTTTTGATTTCCATCAACAGGCATGCTCCCTAAGGTTTTAAATTCCTGTTATCCAGTGTTATCCAAGTATTCAGAGGTCTTCTATCGGGTACCTTAATGTGAAACTATGTTCGAAGTTGATTAGAAAAATGTTAAGGTAGGATAGCTTCAGCTTGAATAATTGGGAGCTTTAAGAAACTTTGTATCTTTCATTAATCATCTTTTATTAATTAATGCATTTTTCATTTCATAATCATGTTTAACTGGAAATTATTTTGAACTTTAATTTTGTGGCATAAATATACAGATCTTGAATTGTGGTTGCAGTATCTTTATTAAGCTAACTTGTTTAATAGTCAACCTCACCAACAGATGCACACAATCGTCCATATTTCTCCTTTTTGTGACCAAACAGAAAGAGGATTAGGAGCCTTTTCTGAAACTAGTCTGACAATTGTCCACTATTCTGATGCAAATATGCATGGCTTTGGTTGACTTTGCAGGAAAGAGCTCCTCAGGGCCATTGACGTGCGACTTTCTGCTTTAAAGCAGGACTTGGTGACAGCTTGTGCCCGGGCCTCAGCTGCTGGTTTCACCCTTGACACCGTTTCTGAACTTGTCCTCTTTGCAGATCGATTCGGTGCAATTCGCTTACAGTAATTTCCATTCTCAAATGTCATACTTTTTATTATTAATTTGGCCCTTCTAGGATGTGTCTTACAACTCAAACCATTCATATCACTTTATCCTGCTTGAGTGCGTGTTATAGTTAGCACAATATAACTCAAGTGCACAAGGTTACTGATAATTCACTGCCTCTGGTGACATTCACTCTATATGTGTTGCATATTGTTGGAAACTTGACTATAGATAGCACAGGTTTTGCAGTGTTCTTCAAAAATGAAAAGGTCATAATGGCTATGGATTTCCCGCTTAGAGACTTTTTTCTTTGCTCAAAGAAAAGTAGGGAGAAAAGCATAAAGAGGTCCATATATCTATACATGCTAACTATGGAGTCTTTTGGGAGATCATGGCTGCTTATGAGCCCAAAGAACTCATTCAATGTCGTCCTCCAGATGATCACATCTATTAATGGTGGCATTCCTCTCATGATGTAGACTAGAAAACTAATTGCCTAGTGTAAAATGGCCCTTCATAATCCTCATCCAAGGTGGCTTGTTGGAAAGGCCAACCTGAAAATCTGTCAATTTACTTGATCTTTGGAATGGACAATAAGTGAAGACCAATTTCATCTCGTGGTTTTATTCTGATTCATTGCCCATGGCTACCACTTCTGATGGATTTATTGTCTTACAGTACAGTATGTGTTCTAGGACCATCCATAGATGTTGGCACTGACAGAATATTTATCTAAAGTCTGTACTAGCTTCAAAGTAAACTTGCTGATGTACTGTGAATGATATTGACATTGCAGTGAAGCATGCACCAAGTTCATCTCACTGTCCAAGCAACGGCCGGAGCTGTTATGCCATCTGCAATCATTGCCACCACAATGGAAGGGATTTGATGATGCCAATATTCGCTCCTCTGGCTCTGATATGTCAATTGATGAACTAGAGACAAATTCTTACGAGCAATTGAAAGCACCTACCAGTGGTAGTCTTGACTCCCACAAGCCCAGTAGTGGAGGATTGCCACAAAAAAGTACAGCTGAGGCCAAGGCCAGTGCTCGGTTCCTTGCAGAAAAGGCCTTGGACAAGGACAAAGAGGAACTAACTCCTGTATTGTCAGATGAGCCAGCTCAACCGGCTGGAAAAGGGTCAAGGCGACTGAGTGTTCAAGACCGAATCAATCTGTTTGAGAGCAAGCAAAAAGAACAATCAGTGAGTACGAGTGTCACCAGCAGCAGCTCTGGAGCTGGTGGAATCAACAAGGTGATAGCAGGGAAGGGGGAGCATCGGAGGCTGCCTTCTGATGCCTCCATGGAGAAGTCAGTGTTGAGGAGATGGAGTGGTGCCAGTGACATGAGTATCGATCTCAACAATAACAGTTTTACTAGTGAGAGAAAGGAGTGTGGAAGTGTTGCTGGGACTCCGACTTCAACTGTCAATTCACATGACCAATCTGGGTGTAAAGCTGAAGAGATTGGGCTGAAAGACACTGCCACATCTCGGCCCCAGATGAATCCTAAAGGCAATGGATCAAGCATTTCTTCCTCTTTGTCTCAGGAACAAGTCAAAACTTTTCCCAAGGATAGGGTCCTATCCGATGATGTCATAATGACAGACGATATTACTACAACCAACAAGGCACAATCTGAAGATTCTTTAGAGGAGCAAGGGAACTTCCAGGCCGAATTTGATTCTTCCCTTGGCGGAGCACTGCAAAATACATCGATTGCTCCTGCTGCTTTTCAGTTCATATCAAAACGTGTTTCAGATTCAGAGGGATCTGAAGCAAAAGATCAGGCTGTGTCTCTGACACACTTTAAAGCCAGATCAGATACAAATGTTGGATCGAAGAATCAAGAAGCTGTGCAAATTCAACAAATAACAGTTCCAGCAACATTTGTCCAGGGTGAATACAATGATCGAGCAGTAGAAAGCACCCTTGAAGTAAAGAGACAAGCAACCTCAGGGACCAAATTCAGAACATTTGCAGAAAAACCAAATGCCGGAGCAAAGGCAAAAGCATCATTGGATTGTCAGATTCAATCCAAAACTTCGTTGGGCAAGGCCGAAGGAAGCACCCCAAAGAATGATCTGCCTTCTGAAGCTCAGTGGAAAACACTTCCTGGAAACAAGGTGGAAGCAAGAAGGAAAGAGGTGGTTGCTTCTTCTCAGGAGCCACTGAGAGTTTCTTCAGTTGAAATGGAAGAGAAAGAGTTTGGTTCCCAGTTACATGGCAATTCAGCTGCTTCAGATCAGATCAAAAAGGTTAAAGGAAGGAGAGAAGAAATAATGACTAATCATGGCACTAGAGTGCCAGCTACTTCAGGAAAGAAGGCTAGGGAAGGTGTGCATGTGCTTCAACCTCCTTCCACGCCTTCTGTTGAGCAGACTCAAGTGGCAAGGCCATCCAAAGGAAATCAGGAATTGAATGATGAGCTGCAGATTAAGGCTAATGAATTGGAAAGGCTTTTCGCTGCACACAAACTCAGGGGTCATGGTGATCAAATGGCTTCCTCAAGGAGAAACAAGCATGTAGATGATCATGCACTGATGTCAGCGGAGAAAGTACTGCCAGAATCTCTTCCCGACCAATTACTGGAGCAAAAACTACCAAGGGACAGTTTGAGGAATGGGGTGCAATTTGATGCTAATCAGCTGAGGTTGGTCGACAATTTGAACTGCAGCCAAGACATGAAGCAGAAGCTTGGTGATCTTAGCCCATCAGATGATTTCAGGGGGATACTCTATGAAAAATATATGCAAAAACGGGATGAGAAGCTTAGGGAAGACTGGGGGACAAAGAGGGCACAAAAAGAAGCAAAATTGAAAGCAATGCATGACAGCCTTGTGCATAGCCAGGCTGAGATGAAGGCCAAGTTTACAGGGTTTGCCGATAACCAACATTCTGCTTTTGCTCAGCATCGAGCAGAGAGATTGAGGTCTTTCAATGTCCGCTCAGGCAGAAAAACCAATGGGCAGGTATTGATCTCTCCTCGATTGTCTTGCCAAGATTCCTGTTTTTCCATGAGCTTGTCCTGAACCTCCAAGTTCTTTCATGTGTATTATGTATATAGCTAACTCTGCATCAGGCTTTCTAACATCTAGGCAGTTATGAGGATACTGTGAGGAATACATGACTAAGAATACTGAGTGTTGTATGGCTACTCTTGATGTGCATTATAGATTACGAGCAAAATGACACTGGTCATGCGAGCATTTGAGGTTTTAGGCTTATGATCTTGCATGTCATGCGTTAGACGAGAATAGTTGCATAGCCAAATAGACAAACATTGTTGTCTATATGCTCAAACAATTACACATATTGAATTAAAACTTAGTCCATACCAGATTTTTAAATTATTAACAACGTGCAAAATCAGCTTTCTTGGAAAGCAAGGATTTTATCCATCCTTCAAGCTTTTTTTGTCAACCACATGAGCCATCATTTACTCGATTGAATGTTGCAGTCTTCAGATTAAGATTCTTAACCTATCTTACGATTTTGAAGGTTGTAGGCTTGGGATTAGTTTAGTTTCTAAACGAGTTTTTTTGTCCAATCGACTTCATGTTGACTTATAAAATTAACATTTAGTTTTAACTCATCATTTTGGCAGCAGAAATTAGAGCTACTCCAGGTTGAGGGTGAAGAAGATCTACAAGGACGTGAAAATAATCTTTACGGCCAAGATAGATCTCATAGTGATACTCCATCAGGCAATGAATCTTCTACTAGTTCTAAAAAGCTTGTATCCAGTAAAAGCTTGTCATCCTCCACCTCCAGAACATCAATAAACCCAATTCCTAGGCCATCTGCCAAGGCTACCAACTCCAGTTCGTTTCAGCGCAGAGCCCAACCTGAAAATTCTCTTGCTCAATCAGTTCCCAACTTTTCTGATTTCAGAAAAGAGAACACAAAGCCTTCAACAAGACTTAGCAAGGTCACTTCCTCTGAACAACCAAGAGTTTATGCTCGAAGCAAGAGCACCATTGAAGAGGCAAACCTTGTGAAGGATGAGAAATCACACAGGTCCCATTCCATGAGGAAAAGATCAACCAATTCCGGCGAGTTGAAGAACCTCACACCTCTCAGTTCTTATGCTGCTAACCAAACACCATTCAGGATTTCAAAGGACCGTATGGATCAGGGAGTTAGTAAAAGCATGAAAAGTGGTGATTCAAAATCATTCCTCATGAAGGGCAATGGTATAGGTCCAGGCGCTGCGGGCGGTGTATCTAAATTGAAAGCTTTCATGAACCCTGAGACACTAAAAGATGGTGAAGAATCTGATGAGTTGGTGGACCTGCGAGATGATTCCCCTTGTGTGGTTAAAGATGAGGAAGAAGAATTCTACAGAACGTCTTCAGAAGGAAATCTTCAGGACACAGAGTTTCCTGTAGACTTGGATAGTGAGGATGATGATTCTGAATCAAGGAATGGTGATGTTCTAAGATCACTTTCTCATGTTGGAGATGACTTTGCTGCTGTTCCCTCCAAGTTCGGTCCTTCTGTAGGAACTATGCACGAGTCACCTGGAGAAAGCCCAGGATCATGGAACTCGAATACTCATCACTCATTTTCTTATGCACATGAAGCATCAGATTTTGATGCTTCCGTGGAGTCTCCTACAGGAAGCCCAACATCATGGAATTCTTTTCCATTGAACCAAATGATGGAGGCTGATGCTGCTAGAATGAGAAAAAAATGGGGGAGTGCTCAGATACCTGTTCTTGTTGCCAATGCCTCCAATCAATCCTGCAAAGATACGACAAAAGGCTTCAAAAAGTTTCTGAAATTTGGGAGGAAAAGCCGGGGAGTGGATTATCTAGTAAATGATTGGGTATCTGCCTCAACAGCTTCTGAAGGTGATGATGACACAGAGGACGGACGAGAGGCTGGGAGTCGTTCATCTGAAGACTTACGGAAGTCAAGAATGGGCTACTCGATTCCTACTTCCTATGGCTTCAATGAGGGTGATGCCTTCCCTGAACAAGGCATGTTCTTTATCTTTACTTGGTTCGTTGTTTCCTAGTTACTAAATTTCTACTACTATATTTTAATTGTCTTCTGTTCCTATTGTTTCTATATACATCTTCTAAACCACTTATAAAGCAGTAGTGGAAGTCAGTGGTGTATTATCAATATGATCTTGATCAGTTGTTTTAGTTGGGATTACCCGTCTAGATGGTCATGCAGCATTTCAGAAAATTATTAGAAGAAATGGATATGATAGTTATCGTGCATACGATTGTAACTGGCAAGCTAATGGTTTTAATCTGATAGGTGCACAGCCTTCAAGGAACATCAGCATCGCAAATATTCCTTTCTTGCATTTTATATTAGTGCATATTTTATTGAGCAAATTCTGTGAGTTATCAGATGATTTTGGTGTCACACAGGTAAGAAAGTAATATAATTATAAATGTCTGCTATTCTTACCCCTTGATGCTGCCAACTTTAAACTTTAAAGGTTTAGATAATTGAATTAGGGTCTATTTCCTGTTGAATGCTATCTTTCAAACACATAAATGATAATTCCTCAATTTTGGTCAAACCTTCAAAATTCTGTCTCCTACCACTTCTGGATGATTCCTAGATTTTTTTTGTGTTAGATGGAACTGGGTACATATAACTCCCAATTCCTGAGATAAAGAGTGGCACTGGAAATTGACCATAATTCCTGGTCCTGACTAGCATACGACAGGAAGTAGTGTAGAATTCAAAATCAGGACAATTTTTTTAAGGAATTAGGTAGTTCCTTCTTTAGTTCTCTGATCTGCATGGAAACGGTGCCTAAACGTCCAAAGTTGATTGCCTATGACAACTCTAACCAAAACGTCTTCATCATTATATTTGATTTGTTCTTATCACTTGTATTTCATTAATTTGTTTAACTATCTCCTTCAATCACACCAAATATGATTTGAAGTTCGAAAATGATATTTGGCCCACTGCTGGGGGTGACTGCGCTGGCCCGTGCCTGCGTGGGGCCAGCCATTGCCCCCCGGCCCTCCTCCGCTAGCATGGGCCCACCCCGGACTCAAGGCGTGACTTGGGCCGGGCCGGGCTGACCCGGACCCGGTTTTGACCGGGCCTGGCCGGGTCGGCTCAACCTGGATTTGGGGGCGATCCGGGCCGGCCCGGTTCACATGAACCCCGAACCCAACCTGGACCCACGGCCCGGTTTTCATTGGGCCGGGCTGAGCTGGGCCAGTTCAGGGTTGGTCCGGCCGGCCCAGTTTGGTTTAAGAAAATCAATTTTTTTATATTGTTTCAAAAAAAAACTTTAAAAATGAAAAAAATGAAAAAAATGAAAAAAATTGGAAAAAAAAAGAAAAATTGAAGAACTAAAAAAACTGAACGGAAATGAAAAAGGTTTATAAAAAGAAAAATAAAACTTAAAAAACTTAAAAGAAAAGAAAAAAAAAAGTTAAAAAGATGAAAATAAACTTAAAGAACTTAACAAACTAAAAAAATGAAAAAAAAATTCAAAAAATTAAAAAAAAATGAAAAAACTAAAAAGCTTAAAATAATGTTATAAAAATACATGAACTAAAAAAAAGTATTTTCTTCCATAAAATTTGTAATAAAATATACAAGTATTTTCTTCCATAAAATTTGTAAAAAATGTACAAGTATTTTCTTCCATAAAATTTGTAATAAAAAGTACAAGTTGTAAATTGATATTTCATTTGTAAATGAATTGTAAAAAAATTGTATCCGTTGTCCTTCGTACGTCTCTATTGCTCGGCTCCTCCTTCAGTAGTATCCTCCAAGATAAGAGACTGAAAGTCCAGCTTACTGATGTCGGCACTTTCATGTCTTGAGTTTTGGGTTCGTTCTTCCGCATTAGCTCAATCTTGAACGCAGACGCAAGCTTCTAAGATGTCACGATCCGCACCCACTGTGAGGGTACGAGTACGTAACAGCGCCCAGCCTACGCCGCAGTGTCGGCGGTAGAACGCTGTTCTAAGTCTCTAACTAACCATCAACTCATGCAGTATATAATGTACTCATCATGATCAACTCCAAACGGAGGACAAGTATAAGATAAGGTGTATCTCAATCACAGTCTAAGCACGATAAGATAACACAGAATTGTAACTAAGAAATTGAAGACAAAACTAATACTGAAATAATAATATCTGAATAATCTCAAATACATCTCAAGTCTCAATTCTATACAACAAGCTCTAAGAAAAGTAAATGCAAGTCTACTAGACTAAATCCCTATCACTCCTGAGTGTCGGGGCCATAGGTAGCTAAGCCATCTCCTCAGTAAAATGTAGGGCATGTATCCTCAGGACAATCATCTGTAAAATTTTCAACAGGTCCAGTCAGGACAGGAACGAGCACATCTCATCTAGAAAACCCAAGTAAATGACAGAGAACTATAGAGCAGTTATAGACAGTTGTATTGATGAAAATGGCAGTTTATATTCAGGTGATGGTAAGAAGACAGATAAAGTGCAAGGAAAGTAAATACTAAACAAGAGAAGAATCATAGCAATGAAGACTGTAAAAATAAAACTAGCTGAACCAGGGTAATATGATATAAAGTCCAGACAACATGTAGACCAGTGTAACTCCAATGTAAGTCCAGTACAGGATGAATCTCATACAAGATGAATCCAGCAAGGGACGATTCCAGTCATAGTGATCAATGATTCCAGGGTGAGTCCAGCCTATACTCTAGCAGTGTGTTTTAAAATACCGAGCTCGACATGTAAACGGCTATGGGTAAATCCGGCACATCACACACCTGGCCGGGTGTGAGATGGCTATCATTCCAGTAGATTCCAGTAGGGGTGATTCCAGTAATGGGGTATGTCTACATGTCTTACTCTAGTATTTTCCCTCCCAGCAAGTGAATCCAGAATTTCGACACAATGATTCAAGATGAGTCCAGCCAAGTACAATGATACCAGTAAATGATTCTGGGGTGATTCCAGTAATGATTCCAGTAGGTGATTCCAGTAATAGAAGCCGGAAACGATGATACCAGTAAATGAGGCCAGAATAAATGTGTGTCGTATACATGAATCCAGAATAACAGTACGTGTTTGTAACAAAGAATCACATACAGCTAACTAGAACTGAAATACAGTAATTGACAAATAAATGAGAGAACTATCAGAGAATGTACTCGCCTGATACTCTGAAAAGAGTAGTGTAATGTCAGATGTCTGCACCAGAGTCACAATGTCCTAAATAGAGCAGTACAGGTTATAATGTGTTTAAAAATAAGATAAATGAAGTCTACGATGCAATCTACATGAATTCTAGGCCAATCTAGGTCAAGGTCAACTCTAAGTCAACCAAGAAGTCAACCTAGGTCTAGCAAGTCTAATCTAGGTCAATCTTAGTCTGACTAGGTTTAACTAGTCTAATCTAGCTAGTATACACTATACACTAGTCTATAGGACTCTACACATGTGTAGAGTTCATATACACAAGACCACACAAGGCTACCATAGACTATGTACCTAGGTTATAGGCCATGGGTCATATCACATATGGGCCAAAACACTATATATCTATATACACAATAATATGTATACCAATAGTGTTATCTATTTCACATATATATTCACATTACATATTTATATATATCACCCTCACCTTTATATACATATGTAACATACATACACATAGAGATTTATGGAATCAAGGCAATGTGTGTGTTTATGGGAAATCAGTGAAGGGTGTCACATGGGATTGAAACTGGAACAGTGAAGACATTCTCTTATTGATCATGAACCCAAACATGAACCTATACATGCATGCCTACTGCTGCTACTATGCCACTGCTGCTATGCAATGCATAACCCAGGCTGAGCCAAAACAGGGCAAGCCAAGGCAATGCCTAGTCAAAACAGTGAGGAAAAATGTCAGTCCAGTGTGTGGACAGGTTCAGTTTACACCATCTTAAACCCAAATCACCAATCCACATCCCAATCTCAGGTTCTCTACAACCTACATTCAATTTCTCAGGTTTGTTTGCAGGGGGAAATCCTCAGTTTTCAGGTTCAATACAGAAATTAATACCCCCCTCCATGTGAACCCTTCTTAACATTTTAATACAATGAATCCAAATCTCAGTTTTGTCAATGAATGAATTCTCAGGTAATCAAATTCTCTGAAATCATGTGAACATCCATTTCAGTTTTTAGGAGAATCAAAATTCAGTTTTCTACTCTAACCCCAATCTCCAGGTAACCTACATATGTAATCTAATTTCTCATGCATCACAATTTATCACACAACAAATAGTTATCCTACATTGAAATTTTCAGGAATCCAAAGATGGTTGGTATCAGAGAAATGAGAGAATAGCTCTAACAGTGTATATGAATGATACAAAACCCTATTCCTTCATGGCCTTGCCAATCCCTTGCTCACCCAATCTCTGTTCAGGTATGCAGGGCCAAGGTGTTGAGCCTTAGGCCAACCACTGCTACTGCCTAAATTACTGCCCTGCAAATGCAAGCCAGGCAAGCCAATTCAGGGCAAGCCAAGGCTAGGCAACCTGCTGCTGCTGCCAATGGCACTGCCTGTAATGCCAATGCAATGCAAAGCCAGGCTAGGCCAAGGCCGCCAACTGCAAGGCAATACCCTTCCCACAGAACCTGGGCTGAACCCAGTTCAGCCCCACAAATCAGCTTCCTAGCATCATTCAACCCAACCCCATAAGCTAATCCCATGTCCTATTGTCAACTAACCTGTCAAAGCCCACATCCTAATGGCAACATTCATCCAAACCAATTCAAATCACGAAATAACAGTGTTCACACAAGTGTCCATCTCATGTCCCAGTGGAAGGGTGAAACAGTGTGCACAAGTGTAGGAAAAATAGAGAATTGGGGTTTCAGCCTACATTCAGTGATGTGTATGAGTGTCTAATGTGTGTGCATCAGTGTGTTGACAGTTGTGTCAAAAGAGGTTGTGAAGATTAGGAGATAGGAGTGTGTGGCTAAAATCAGTGTGATATATATATAGAAGTTTCAGTTCATACAAGGTGTGTGTCAAGGTGCAGGAAGGAAAAACCTGTGTGTGCACACATGTGTGTGAGAGTATTGTGTGTACTGCCCATGTGTCAAAGGGTGAAGGTGAGCATAGCAGTGTCAATCCATGGTGTCCCAGTGTGTCCAAGTGTCAAGAACACAAGTGTATCAGTTGACAGTTAAAACAATGTATCAGTAACCCTTTTCGAAATCCAATTTCAATATCAAACTTTAATTAAAATAGGAAAATTTGTGTTCAGTCATAGACACATATCTCAGGTGTCCAGTGGTGTCTGAAAGTGTCCAAAAATTAGGACACGAAGGTGTCCAATATGCAAAAATTCAGTGTTATCAGAAACTGTGAAAAACTGGGCTCGTGCACACATGTCGAGTCCAAAAGGACACGACACAGTCAATCATATATCTCGTGCACGTGTCTAGGGCTAGAGGGGGTCTAGGGGTACGTGTGTGTCACCCTGACCAGTGTCCAAGTGTCGCGTGTCCTGAGCACGAGACACGAAACAGTGAAGAAAAACAGTGCGTACAGTGTATTGAGAAACCCGTGCGAGTGTGTTTTCTTCGTGCACACAAAACGAGATCCCCTGAAATTTTACATGTGTCGTGTCAGTCACTAGAGGGAAGTGTCCACAAAATTTGGTGTCAAAACATTGCGTGTCGTGTCCGCAATCAAGGTCGAGCAGCAGGGCAGCCGCACGGTGCCTGTGCGCTGTGTCGTGCACGTGGTGCGTGTCCGATTTGGACACGAAAAAACTATAAAAATCTAATCAGTCTTCACAAAATATATTCCACACATCAGGAGCTTTCAAAATATATAATTTGTTTTGAAAATGGAGAACAAAAAGTTCATTGAGGCATTACATCAAACACTTAACATACAATACGACACGTGTCCGATACGGACACCAAACGGACACGAATTCCACCCAAATTTCAGGGACACCTAGGGGACTCCTAGATCTAGCCCTACATGCAAAGAAAACTGAAATTTGAATCAATTTGGAGAGTTTTACCTATAGGTGCAAAAAGCATGAAAAAGCTCCAAATGGGGGATTCTTCCTCTTGGTGCCAAATGCTCCAAATTGTCCCAAAGCTGGGATAAAACTCAGAAATCAGAAAATAGGAGGGTGTTAGGTTCTAATGCAAGAAACTAGGATCAAAAAGGAATTAAAATAGATTTATGGGGATTTTTGCAAGAGGGACAATACCTTTCCTTCTCCAATGTTGAAATGAATGAAAGAAGGAGGCAAGCCCTAGAGAATAAGTGTTTATATAGGGTGGGGATCCCTATGGCTGGTCATTTAGGGTTTGGTTAGGGTTAGGGCTTCTAGTTATGGGCCATGGGCCAAGTCATGATCAAAATAAATCATTTAGCCATAAGTCATTTCATGAAACCATGACTTAATGCACTAAATCAAATCCCCTCATTCAAAAATTTAGTTTCTAATGACTAAAAATAGGTTAACCTAAGTTAGACTAGGGTCACCATGATTAGGGTTAGGTTCTAGGCTAGTCCACTAGGTCTCAACAAGTCAAGTCAACCAGAAATTCACCAATTCAACAAATCACCAATTAAATCAAATAAGTCAAAATGACCAAAATACCCCTAGGCTAAAAATAACAATTAAATTATCCTAATGACGTGGTTAGGCTCTAGGTCATGCAGTCTCTCAGGTTTTACTAGCAGCACATCAAAATCACAAGTCATGACTTAAACTAGTTTTTAAATAGTTTAAAAATAATTGAAAATCACCAAAAATCACCATATGAAATAAATATCAATAAATAATAATTATAATTACAAAATTTCAAAAATACCCTCATCTGGAAAACTGGGTGTTACAATCCTACCCACCTTATAAAAATTTCGTCCTCGAAATTAAGATGATCGCACCTCTCCTAGGTCAAACCCCCAAGCAATCAAAGTCGAAGCAATACAATCCTACTGGTCGTGATTCCACAGTCTCGAACAGGGTAGCTACACTATCTAGCAATCACAAGCAATATCCTGGCAGGTACTAAGAAAAATCACACATGGAAGTGGGGAGGAAGAACAAGAAGGTCAAACCTGCTAATCCATCTCCTGCGATGTCAGTCTCCTCAGCTGCCATCGCAAAAGCTCCACCCCTCTGGTGCTGAGCTACAGGTGGCCTAGCCCCCTCAAAAGGAGGTGCAATGGGACAATCTATCTTCTGGTGGGCAGCTGACCCACAGAAATAGCAAACCCTCAACCTCTTCCTGCACTGCTCCCAAATGTGTCCCGGCTTCTTGCAGTAGGAACAACTGATCGCCTTCGGGTCCTGATCCCGATACTGATGCTGCACCTGCTGAACTCCCACTGGTGCCTGCGTCTGCTGAATCTGCACATGAGGCCTCTTGGCCTGGCCTCCGCTGCTGCTGGTACCGTGAGCGTCCCGTCCCCTCTTGAGCCTCAGCTCAAGGTCATCCTCAGCCAATAAAGCTCCCGTCAAAATCTCCTCAAAAGTGGCATCCCTGTTGCCCTTGGTCAGGGACTTGACTTCCTTGACCAGACCCTTCCGGAACCTCTGGGCCTTCGCCGCCTCGCTCAAACTCTCTACGAATCTGCTAAGGCGGCCAAACTCCCCGGCGTACTCCTCCACTGACAGGCTCCCCTGCACTAGGCTCTCGAACTGCGACTCCAAGGCTCTGAGCGCTGAATCTGGAAAGAACTTCTTCTTGAAGAAGCCCCTGAACTCCTCCCAAGTCTGTCCAGCTACTCCCACCCTGGGGTCTGACTGATACCAGGTGCGAGCAAGATCTCGCATCCGGCTAGCTGCGGCCTCGATCTGCAGATCTGCTGGTATCCTGGCCAGGCGGAAGATCTCCTCTATATGCTCGATCCACTCGTCGGCATATAGGATCCCCTCTGTCCCTAGAAAGTCTCTGGGGCTCATCTTCTGAAACTGCTCGATCCCCGGTGTCCTCGGCTGCTGTATTACTGGTCGAGCTGCGACTGCCGTAAGGGCCAACTCCATGCCTCGGTCCTGTCGGGCCTGCTGTCGGTCCATAAACTGCTGGAAGTAGGCAAACATCTGTGCCGCATCTACGTGTCCTGTAGGTGGCGGCTGCTGGAACTCCATCTCTGGGATGACTGGGTCCTGCCCCAGAGCTGGTGGAGGCACACCCCCTGCTGCTGCTGCTGAAGTCTCAATATGGGCAGAGGTAGCAGGAGCTGCATCCACCTGACCCTGCTGATCTGGCTGAGAGGTGGCAGTCCCCTCTACAACGACTGCTGCACCCGAGCGATGTGATCGTGTCTCCACCATCCTGAAGACAGATCGAACAAGGAAGTCAATACTGAGCAGGAATCGATATATCAAAGGAGGACAGTTATTTCAAAGAAGGCAAATCAGTACGATATGTAGATGGCATGATTCAAAGCAGAATTTTTTCTAACTGTGATTGAGTGCCTCTCCGGTAAAGCCTATCTCTCAGTCCTAACGCAGGCTCGCAGCAGTACAACTAAGTCGCCGTACTACTACGATATCGCACTAATGCGACTCTCGACCTGCATGGGCCACCACTAAAAACGTGTCACGACCCGCACCCACTGTGAGGGTACGAGTACGTAACAGCGCCCAGCCTACGCCGCAGTGTCGGCGGTAGAACGCTGTTCTAAGTCTCTAACTAACCATCAACTCATGCAGTATATAATGTACTCATCATGATCAACTCCAAACGGAGGACAAGTATAAGATAAGGTGTATCTCAATCACAGTCTAAGCACGATAAGATAACACAGAATTGTAACTAAGAAATTGAAGACAAAACTAATACTGAAATAATAATAACATCTGAATAATCTCAAATACATCTCAAGTCTCAATTCTATACAACAAGCTCTAAGAAAAGTAAATGCAAGTCTACTAGACTAAATCCCTATCACTCCTGAGTGTCGGGGCTATAGGTAGCTAAGCCATCTCCTCAGTAAAATGTAGGGCATGTATCCTCAGGACAATCATCTGTAAAATTTTCAACAGGTCCAGTCAGGACAGGAACGAGCACATCTCATCTAGAAAACCCAAGTAAATGACAGAGAACTATAGAGCAGTTATAGACAGTTGTATTGATGAAAATGGCAGTTTATATTCAGGTGATGGTAAGAAGACAGATAAAGTGCAAGGAAAGTAAATACTAAACAAGAGAAGAATCATAGCAATGAAGACTGTAAAAATAAAACTAGCTGAACCAGGGTAATATGATATAAAGTCCAGACAACATGTAGACCAGTGTAACTCCAATGTAAGTCCAGTACAGGATGAATCTCATACAAGATGAATCCAGCAAGGGACGATTCCAGTCATAGTGATCAATGATTCCAGGGTGAGTCCAGCCTATACTCTAGCAGTGTGTTTTAAAATACCGAGCTCGACATGTAAACGGCTATGGGTAAATCCGGCACATCACACACCTGGCCGGGTGTGAGATGGCTATCATTCCAGTAGATTCCAGTAGGGGTGATTCCAGTAATGGGGTATGTCTACATGTCTTACTCTAGTATTTTCCCTCCCAGCAAGTGAATCCAGAATTTCGACACAATGATTCAAGATGAGTCCAGCCAAGTACAATGATACCAGTAAATGATTCTGGGGTGATTCCAGTAATGATTCCAGTAGGTGATTCCAGTAATAGAAGCCGGAAACGATGATACCAGTAAATGAGGCCAGAATAAATGTGTGTCGTATACATGAATCCAGAATAACAGTACGTGTTTGTAACAAAGAATCACATACAGCTAACTAGAACTGAAATACAGTAATTGACAAATAAATGAGAGAACTATCAGAGAATGTACTCGCCTGATACTCTGAAAAGAGTAGTGTAATGTCAGATGTCTGCACCAGAGTCACAATGTCCTAAATAGAGCAGTACAGGTTATAATGTGTTTAAAAATAAGATAAATGAAGTCTACGATACAATCTACATGAATTCTAGGCCAATCTAGGTCAAGGTCAACTCTAAGTCAACCAAGAAGTCAACCTAGGTCTAGCAAGTCTAATCTAGGTCAATCTTAGTCTGACTAGGTTTAACTAGTCTAATCTAGCTAGTATACACTATACACTAGTCTATAGGACTCTACACATGTGTAGAGTTCATATACACAAGACCACACAAGGCTACCATAGACTATGTACCTAGGTTATAGGCCATGGGTCATATCACATATGGGCCAAAACACTATATATCTATATACACAATAATATGTATACCAATAGTGTTATCTATTTCACATATATATTCACATTACATATTTATATATATCACCCTCACCTTTATATACATATGTAACATACATACACATAGAGATTTATGGAATCAAGGCAATGTGTGTGTTTATGGGAAATCAGTGAAGGGTGTCACATGGGATTGAAACTGGAACAGTGAAGACATTCTCTTATTGATCATGAACCCAAACATGAACCTATACATGCATGCCTACTGCTGCTACTATGCCACTGCTGCTATGCAATGCATAACCCAGGCTGAGCCAAAACAGGGCAAGCCAAGGCAATGCCTAGTCAAAACAGTGAGGAAAAATGTCAGTCCAGTGTGTGGACAGGTTCAGTTTACACCATCTTAAACCCAAATCACCAATCCACATCCCAATCTCAGGTTCTCTACAACCTACATTCAATTTCTCAGGTTTGTTTGCAGGGGGAAATCCTCAGTTTTCAGGTTCAATACAGAAATTAATACCCCCCTCCATGTGAACCCTTCTTAACATTTTAATACAATGAATCCAAATCTCAGTTTTGTCAATGAATGAATTCTCAGGTAATCAAATTCTCTGAAATCATGTGAACATCCATTTCAGTTTTTAGGAGAATCAAAATTCAGTTTTCTACTCTAACCCCAATCTCCAGGTAACCTACATATGTAATCTAATTTCTCATGCATCACAATTTATCACACAA
Source organism: Iris pallida (assembly GCA_029216955.1). Classification (NCBI taxonomy): domain Eukaryota; kingdom Viridiplantae; phylum Streptophyta; class Magnoliopsida; order Asparagales; family Iridaceae; genus Iris; species Iris pallida. The sequence continues at coordinate 14,876,742 of JANAVB010027397.1, read as the reverse complement.
CAAATAGTTATCCTACATTGAAATTTTCAGGAATCCAAAGATGGTTGGTATCAGAGAAATGAGAGAATAGCTCTAACAGTGTATATGAATGATACAAAACCCTATTCCTTCATGGCCTTGCCAATCCCTTGCTCACCCAATCTCTGTTCAGGTATGCAGGGCCAAGGTGTTGAGCCTTAGGCCAACCACTGCTACTGCCTAAATTACTGCCCTGCAAATGCAAGCCAGGCAAGCCAATTCAGGGCAAGCCAAGGCTAGGCAACCTGCTGCTGCTGCCAATGGCACTGCCTGTAATGCCAATGCAATGCAAAGCCAGGCTAGGCCAAGGCCGCCAACTGCAAGGCAATACCCTTCCCACAGAACCTGGGCTGAACCCAGTTCAGCCCCACAAATCAGCTTCCTAGCATCATTCAACCCAACCCCATAAGCTAATCCCATGTCCTATTGTCAACTAACCTGTCAAAGCCCACATCCTAATGGCAACATTCATCCAAACCAATTCAAATCACGAAATAACAGTGTTCACACAAGTGTCCATCTCATGTCCCAGTGGAAGGGTGAAACAGTGTGCACAAGTGTAGGAAAAATAGAGAATTGGGGTTTCAGCCTACATTCAGTGATGTGTATGAGTGTCTAATGTGTGTGCATCAGTGTGTTGACAGTTGTGTCAAAAGAGGTTGTGAAGATTAGGAGATAGGAGTGTGTGGCTAAAATCAGTGTGATATATATATAGAAGTTTCAGTTCATACAAGGTGTGTGTCAAGGTGCAGGAAGGAAAAACCTGTGTGTGCACACATGTGTGTGAGAGTATTGTGTGTACTGCCCATGTGTCAAAGGGTGAAGGTGAGCATAGCAGTGTCAATCCATGGTGTCCCAGTGTGTCCAAGTGTCAAGAACACAAGTGTATCAGTTGACAGTTAAAACAATGTATCAGTAACCCTTTTCGAAATCCAATTTCAATATCAAACTTTAATTAAAATAGGAAAATTTGTGTTCAGTCATAGACACATATCTCAGGTGTCCAGTGGTGTCTGAAAGTGTCCAAAAATTAGGACACGAAGGTGTCCAATATGCAAAAATTCAGTGTTATCAGAAACTGTGAAAAACTGGGCTCGTGCACACATGTCGAGTCCAAAAGGACACGACACAGTCAATCATATATCTCGTGCACGTGTCTAGGGCTAGAGGGGGTCTAGGGGTACGTGTGTGTCACCCTGACCAGTGTCCAAGTGTCGCGTGTCCTGAGCACGAGACACGAAACAGTGAAGAAAAACAGTGCGTACAGTGTATTGAGAAACCCGTGCGAGTGTGTTTTCTTCGTGCACACAAAACGAGATCCCCTGAAATTTTACATGTGTCGTGTCAGTCACTAGAGGGAAGTGTCCACAAAATTTGGTGTCAAAACATTGCGTGTCGTGTCCGCAATCAAGGTCGAGCAGCAGGGCAGCCGCACGGTGCCTGTGCGCTGTGTCGTGCACGTGGTGCGTGTCCGATTTGGACACGAAAAAACTATAAAAATCTAATCAGTCTTCACAAAATATATTCCACACATCAGGAGCTTTCAAAATATATAATTTGTTTTGAAAATGGAGAACAAAAAGTTCATTGAGGCATTACATCAAACACTTAACATACAATACGACACGTGTCCGATACGGACACCAAACGGACACGAATTCCACCCAAATTTCAGGGACACCTAGGGGACTCCTAGATCTAGCCCTACATGCAAAGAAAACTGAAATTTGAATCAATTTGGAGAGTTTTACCTATAGGTGCAAAAAGCATGAAAAAGCTCCAAATGGGAGATTCTTCCTCTTGGTGCCAAATGCTCCAAATTGTCCCAAAGCTGGGATAAAACTCAGAAATCAGAAAATAGGAGGGTGTTAGGTTCTAATGCAAGAAACTAGGATCAAAAAGGAATTAAAATAGATTTATGGGGATTTTTGCAAGAGGGACAATACCTTTCCTTCTCCAATGTTGAAATGAATGAAAGAAGGAGGCAAGCCCTAGAGAATAAGTGTTTATATAGGGTGGGGATCCCTATGGCTGGTCATTTAGGGTTTGGTTAGGGTTAGGGCTTCTAGTTATGGGCCATGGGCCAAGTCATGATCAAAATAAATCATTTAGCCATAAGTCATTTCATGAAACCATGACTTAATGCACTAAATCAAATCCCCTCATTCAAAAATTTAGTTTCTAATGACTAAAAATAGGTTAACCTAAGTTAGACTAGGGTCACCATGATTAGGGTTAGGTTCTAGGCTAGTCCACTAGGTCTCAACAAGTCAAGTCAACCAGAAATTCACCAATTCAACAAATCACCAATTAAATCAAATAAGTCAAAATGACCAAAATACCCCTAGGCTAAAAATAACAATTAAATTATCCTAATGACGTGGTTAGGCTCTAGGTCATGCAGTCTCTCAGGTTTTACTAGCAGCACATCAAAATCACAAGTCATGACTTAAACTAGTTTTTAAATAGTTTAAAAATAATTGAAAATCACCAAAAATCACCATATGAAATAAATATCAATAAATAATAATTATAATTACAAAATTTTAAAAATACCCTCATCTGGAAAACTGGGTGTTACATAAGATATCCGATAACATTTTGCTCCTCTTCTTGCTCAACATCCTTGAACCTTTGCAGTACGCTGGCAGCATGTGATAATTTAAAGAGCTACTACTACCAACATGAACGGTCGTACCGGATCGGGCCGATACAACTCATTCTTCATACAAAGTAATTCAAGAATCTAAAACATCTCTAATCTCTACTTTTAAGTTACTTATATCAACATTCATATTTTTATAAAAATCATCTAACAATATGAATACATCATCTAATTTAATCTTCGGATAAAAAATCGAAGCCAAACAATATAAAAGAGGTATTTCATCCCATATTTTTGACATTTTGTTTCCATTTTGGAAACAATATAATCAAAACCATGGACATTTCTATATTTTCAAAATAAATGAGACATGTTAATAATTTCTGTTAGTTCTAGAGGAGAAGTTGGATAATAAACTCCAGATAAAATACAGGTAGCATTGTAAAATAATTCTAAAAATTCATAAATAGAAATAACAATTAATCAATCATTTTCAGTAACTTGATAATAAAAAATGGGATTAACATTACAATAATGAGTAATGACATCTTTAAATCTAATGCAAGATTTCAACATTAAATAAGTTGAATTCCATCTATGTGGTGCATTTTTAACAAATCTCCTAAAAGTTTACCATATTGTGCACGTAAAGTTTTAAAAGCTTGTTGTCTACTTGCAGAAGTGTTCAAGCTTTGTAGACATAATCTAAGAGTTTCTAAATTTACATAAAAAAATTGAAGAGATTCTTGTACAACTAAATTAATAATATGACAAGCACATCTAACATGAAAAAGTCGTCCTTCTACTATAGGCAAAAATCGTGAACTTAAAATACTAAAAAAAGAAGTGTTTTTACTAGCATTATCTAAAGAAATAGAAATTTTTTATTGTGAATATCATATTCACGTAAAAATTGCATGATATCTCCACCGATTACAGAACCAGTATGTGGAAATTCCAAAGGACGTAGACAAATAATACATTTTTGCAACATTCACTTTGGATCTATATAATGTATCGTTATACAAATAAAAGCATAGTTTTGTTTTGTAGTCCATATATCAAAAGTTAAAGCCAACTTACTAACATTTACGAAGCTTTGCTTGAAAGCTGTCATTTTCTTTCGAAAGATTTTGATAGCCTCCGATCTACTACGATCTAGAAACTTTAGTAAAACATGGGTTAAGAGTACTACTTGCATACTTATAATACCGATCACTCTTACGAATGTGAAAGGTTGTTCATCACAAATAAGAAATTTGGTTAACTCAGTTTTGTTACGAGTATCAGAATAAGTGAAATTACCTACAGAAGATCCTTGAGGACCGATACTTATCTGTGACTGTCTAGCTTGTAGTGTGTCCTTATCATAACAAGTGTCATAGTGTCTTTTCAATGTGCCGATGTCCTCATTCTTTTTTCATTTAAATATTTTCTTACATTTCTTACATTGTGCACCTTTAACAATTGGTTTTTGATATTTGGGATCTAAAACTGGTGCGCCTTCCTATCAGGTACATATTTTTTTAAAGTATTGCCATATCACTGATTTCTTCCTATTTACGACATTTGTAGCCATACTTCTAACTTCAGGAGGTGACATTTGTGTCCGTGGCACATAATCATGAATATGATTATTTTCAAATAAATCAGCGTAGTAAGCAAAATTTTGTTCTGAATCACCTCCGTAAGGTTGGTTAGAACCACTAACTTCCATATCTTGAAAATTAATTTTTTTAGTAAAAGAAGAGAAAAATATATTATCTACCAAAGAGAGAGGGAGAGAAAGAAAAATAAAAAATCCAATAAAAAATACTCTAAAATTAAAATTAAAATTACTAGGAACGTCAACTTGAGGGAAGAGATGTTGAACTCCAAGAAATTTCGCAGAAGTTGAAGCCTCAAGAACATTGCACTTTGGCCTCCAGAAATTTGTACTTCAAAATCCAGAAATTTGTTGTTCAATCTTCAGAGAATTGCTTAGTTTGTATATTTTGTAAGAGGAAGGAAATGGTGGTGTATAATTTTCATGAATTTTGGTCTATTTATAGATTTTTTTAATGCAAAATGGCCTATTTTACCCTCAATATATAGTTGTTATAAGGGTATTTTTGGTCATTTTCAACAAAATGACCAAAATACCCTTAAAACTGTTAAAAAAAGTCATGAAAATGAGGATAAATCGGTCTTTTGGCCCTCCCAACGGTAAAATAAATAAATAATAATAATAATAACCGGCTGGACCGGGCTTGAACCGGGCTGGTCCGATTGAGTTCGGCAGGTTTGACCGGCTCGGATCCGCTGTCAAACCGGGCCGGGCCGGTCCGCGCTTGCGGGTCCAAAGCTACAACCCAGCCCAGACCCGTTGGGTTAGAGGGCCGGGCCGGTCCAGGTCATTGACCGGGCTTGGGCCGGCCCAGATCGGTTTTGACCGGGCCGGGCCCGAGCCGGAGACCGGACCGCCCGGCCCAAGTCACACCTTGACCCCATACCGGGGGCCAGTGGCGGCGCGCTACGGGCCTCGGGCCGACGCGGTCACCCCAGCGGCGGGCAAAATATCAGCGTCCTTTGAAGTTAAGGGATCGGAAGTTGGGACTATATTTCTCATAGAGAGGTACTGGAGTATGTTTAACTGCTATTTGATAGAATTTGGGGGCTTCTTTCTTGACACCTTTTAGTACACTCCCTCCTATTATGCTCCAAGTTTAAAGGATTGTTGTGATGGGAAATGGTTGGGTGCATCCAATAAAGTGTATTCATTTACATTTCTTCGTTGCTGGTCATCCAAAAGATTATATAAGTGGTCATTATACAGTGCTCTTTCTCTTTATAATTAGAAGATTGCTTCAAATATGTCTTTTCATATTTTAGATCATCCTCAAACCATTTTCAGTTTAAGCCTTCATGAGTTCATATATCTTTGGCAACTAACTGATCATTTCGTTGTATTTTCAGTTCAATCCCTACGAAGCTCCATCCCAAATGCTCCTGCAAATTTCAACTTGAGGGAGGATCATCTATCTGGGAGCTCTATGAAAGGTAACAACTTAATTATTAGCATCTCCTCGAGACTTACGGAATTTGGTTGCTTTATAGCTAGTTAATAAATATCATGAAGGATAAAGCTACTGCTTACAAATGTTTATTTGGCTCTCCATATCTCATTCCTCAAAGACCAAGCTTCGGAAAATGCCTTGAAGCTTATGTGAGAGACATGCAATATGAGTCATGTGCAATATGTTAGAAGTCATGCTGCATTACAGCTAGTTCTCTGTTTTTACTAGGTTGTACAACAGTTATTCAATTATATCCATGATACATGGGCTTCGATTGTTCTCCTTGTAAACCACAACACTTTTTGTGGTTGTCTAATTACCCGTTGGTTATTTCTGGGAATGGCTTTCGAGGAAGAACAATAGTTGACTGAGGAATAGTGGATAAAGCCGTGTTGGGTCGCTCACTTTAAATCAATATTTTCTCCCACTCCGATGCAATAGGGACTGATATGATTTGTTTCCAGGATACAACAAACACCACTTCTTGATCTTTAGTTCATTGCCTTGCATTTGCAGAGAGCTAGCACCAAACACGTTGATCTTTAGAGTACCAGAGAGGAAACACGTATCACAATCGTATGTATATCTCAGTCAGTTACACAACAGAATGGAAGGCTTATTCAACAATACTTAGCCTTATACAGCTGTATAGATTGTTCGTTAGTTTGTTTGTTAGTTAGTTAGCTAAGATCAAGAATCTATCCCTTATCTAAGGTGATTTGTTTATGTAAAACTCTTCTATATGTACTGCTGCTGTCAATAGAAAATATACATCAGAAATTAAACTTTCTTCTCTTTCACACACCTCATTGTCTTCTAATATGGTATCAGAGCATACAGTTGATTCAAGCATTGATTCTCAAGGATCATCAAATGATCCTTTCTTCGTTCATCATTCGGATAGCCCCACAGCTATCCTCGTCTCTCCACCACTTTCTGGTGATAATTATGGTACCTGGCTGCGATCCATCTCAAGAGCACTTCGAGCCAAAAACAAATTTGGCTTTGTCGATGGAACTATCCAAATTCCTACCGACTCAAACGAGAAATCAAAGTGGTCTAGGTGTGATGATCTCGTCGCTTCATGGATTCTCAACTCAGTCACCCAGGAGATTCGTGGGAGTATTCTTTATGCTGACACTGCTTTGGAGATATGGAAGGACCTGAGCGATCGTTATTCACAATCTAATGCGCCCAAAATTTATCAACTCAAGCAGTCGATTTCTTCTTTGAAGCAGGAGAATACCACGGTATCTATTTATTATACTTCTCTTAAGTCTCTATGGGATGAATTAAATTTTTTATCAGTTGTTCCTGTGTGCACATGTGGCCATGGATCTGCAATTGCTGCTCGACTCCAAGAAGACCGTGCAATGGAATTCTTGCAAGGTCTTCATGATCGATTTTCGGCTATTAGGAGTCAAATTTTACTAATGGAACCTTTTTCTAGTGTTGCAAAAATTCATAACTTGGTTAGGCAAGAAGAGAAGCAGCAAGAAATTAATGCAATGATGACTCCTGTTCCTGAAGCTGCTGCATTAAGCACTCACTTCAACAAGGCCAACCAATGGAATTCAAATGGGAAGACAAATCAGCGCACTTCTCAGCCTTCTAGCAGCTATGGCAAATACTTTAAACATCATGGTGGAACAAACAACTCTCAGAAAGTACAGCCACATCGTGAATATCATCGTGATGGAAAACCACGTCCATATTGTGATTACTGTGCGACACATGGTCATTATAGGAGTACATGCTTCAAACTCCATGGATATCCACCTAAAAATGCTCAAGCTAATGCAGTTTCGACAGACACAAATTCTGCTCATGCTCAGTTACTTCCTACTCATCATACTTTCTCAACTGAACAGTATAACAAAATCCTCAGCATGATTGATTCAGGTAGCTCGATGCCACAAGCAAATTTAACAGGTATAACACTATCTTGTTCATCTAATTCTCAGTGGATCGTTGATTCCGGTGCAACTAATCATGTCAGTTCCTCTTTGCACTTTTTCTCTAATTATACTGCTTGTTCTAGACGTTCCACACTCAAACTTCCAGATGGAACTGATCACTTAATCACTCACACTGGCAGTATTATTCTATCACCATTATTACGTCTTGATAACGTCCTTTTTGTCCCCACCTTTCAATTCAATTTAATTTCAATCAGTGAACTAGTCAAATCTCAATCCATTTCTATCATGTTCACTGATACCCATTGTATTTTTCAGGACCTGTTATCGAAGAGGAAGATTGGATTGGGACGCCTCCATGAGGGACTGTACTACCTGCAACTGGCTTCTATTTGCTCCTTCCAAAGTTCTACTACAAATAATCTATGGCATTGTCGTCTAGGACATGCTTCTTCTACTCCTATGCATTTGTTATCTAAGCAATTTCCTTTCATTTCCGATTCAAATAATACTCTTTGCACTGTATGTCCCCAAGCCAAGCAAACTCGTTTACGCTTTTCAAATAGTTCCATAAAAACAAGTAGACCATTTCAAATGATTCACTGTGATATTTGGGGCCCCTTTTCAATACCATCTCATTCAAATGCTAGATTTTTCTTAACAATTGTTGATGATTTTAGTCGTGCTACTTGGATATATTTAATGACTGTCAAAGCTGAAACTGCAAAAATCTTACAATCCTTTTTTGTCATGGTGCGCAATCAATTTCATTCCAAAATTCATTCAATCATTTCTGGAACCGGTGACGTTGATGAACATTTCAATGATATTCAAATCATTCGTTCTGATAATGGATCAGAATTTTTATCACTCACTATGCAAGATTTCTATTCAACTTATGGAATTATGCACCAACGCAGTTGTGTATCTACACCACAACAAAATGGTGTAGTTGAAAGAAAGCATCGACATTTACTCAATGTTGCACGTGCTTTGCGTTTTCAAGCTCATTTACCATTATCGTTTTGGGGTGAATGTGTACTTACTGCAGCCTATATTATCAATAAACTTCCAACTCCTTTATTGAAGGGCAAATCACCACATGAAATCCTTTTTCAAAAACAACCCCTTTATACCAATCTTCGTGTTTTCGGTTGTTTATGCTTCGCTCGCAACACAAATATCAAAAACAAATTTGATCAGAGAGGTAAACCTGGTATATTTGTTGGATATCCTTATGCTCAAAAAGGATATCGTATTTTTGATGTTGATTCTATGACAATTTATACATCTCGCGATGTCATATTTCATGAAAATGTTTTCCCATTTCAAACCATTCTGAAATCATCATCGAATTTGCAAGTTCATCCTTTACCAATCATTGATGATGGAACCTTCAATTATACATCATCCCCACATGCAGTTTCAGAACAAAACAGTCATGCTTCACGTCCAGAATTATCCTCATCTCATATTCCCACATTAGTTCAACCAACTAAACCATTACAAGTTTATCAACGTCGCTCCACCAAGACCTCTGCTGAAACACAAATTCCTCCTCCATCTCCTCCTTCACATACAACCCCACTACAGTCCACAGCCACAACAAATCCATCTACATCTTCTCCTGAATCATCCACTTCCCTACCTACAAATTCTGCCCTACCTGAACCAGTTCTTCATACATCCTCCAAACCTTCAAGACCACGCAGACCACCACCACATCTAAATGATTTTTATTGTCCTACTCTCCCTCATGCAGCTAATCTCATTCAATCGGACTCTAAGGTAACTAAAGTTTCTACTCCATATCCTTTAGCTTCTTATGTTTCTGACATTAATTTTTCCATGTCACATAGAGCTTTTTTATCCAAAGTATCTTCTACAGTTGAACCAAAATCTTTTTCTCAAGCTATCAAATTACCACAATGGAAAGATGCTATGGCAGCTGAAATTGAGGCATTGGAAAGAAATCATACATGGAGCCTAGTTTCCTTACCATCAAATCATAAGCCCATAGGATGTAAATGGGTCTTTAAGATTAAATACCATGCAGATGGTTCCATCGAGCGATACAAGGCACGTTTGGTTGCCAAAGGTTATAATCAGATTGAGGGACAAGATTATCATGACACATTTGCTCCTGTCGCCAAATTAGTCACTGTTCGTTTACTTCTTTCAATTGCTGCAGTCAAAAATTGGTCCATACATCAGTTAGATGTTCACAATGCCTTTCTACAAGGGGATTTAGATGAAACAGTCTACATGACTCTACCTCCGGGATTCGCTAAACAGGGGGAGACTAGGGTGTGCAAGCTCAATAAATCCTTGTATGGACTCAAACAAGCTTCTCGGCAATGGTTTGCAAAATTTTCCACTACATTGATTAAAGCAGGATTCACTCAATCTAAATCTGATTATTCCCTGTTTACTTCTATCAATGGTTCTGATTCTACATTTGTTCTTGTGTATGTGGATGACATTATTGTCACAGGAAATAACCCCATTTTGATTCAAAAATTCAAGCAGTTTCTAGAACAACAGTTCTACATCAAAGATTTGGGGCGACTCAAATATTTTCTTGGTATTGAAGTCGCACGTTCTAAAGGAGGCCTCTTCCTCACCCAACGAAAATATACCATGGATATTTTATCTGATTCAGGTATTATAGGTGGTCGAATATCTGAGTTTCCCATGGAGCAACACATCAATCTCACTACAACTAGTGGTACCTTGCTTCCTGATCCTACAATTTATCGTCGCCTCATTGGTCGTCTCTTATACCTCACTGTCACACGACCCGACATCAACTATGCTGTTCATAATCTCAGTCAGTTCATGCATTCACCACGCTCTATTCACATGGATGCTGCTACTCGTGTACTCCGTTACCTCAAAGGCTCCATTACCAAAGGCATCTTACTCTCTTCTTCTAGTACTCTACACATCACAGGCTTTTGTGACTCTGACTGGGCTGGATGCCCGGTTACTCGACGGTCTACTAGCGGTTACTCTACTTTCCTTGGTTCTAGTCCCATCTCCTGGAAGACGAAGAAGCAACAGACCATATCTCGCTCATCGGCAGAGGCTGAATATAGATCAATGGCAACTCTGGCATGTGAACTTCAGTGGTTGAAATATCTTCTTGCTGACTTGGGCATCCCACATACCTCTCCAATGACTATGTTCTGTGATAATCAAGCAGCTCTCCACATCTCTCAAAATCCTGTCTTCCACGAAAGAACAAAGCATATCGAACTCGATTGTCATTTCGTGCGGGAAAAGATTCAAGACAAACTATTAATCACTCGTTATATTCCATCCTCATCTCAAGTTGCAGATATTTTCACTAAGCCTCTTGGAAAAGATATTTTTTTAAGATTGGTTCGCAAGTTGGGTGTTCTTGATATCCACACTCCAACTTGAGGGGGAGTATCACAATCGTATGTATATCTCAGTCAGTTACACAACAGAATGGAAGGCTTATTCAACAATACTTAGCCTTATACAGCTGTATAGATTGTTCGTTAGTTTGTTTGTTAGTTAGTTAGCTAAGATCAAGAATCTATCCCTTATCTAAGGTGATTTGTTTATGTAAAACTCTTCTATATGTACTGCTGCTGTCAATAGAAAATATACATCAGAAATTAAACTTTCTTCTCTTTCACACACCTCATTGTCTTCTAATAACACGAGAGCGAAGACTACCATAATTTATTAGGTTATGAGAGGAATTTTGGGCACTTATTTTATAACAAAAATTCCCCTTCGATGCATCTGTTTGAATAAAAAATCACTTCACTATGAAAAGGTGCAATGAATCGTTCGAATTTGAACATTCAACTTTACATTAAAAAAAAATCCAAAATTAAAGATGAATTTAGTCAAAAGAGCCAAAAATAAAGATGAATTTAATCAAAAGGGTTGACCAGCAGGTGTGAGGTAAAGTTGGTAAGTGTACCATCATAAGGCCACAAAGGCTCGCAACTTGTTACACGAGTAGCCGCAAGGCTCAATTTCCAGCAAAATGCCTATAATAAGACTCGAACTTGGATGTCTTCTCAGTACAACCTAATTCTTGAGTTTTTGACCAGATAATCATTTCTGAAGGAAACAACTAAAACTAATTTATTCTTGAAATTGATTATAATCAATGTTGTCAAGACGCAAAGCGCATAGCGAGGTACAAGGTATACATAAACTCTTGACACGTAAGGCACATGGCATGGTGTGTGCCTCATTGAGTGAGGCGCACATTTTTAAGATTTATTTTAAAACTTCACAATGAAGTAAAACCAATAACAATATCCTAATGAACGATTTGATGTGTAAATAAAAACAAATTGGAAATCAATTTTGAAAATTTACTAAACTAAAAAAATCTCACCCGAGGGGTTACTAAACTCTTTGATGTAGTGAGAGTGAAAAAAAAAAATAATAAAACAAAACAAAATAAAATAATTCAAAGGAAATAAGTTGTAAAAAAGGAGCACATTTGAGAAATGTAGACTTTGGTAGCAGATTTCTACGATGCTGGAAAATCAACGACAAAGGCTAAATTGAAGATTTAAAAAGGAGAAAGTCGGAAAAGAAGAAGAATGTTGCAAATTATAAAATAACTTGAATATTTTGTTTGGCAAGCAGTGGTTAGAAATCGAGGGATGAGGGTCAACAAAAATTGCTGAAGAATTATGTGAAAGTCGAGAGAGAGAAGAGGATGGAAAGAGAATTTGGAAAGTAGGAAATTAAAGATAACATGCAAATTGACTAGTAGGTTAGAGTAGGGTACATGTTATGGATTCACGAGTTAGTTGAAACATAGTAAAACCATAGTAGTCAAAGGCGCGCTAGCAAGGTGCATCAGCTGCACCTAGCACCTCAAGAAGCGATGCGTCTTTCTCCAGGCGCGCCTTTCAGCAAGGCATAGCCAACACCTTATGTTTTTTTTTTCCATTTTACTAAAACTTTAAGGCAAGGAGATAGCTCTTATCTCATATAAGTGGAAGAATGGTATCCCTTTCCACAGTTGTCCAAGTTGGCTGTAGTTGAAGAAAAAACAGGGCTGGCTCTGAGCTAATGAGGGCCCTTGGCGAAATTTTTAAAATGGGCCCTCCATACATGTAAAACAAAAATATAACAAAAAATTGTTGTCACCAAGTTTTGAACCAAGGACCTCTAAAGTAAAAAAACCTTCATTATAACCACTACACTACAATTGTTTTGGTTAAAAATGACACTTGATACATACTAGTTCTATTGTAGATAGAACCATGATGGTGCCCCCTTTCGCCGGGGGGCCCTGGGCCGTCGCCCGGTCTGTCCTGGGCCAGGGCCGCCCCTGAGAAAAAGCTATATTTACTAAAAGCATGGTAGGAAGAATACAATTTTTTGTTAGTTCTGTTGACTGCTATTGTTGTTCTGCTAGTTCACTTGTTATATTTTAACATATTTTTGTTGATTTTAATATGTTATTTGATTTTCTTTCTTATATTACTAATTTAGTCATATACATTTTATTATTATTTATTTTTGTGTCTCGTTTCTCTCGGACGCACGCCTTAAGTACACATTGCACCTTGAACGATATGGACGCTTTGCGTCTCAAGTGCGCCTTTTACTACCTTGAGTAAAATCTATAATTTCTTGGTAGGTTTCTTGAGGCGTCGTCTCTATGTGCCATGGCACGACTAAGGCGTGCGTCTCGGTGAAGCGCAATGCCACACACCATGCGAGGCACCTCAAAGCGCCACATTGCATCTTGCCTTAACAACACTTCTTGTAATAAATAAAATAGTAACATTCTCCTTCTGAGCTAAAATATGTAAATATTTGGTTCACAATGTTGACTAATATAAATATACTAGTCATAACCCGTGCCCATAGGACATGGTTCATTTAAGGTATTCCCCCTCAAAATCTTGGACCCCCAATTTTAAACGAACAATAATAATTATGAGGCCCCCATCAAAATATTAAATCCCAACCACTGCTGGATGTGAATTTTTTTTGGATTTTCCATAAAACCCCACTCTCAATAATGCTCATCCACAACCATTATGAGTGCAAACCCCACTCTTTGGATTCCCCATAAAACCCCACTCTCAATAATGCTCATTCCCCATAAAATCCCACTCTCAATAATGCTCATCCACAACCATTATGAGTGCAAACCCCACTCTTTGGATTCCCCATAAAACTCCACAACCGTTGATTCACCAAGATTAAATCCCAACCACTCTTTATCTTGGCACAGTCAGCCCTAGGATTCAAAAACCTTTGTGTTTTGTATAATAGATATTCCCGATCCCTCACCAACACTCTAAAGTTTTTATGTAGTTGACATATTTAAATATATATTACTCATCCCTCAAACAAGACTCTAGAGTTGAGTTTTGATGCAGTTGACTAATATAAATATATATATTCTTCATCCCTCACCAACACTCTAGAGTCTAGAGTTTTAATGCCGTGACATGGACCTTAACTTGGTATCTGTGCAATACAAGTTCAATCTTTCTGTCACACATTTTAAGTAGATTTTACCAAAAAAATAATACCTTTGCATGAATCCAGCTCTCCATAAACCAGGTGTTCGACTGGAGTGTGTGTTAAATAATATAAGATATATAACCTTTTCCTCGCCAACAATTTAGGGTGTGTTTGATTACAAGGTAGAAAATATGTGGAAAATAAATTAATTCCACGGAATTATTTTAGTAGGGAAAAAATTCCATGGAAAAAAAATTCCACGGAATTAATTTGGGTGTTTGATTGTCGTTATTTTCTATGGAAATTGATATTTTCCTATGGGCTGAGCCAATTTTATTTTCCACCATTTTGAAGGAAAGTATGGAAAATGATAGATTTTTGGAAAATATCCATGGAAAATATACGCTATCAAATACTACAATTGGTGGAAAATTTGTGATGGAAATATTTTCCATGGTAAAAAAGCTCAATCAAATACAGCCTTATTTTTGTTTTTCATTACCATTCCCATAAGAATGAATACTATGATTCGCATTTCGAATAGGCATGTATACAACATCTATAGGATAACTTCCATCTTGAGAGTTATTTGTGGGGTTTGTACGATATCCGTGATCTCTCTTGATTTGTAATCCAATACACAAATCAATTGGTTCCGTCAGGTTAGCTATATGATGTGTTGTGTCAACTATTTCTAGAGAAGGTGGTGAGATGATATCTTGAGCGTTTTGGTGCAATGATAAGGGACTTCAACACAGAGCACCTGTATCTAAACATAAAAAGACATTCATCATCATAAGCACCATTGAAGCCTTTCTATCCCCGTCATTGGCATGACATTGGGGTTCGGTATAGAGCACAACTCTTAACTTGAGAAGGTTAACGGAGAGATTAATTTAGTGACATCAACCCAATGGACCATGTTGCAGAGAAATACGTGGTGAGCAATACTAAGCAAGAGAGGACTTTGTTATAAAAAGCATGGAAGAGCAGTGACTGCACTGGATGGTTCCTTACTGGTTATACAATTTAAAGACGTGCAATCATGAAGCAGCCCTCCAGAATTTCTGATTAGGAGAGATTATATGGACAAGGATGAAAAAGGTTAAAAAAAATTTAGCAGGATATTCTCATTCATCTCTTTTGCGACTATACAAGAAGATGCAAGTTATGACCACAAATGAAAGTACACAGAGACAACGAACCAGACAATACCATTTACTTCAGTTGCTTCATTGCTTGTTCACATCTAGTTATGGTTCTCGTGTTGAAGCATATGCTTCAAGAGAGGGCCTTATTCCATTGATGTTATTTCGTGACATTTGCATTTATTTTTCTTCTGTCTTTTCCTTTACAATCCTCCTGGTCCTTTAAGTGTTAGATTTAATATTTCAATTTTGTCTTTTGATCTTTATCTGATTGAATCTTGCAGCGCCTCGTTCATTTCTCTCTCTCATCATTCCGAAGCAAAGGAAATGAATCCAAGCTCAGGTCTTATACTGGCAAAAGACGCTGAAGTATTATATGTTATACTACACTATGGTTAGAGCAGAAAGTTATAGTGTTGCGGATTTTCCGTAGATGTTAGGCATCCCCGCCATTAGCTTGCTGTGTATTCTTTAAGTAATTATTGTGATTAGAGCTTGTGTTGTCTTCCTCTACTGCCCCTGTGATGTATCAGTTTTGTGTAGTGTTGAGTTTCCATATTAGGCCGCATGGCTTGTAAGTTCTGAGTGTGATTGATTCTTGGTAGTCTGACATTTTTTCTTTTCTTTTCCATTTATACTGTATTCACATTCCTATATATTTTTTTTAAAACGTATGACTGGCTATGATATGCCAGCCATCCATTTGTTGTGTACAAATTAAGGGAAAAAAAAAAAAGAGCTTGTTCTTGAGTTTTTCCTGTATCTATCGAAATTATATGAGCGATATTTTAGCTATCTGGTAAGTGGTAAAGAAAGTGGGAAGATTGACATAGAGGTTTTCTGGATCATGTTTATTCTCAGATTTATAAATGTTTTTGAGAGATCATTGTGGATTCTTAATTACTTTGATTTTTCATGTGCAACTGCAATTAGGGCATGTTTGGTGACGTGTGTGTTTGGATTTTCACCTTCTGAATTTTGGAGGAAGTCCATAAGATTCTTTGTTTGGTTGGGTGTGGTAAATAGGGTTGGATACTTGGATGTGGTCCTTCACCTCCTGTCCCCATGAATTCCAAGCCTCCCCCATCC
The DNA here is from genome assembly GCA_029216955.1 of Iris pallida. Lineage (NCBI taxonomy): Eukaryota > Viridiplantae > Streptophyta > Magnoliopsida > Asparagales > Iridaceae > Iris > Iris pallida. The sequence continues at coordinate 14,860,418 of JANAVB010027397.1, read as the reverse complement.
ACTTATTCCAACTGGATGCGGGTCAAGGTGTCTATTGGGCCGGGCGGATTGGAATAAACATAATCCAGCCCGGGTTAGTCAACGGGCTGACCCGGCCCAGTCCAAACCCCACTTTGAATCGGGTTCGGCTTCCCAACCCAGTTGATCTAGTCTGACCCGGTCGACGATCTGGTCAGGCCGGTCCCAGACCCGGATTGCCTCGGAAACCCACTCCCTGGCCCACCTAATTACATGTTTGGGAGGGGGTATACTACCAAATTATCCCTTTTATTACTGTTATATAAACTAGTAAATGCACGTGCTTTGCACGTATAATAACGTATAACAAGAATATTATCCAATTATAGTTAAATGTCTCTTCTAGCTCATATGGTTAAGGTGCAAGGTATTTTTTGTTTGTTTGGTTGAGTTAGATTCTCTTGACAATTTTTTACTTTTTTCAACAATTTTTTACATAATTTATTTTTTTAAATAAAATGGACCGTGATATAATGACGGTTTAAACGGCTCACTTTTGAGCTGTTTTGAAGCCTCATTATATAGTGGAAGATGTTGGGAGAGATTTAGGTTATAAAAAAAAAATCCTTCCAACAACCATTTTATTAAGGGTGTTCTTAAATGCACCCATTTGTGTTTATCCTTTGTTTTACTTTATTAAGTTTATCTTTTAATATATTTTTAGTTTACCTTCTTTCTCTTTACCCTCCATATTCTATAATTTCTCAAAATATGTAAAGTCCATATAAATTGGTTTATTGTACAAATATAAATTGGTTTGCTGTACAAATCTATATTTTTCAACTTCCAAAGTTTCGTACAACCATTGTTCATCTTCTCCGAAATTATCTTCGTCTTTACCATTGGTAGAACAGTTCTATATGTTGCTTTTTATTGAAAATTTCAATTAAAAAAAAAATTCAATGAAGAGAAGGTTTAGGGAAAAAAAATTGTTTAAGAAAGAAAAAACTATAAATAATTATCTCGTTCTTTAAAAATGAAAAATAAAATCGATTAATACACATTATTATCTTTATGTAGAAGTAACCTGATTAAAATTTTTAAACGTATGTAAAGATCTTTTTGAAAAAAAATCTATATGATTAAGTTTAAAATTTTTTATATAGAAGTAAACCAGCTTTACATAATTGCTTATTTACATAAATATGTTAACTTTACATTTAAAATATTTTAAAACATGTTTATCAACTTTACTTTTAAAATATTTAAAACATGTCTACCATGATGCTTATCAACTTCGCATTTAAAGTATTTGAAAATATGTTTATCAGCTTTATGTAGGTGTAAATTGATTAGTTTCGATTGAAATGAGTCTAATATCTCAGATAATTTTATTGAGGGCTACTGCCTACTACTTATAGAGGGTCCAACCCCTCTTCATATTACATCTAACCGATGTGGGACTAAAGTCCCTTATTTACCCTCAACACTCCCCCTCAAGATGGGCGATAGATATTAATCATCCCCATCTTGTTACATAGCTTTGACAGACTCAATGAACAAAGACCCTTAGTCAGACAGTCTGCCACTTGTTCTTCTGAGCGAACATAATCAATCTTCAGTATCCCTTGTTCCAGCATTTCCTTGATGAAGAATCGATCGATCTCGATGTGCTTCGTTCTGTCGTGCTGAACCGGATTGTTCGCTATACTTATCGCAGCTTGACTATCGCTCAAAAGGCGCAATGGTGTCCCCTTGTCTAGCTTCAACTCTGTCAGCAGCGCCTTTACCCATAGCAATTCTGATACTCCTAGAGCCATTGCTCTGTATTCTGCTTCAGCTGTCGACCGTGCTACCACTGACTGTTTCTTGCTTCTCCATGAAACCAGGTTTCCTCCTACAAAAACACAGTACCCTGTGGTAGACCTTCTGTCGTCTATGCAGCTTGCCCAGTCTGCATCGCAGTATCCCTCAACATCTGTGCATCCATTTTTCTTGAACCACAGTCCTTTTTCCGGCGTCCTTTTCAGATATCTTAGGATCTGAAATACTGCATCCATATGACCCGTTCTTGGATCATGCATATAGCGGCTTACAACACTTACTGCAAATGAGATATCAGGGCGAGTATGCCCTAGATAAATCAGTCTGCCTACTAGCCTTTGATACCTTTCGCGATCAACAGACTTTCCTGCTTCTGCTCCCATCTTGCACTTCTGGTCAATTGGAGTGACTGCTGCTCGGCATCCCAGCATTCCTGTCTCCTTCAGCAGATCTAGTGCATATTTTCTTTGTGAGAGAACAATTCCTTGTTCACCATCACACACCTCGATACCCAAAAAGTATCTCATCTCTCCCAGGTCCTTCACCTCAAACTCTTTGGCGAGTTTCGTCTTCAGTTTAGTGATCTCAACTACATCGTCACCTGTGATCACTATATCATCTACATATACAGCAAGTATAGTAATGTGGCCCCTTGCATGCTGGAGGAAGACAGTATGATCTGCATTTGTCTGATGGTACCCCATGCCAGTGACAGTCCTTTTGAATCTGTCAAACCAGGCTCGAGGAGATTGCTTCAGCCCGTACAGCGACTTCTTCAGTTTGCACACTTTTTCATGTGACGTTCCTTCACCTGAATCTGACACAGAGTAGCACCCCGGAGGAGTCTCCATGTATACTTCTTCTTGTAGGTCTCCATGAAAAAATGCGTTCTTTACGTCTAACTGGTGTAGCTTCCACCCATAGTTTGCTGCAATGGAGACCAGTGTTCTTACGGTACTCATCTTCGCTACTGGGGCAAAAGTCTCATCATAGTCGATACCCCATATGTCTGGGTATAGCCTTTTGCAACCAGTCTCGCCTTGTATCGTTCAACTTTTCCTTCTGGTGTCTCCTTCACTGTGTAAACCCATTTGCATCCCACAGCTTTCTTCCCTTCAGGTAATGGCACCAGCTCCCATGTCTTATTTTTCTCTAGTGCCCCAAGTTCTTCCATCATTGCGGCTTTCCATCTTGGGTCCTTCTTTGCTTCCTGCCAATTCTTAGGTAAAGAAGTGGAGTCTAACGAAGTGAGGAATGTATGATAAGTCGGAGAAATATTAGAATAAGATAGGTAGTTGGCGATATCATGTTCATAATCTTTATAACGAATAGGAGCCTTTCCCGCATTAATGCGAGAAGACCTCCTTAAGGGAGCAATGGGTGGTGGAGAAAGCATACCATCCGAATCGGAGAGATCCGCTTCCGAATCCGAGCGATCCGGTGCGGGAGTAACATCTTCAGGAGTCGGGATAGGAGTAGACGAGGGACTTGGCACTATAGGCACAGGGTACGGTACAGTACTGGACCTCTGCTGTCTTCTTCTGTAAACTTGAAGCTCCTTTTCCCTTGTCTGCTTCTCCCCCTGCGTAATGTACGTATTGTCTTCTTCATCCTCCGTATCAGTATCATTGATGCTTTCTCCCCCTTTCTGCCAGTTTGTCACGACAGGACAAGGTACCGATCCGACAACTACGTTTGGGCGTACTACCTCCCCCTCACGTCTAACACCCGCTGTGTGAGGCGTGTTCCCAAACGCAGAACCGTCGTCCGAACCATAATAAGGTTCCAGCTCTCTGAATATAACGTCCATGCTTACAAACAGCTTCCGTTCAACCGGGCTCCAGTATACGTAACCCTTCTGTGTCCCGGTGTACCCAACAAAGACACACTTAAGTGCTCGAGGATCCAGTTTACCAACACCAGGCCTGTTATCGTGGACGAAGCATACACAACCAAATACTTTCGGAGGAACGGTGTACGAGGCCTGTTATGGTATCAGAGCCATAACTCTCTCTCTCTCTCTCTCTCTCTCTCCACAAAAAAAAAATATTTTTTCCCCCTTCCCCCCCCCAAGCCGCCGACCCCCCTCCAGCCTTCTCCAAGGCCACCGACCCCCCACTCCCTGCCGTCCCCCCCACTCCCAGCTGCCCCCCCCACTCCTGCCGACCCCGCCTCCCCTGTCCATCCAGCACCTGCCGACCCTCCCCTCCCCCTCTGTCGTCGACCCTCACCCCTCCCCCCCCGCCGACCCCCCCTCCTCCTCCCTCTCAGCAGCACCCCGCCCCCCTTGCCCATCCAGCAGTAAACCGCCCCCCATCCAGCAGTAACCCGCCCCCCCCCCCCCCCCACGCCGCCCTTTTTAGGGTTTTCGCTGTTCTGAAAACAAAAAAAAAAGAAAAAGAAAAGAAAAAAAAAAAACAGATTTCCTTCTCTTTAGAAGCTCTCTGTTGTTGCCTTCGAAAATCAGTACCTTCTTTTTAGAAGCTCTACTACGAATACGAAATCTCTTTAGATTTTCGTATCTCAGAAACGTTGTCTTTACAATCGTTTCTGCACGGCTGGTATACCTCTGGTTTGTCTCATGCAAGGAGGCACAACTACGTTGGTTATCCTTGAGCCGTCCGAACGCGTTATCATGACGCGGTTCTAGTTGGTCGTATAAACTACGACATATCACTGAGGGATCTCGTTTTGTTGTTTCCCCCGGTAGCTGACTAAGACGAAGACGACTCCAAAGAAGATGACTCAGGAAACAACAACACCTCACTGATTGCAGTTGAAGAAGTCATGGATTCCATCTATGGAAAGTTGACAGCAGAAGAAATGAAGGCCCTGGTCGAGGATCTCCTGACCAAGAGATTACCGGAGGCAACCCCACGCGTGACCCATACTGATGTGGATCCGTCACCGTACAAAATGGAGAAGTTGGACAAACTGGAGACGAAGTTGGAAGGCACGACCAACTACTTGAAATGGTCGCGGCAGGCGATGCGGACGCTGAAGGAACGTGGCTTGGTTGGTTATGTAGATGGCCACACCAAGGCCCCTGTCGATCACTCCTCGAAGGAGTTTGCTGTATGGGACATTGTCAACAATGTCGTGGCTGGTTGGTTGACAGCCTCTTTGACCGACCAAGTGTCGGGTAACGTTGAAGCAATGGAGGGAGCTGCTGATATCTGGAGAACGTTGAAAGACATGTACTCCGGTTCGGGTAACCCCATGCGAGTCTTCCAACTGCAGGATGAGCTCGATAGGGTAATCCAAGACGATCGTACCATCTCTGAGTACGCTGCCTTGTTGAAGAAGTACTGGTCTGATCTTGACCATTATGATCCTCTTGGCATGGAGGATGCTCAGGTTGAACCGGCCTTTGCAAAATATTTCCAGAAATTTCTGGATTATATCTCGCGGCAACGGATGATGAAGTTTTTGAAGGGGCTCAACCCAGCGTTTGAGCAACGACGGAATGTACTTCTCGCACAACCGACGCTGCCGACATTAGAAGACGTCATAGCTGCCATGGCACAAGAAGAAGCACGGTTGAAGCTGATGCCTACCAAGGGTATCTCCCAGGGGGAGCAGGCCGGAGTTGACACATCTGCTCTGATACCATATTGAAATGAGTCTAATATCTCAGATAATTTTATTGAGGGCTACTGCCTACTACTTATAGAAATCCCTTTTCATATTACATCTAACCGATGTGGGACTAAAGTCCCTTATTTACTCTCAACAGATTCTTTTTAATAATGGACTATCAGCTTTATAGTTTAAACTGATTAAATTAGAAAGCATTATTATCTATAAAAATTCAGTTGTGGGGGTAAACATATAGATTAATTTTTAGGGAAAAAAAAATGTAGAGTTGATCAAAAATCCTAAAGATAACAAGGGAGTAAGCAAAATAAAAAAAAGGAGCGCGTTCAATAACACCCTTTATTAATTGGGAGGATAATTATACTAAAATACTTTCAAATTCTGGTCATTTTTTAACGTTAATAACGAATAGTTTGGTCATTTTGCTGAAATAACTAAAATATCCCTATAATAGCTATATTCTAAGGGTATTTGTGATTGTTGACACCCAATTTTTTTTTAAAAAAAATATGACTTAATTCATCTAAATACAAAAAATTTGTATTACCACTAATAGTATTTACAAAGCAATACGGTGAAGTAGCTACTTTCTGTAAATTGAAATACAAGCAAAAAAGCCCATGAACTTGTGTATACTTTCTAATCTTGAGTAAAAAAAAAAAAACACTACGATCAGATCCTGACAGGATGATTGAGCTTTACAGCATGGCCGTTTCTGAGCATGAACAAGTTGTACGATCGAACAGGGTCCCAAAAATCATAAAGCCCCAAAATTTCTACCTCTGTATATATTACTATTACGATTTCTCAATTTATAGATTTATGTCGTCCTACTTTTAGTGACTGCAGAATGTCAGAAATGACATTGTCGGTATTATTGTGGAAGTTGCAATACAATATTGGTTCAGTAAAACGGAATATTATACAATATTGGTTCGCTGACTTGTGCTGGTGATGTCTCAACAAACAGCCAAGGCACTCCAGAGTGAGGTGACCGATCCACATCGACACGACTCAAACCACAGTGGTCCATGTTTCTAGGCAATGTAACAAGTACTTCGGTGAATTATTATTATTATTATTATTTTTTTTTTTTAACAACCCACACACGCCTACACGTTTCTTACGGTTTGGGGCTCGAACTCTGCATCCCCCGTATGGTGTTCGCGTTGCTTTCCACTTGAACTGCATGCGCTGGACACTTGGTGAATTACTACTTGATCATTAGTATTTGAGCAATGCTATGATTACAATCAAATGTGTTACAGTTCATTTACGACCGTCCACGTGGCGGTTGTCAATTAGGTCCCCTCTCTCCATGTGGATAGGGGAGGAAAAGAGGAGTCAATTGTCAACCGGCACTTAGACGGTTGTAAATAGATTGTAATATATTTGATTGTAAACTTAGCATTTTTGTTAGTATTATCACCGACCTTGTATAGTTGCCAGGGGCGGACCCAAGGGTGGCTTGGAGTGGGCTAGAGCCCACAAAAAAAAAAAATTCATATAATTTTTTATATATATGGATTTATCTACTTCCAGTCCACCCAAATTTTTGGTAGCTCATCCCAACTATAGTTTCTGGATCGGCCCCTGATAGTTGCTATGACTTGGGATGTAATATTAAGAGCCTATATAAAGCGTTACTGGTTGTCACTATTTCTGCAGTCCTGAAATGCCAAAATTTTAACAATTTTGTGCTAAAATTTTAACATTTCTGCATATTCAGAACTACCAAAAATTTCTATGTAGAGAACCGCGAAAAATGGTAACAATCCCAAACACTTTGTAAAATGTTATTAGCAATTGACCTTTTAAGTGGAAAATGTTATTAGCATTGCCATTAGATTCGGCAGTTACTTGAGTAGGACACCACACCTCCTCCAAAACTCTGTGGACACCAACCATCCCCCCCAAGCGAGACGGACAGTGTGTTCTTCTCATGGCAAAAGTGACCTCCCACTCCCACCCCACAAATGACTAAACCACCCCTCCTTCCACCTACAAATTTGAAACTGGTTTGCTACAGGCGAGGGCCATTGTGGTCATTGCAGACGTTTCAAAAAAGAGAGGGGTGGGGGGCCATTTCGGGAAACCTCCCTTGAAAGGCACGGCTGGCCTGTGCTTAACCTCCCAGCAAAACCACAAATACACATTTATATAGTTGTCAATAGTGCTGTGGAACCTCTCTACATGAATTCCAAACTCTTCCAACAACAGCAGGTATTCTCTATGTCACTCTTTTCTTTTTCTTTTCTTTTATGTACATATATTCATTTGCCTATGGAAGCTATGCGTGCTTGATTCAATAGTTACATGAACAACTTGAATGACCCATTGCTTCCTCGGTTGCAATCTATGTCAGGCGCCGTTTATTTGGAGCGTCGGTGTATTTTGGTGTGTCTATGCTGTATCCAATACGTGTTTGATACCGCGGAGTCGCACTTTTATCGTTTCTTTAAGGGTCTGCTTGGTAACGGTTTTTTTTTTTTACCGGTTCTGAGGTGTTTCTGAACCAACCATTTATGAAAACCACTACTTGTTAAAAAATTTGAGGCACTGGTTTTGGTCGGCTCAAACGCCCCCCAAAACTGGTGTAATGTTATTTTGGGTGGCTTTATAAACACCACAAATCGGTGAATTTTGAGAGATTCTATTATTTTATTCCATTTATATCCTCATCAAATTAAAATATATAATTATAACTACTAATACCCTTCCCTCTTCAATTTTATACGTGTAAAAAACTTTCAGAGCCGTTCGTTAGTGAATTACCAAGCATGGATTGGACTGCTTTAAAAGCCACTACTTAAAAATCACTCAAAATCGGACTTAACCGGTACTCTAAAAATAGCTCATTACCGCTACCCCTACAATTGCCAAGCAGACCCTAATAGAATGAAAGATTGGGAAGAATAACAATAACCATCTAAATTATCCCCTTTTGGGGTTGTATCTCACATTCCGTTAAGCACTCAAGTTTGGCGATGAAGGAGTTGTGTAGAAAGTTTAGTCCCACGTCGGATAGAAAGTGGAGCATGAGGCATAGATAATCGAGATTGGTCCTGGACTTAACAACGGATTTCTCTTTTAATTAGTCATATGGGCCAAGTCCAATATCATATATCATGAATTAGCTCTCTCCGGATCTCATTGCATTTGATGGGTAGCAAAAAGGATTGTATCAAGGTTTGCAGTATACTCATAAGAAAGGTCCGAAAATAAATTCCAATAATGTGAACCATGGATTATATTTGCAGTCTTCAGCATCATGTTCTGCAATATTTGATAGGTATAGAGCCATCTGAAGAGTTTTTCTTGGTATTCCTAGGACCTTTTGATTATAAAATATTTACCCGGCTTCATGAAAAATAAATTATTTTGCAACTTTTGCAACATTTTGTTTATTGTAGCTGAATTTATGCTCACGTACCACTTAGATCATGCTCGTCACACTGACTAGTCTCTTGGTGTTCTATGTTCCTCATCCATGACCTAAATCCTACTCTTCCCATTGATGTGGTCACCTAAACAGTAAAACCTTCTTCAATTGTCTCACTCGACCTTTTTGCTTTGCAACCAAACTCCTCCATTGTTTTCATTGTTCCCAGGATTCTTCTGTCACAACACATTATAGTGCAATGCAGATTCAATAATATCCCACATATATTCTCCCCTTAAATGGAGTTGCAAAGTGCAAACACGATGATGATAAAGAACTCATCCCTCTATTTCAATTTTGGAATTGATAGCTTTGAAGCCCCCGTTACAATCTGTTTCAACTCATCAAGGTGATCCCTGAATGGCCTTGCTTAATGGCAAGCGAAGAGTAAATACCACAGTTTCAAGTAGTGTTTGTTTGTGATCTATGTTTCATCGGCACAACTATGACACGGCATAATAAGGACACGTGTGACAGATAATTCATTGGTTTTAGCATGTCCTAGTGTAATTTGGAGTGCTTGTATCCGTGTCGAGTGCAGTACATGTCTAACACGACGCCACCAAACAAGATACTGTTTTTTGGAGTGTCCGTGCATCTTTTACCACGATCTGGCAGCTTGTTCCTCCTTGGTGACAGGGATTTCATCTACCGACCATGGCCTCCTACTCTTCTTTCACTATCTTGCAGTAATTAAATCCAAGAACTTAATCCTTCCCTCCATAGCCCTCCTTGTGCAAGTAAAGCTCTTATCTTCACATGCTAAAGGTTTTCAGTCATACTTTCTAAAATCTTGAACTACTAAGTAATTTTCCAAATCAATCAAATCCCTATAAGCTACGATGCCAGAAATAAGGCCCAATAGATATGGATCTACTGAAAGAAGAAATTCTGATCAATTTGCAACTACAAGATGATGGCACACACATTGAAGACTCGACCACACAAGTCTGCTTAACTTACAGGCAAGACAGTGAGGGATTCATTAATAAATAAAAAGGCGAACACTGGGATTTGCTGACAAGTCACTTCTCAAATACTAGTGCATCCCACAAAGATGAATTCCCAAAACCCTCTATAAATGTTTACTAAGATCCAACCCATAGACCTCAAAAGAACTGCAGAGTTCTCACAAACGAAACCAGGACGAACAAATTTAGGGCATTGGGAATAACATAATCCAAGAAACAGTCGGGTACTGGGAGCATCAATTTTGTTAGTTATTGGTAATATTTGATTGGTTTGGGATTGCCAAAGTTGAACAACCATAACTCTCAAACAATCCACACCAACTCTGTCAATCTTCAATCCGATTTTGCAGTCTGTCAACACAAAACACAATATCCAGCTGTAGGTGCATGTGCTTTCATTAGGTTAGCCCAAATATGCTTCTCTGTTGGCTGAAGCCTCGGACATTTTTTCTAGAGCTGGTGTTCTTGTGCTTTGATCTATAATACTACTAGATAAAAAATTCTACGAGTTTGGCACCATCTGATGTGTTTCAGTGCGAAATTTTCAAGGTATGCAATTAAACCTCAACATATGACCTGATTTAGATAAGGCGTAAGTAGTTATTTCTCCAAGTTTAAAGTTGAACTGATACAACCATTCAATCATGCTTCACTTGCAAGATAACTATTTCTTCCATGGTTCAAGATTATGCTTTACACCACCGAATCATAATGCTTATACCCTCACGAACTTCCTTTGCATTACACTTTTCTTTACTTTAAGGAATAATGCATAACCGTGCTATTATTTATTTGCTTTTTCAATATAAGCTCAAGAGGTAAGTATTAACTTTGTTGAACTTAAGTATTAGTCTGTCTCTCTAGCATCTTATCTTTATCATTCACTTATCTTCTGTTCTCTAATTCTGTGAACGAAAATAATTACTACAGAAAAATATTACCTAGTTTATAACCTACTGATCATATATAGCTGGAGAACAGGGGAAAGAAGAAAAATGGCATCTCTTACTCCTGGAGTACTTATAAAGCTTCTTAAGCACAGAAATTCTGATGTCAAAATATGTGGAGAACATCGATCTGTTCTCCTACAAGTAATCAGCATTGTACCTGCTCTCGTTGGTTCAGAGCTCTGGCCGGACCATGGCTTCTTCATAAAAGTCTCGGATTCTTCACATTCCACATATGTTTCTCTATCTAAAGGTGACAACGAACTCATCCTAACAAACAAATTGCAGCTTGGACAATTCATCTATGTCGACAAAGTGGATGATGGCACTCCAGTTCCAGTCCTTGTAGGGGTTAGACCATTGCCAGGGAAGAACCCGTGCATAGGAAACCCCAAGGATCTAATGCAAATCTTGGTACCTTCAGATAAACCGGAAAGTTTGGATGATACAATGGCAAATGGAAGATCTAATGGAGTGTCGGAGGGAAAAGAAGAAAACCTAAAACAAAGGTATATTATTAAAGAGGAGAAGGTCTCTGTTGCTTCTAGATACTTGAGGGGTGTTTCTAATGTTCTCAATGACAAAGTAAATGGAAATCAGCTTGTTGCTAAGCCTAAGAAGGTCAGTTCTTCTAAAGGAAAACAAGAGTTAGAAGGCCAGGTATGCATGTATTTGAAAGCTCATCCATACTTTTAAGTAGCTAGAATGACTATCATTCGCCAAGATACTACTAACCTTCATATTAAGATAAGTTTATCATACTAAAAGGAATAACTTCAAAATGGTTTCATGTATGTTGAAGATAGTGTTATTTTTCGCTAGTGCAAAACCAAATGACTGATAAATCCTTAAAACCTACACTATAAAATATGATCTCGTACTGTTTCATCTAGGTATATTATCAACTTGACAGTTATCAGGCTTTGTTGAACTTAAATACCCTCAATTATTGAGCTTTGACATTTTAATACCTGAAAGTTTTGGCAATGTACCCTTCCTTCATCCTGCCTTTCAACTTAATGCTCATATGCAAAGTACGCAAGCTTTTGAGACTTTTTTCCTCTTAAACTTTCCCAAAATTATTTTAACAAATTGAAAGAAATCATAAAAAAAAAAAATACAAAACCCGAACTGTAGCCCCTTCTTCGCCAACCACCACTGCCCGGCTTCTGCCACTTCTCTCACTCCCGTGACCGCCCACTGCTGCTCCGGCTCCTGGCCACGAGCCTGCACGAAATGGATGCAAATATTTCCTGAAAAATAGGTTGAAGAAACTGTAATTTGAACCTTGATATCATGACACGTTAGTATGCAAGTATTTTGTAGGTAGTCTCTTAGTGTTTGAAGCGATTCAAGACTTGAATTCCCTGAATTATTTGCACTCTGAGATGATTGATGGTTATGTGCATTGATAGCATTACAGGCGCAACCTATCACTCCTATCCGTCAGACTGAGGCTACAAGGGAAAAACAGGAATCCACTGGGGTAAGCACGAAGGAGGCTCCAGCTCCTCGGAAGAGCTCATACCCAAGAAATGTTCACACTGTAAAGAAGCTGCATCAGTCTTCTTCGATGAGTAACAGAAAAACAAGGGTTTTAGTTACTAGCCCTTGGGACTCCCTTCCTCCCAACCTTATCAAGTCTGGTAAGGTACTTGATCAACTAAACACTTCTTTATTCATGCATATTTACAAAAGCGAAGACAATGTTGTCTAATGCCATCACTTAAATGCGGATTTGTGTCATGGCACTGAACCTGTTGTTTCTTAATTGATCCTAATTTACTATCTTTTTCTTTATGCAAATGCTCTTTCTGTCAAATTTGAAGTTACTTCAGTTCTTTCTTCGACAAGCATACATTTATTTTAAGTTACATCCCTGAAATCATTTTTTTTCTTCTGATGAACTCCATTACCCTCTACTCATATTCCTCTTGTGCTTATTAACAGGGGATTGTAAGGAGAAAAAACATAGCTCTTCTAGTAGGAGCTGAGGCCCAGAGAGAAGCAAATGCAGCTGCAGCAATTGTTAAGGGTCTCAGGTTAGCATCCATTTTTTGAGGCATGTTGTCATCATCTTCCTATTTTATTTTCGAACATTTCTTGAAACTTAACTTTTAGTAATATACAAAATAGGCCTTCTCTAAGGAAAGTATAGTACTTCGGGAAGACAAACACTTCTTTTGTTGTTCTTCTTAGCAAGATTAGAACTTAAAGTAACAGTTGTTTAAATCTTTCTATGATTCATAAAGATTTTGCAATGGATGAAAGGACTTTTTAAACACTTGTTTGGTTCCTACTGTAGGTTTAAGTAACAGGTTAAGGCCCTTCCATGATTCATTAGGATGTGTCTGAAGAAAAGTGAAGATTAATTCAGAAAAGAAATTGTTAGATTTCATGATACGGGAGATGCTAAACATCCAGACTGTGTTACCAAGTATCTCATAATTGCAAGAGCAGTATAGACTGATACGGCTAAGTATCAGCTTTATCGTATCGGTTTTGACATGACTGATCTGATACTGGCCCTACCATTAACATGAACTTTCACGTTTTTGCAACTAAATATTTTGAACGTTTTAACTAAATACCCTAAACTATTGGACCATTAGCATCTTGCTACCTCCCCTTAGTTTTTTAAGTAAAAAAAAAAAAAAAAAAAAAACCAACCTGCCCCTATGACAAATTAGAAGAAAACAAAAAATAAATAAACAAAATAAACAAAAAATGAAAGAAAAACTAACTCTATCCCTGACTCTGCCCACCCGCTCCCCACCCATTAGCCCTTTTTCATGTTTCTTTTCACTTTCTTTTTCTTTAATATAAAACATAGAATAATCTATTTTCAGATTAAAACGGTCTTAGGAAAGACATTTGTCATTAATTTGATGTTAAATTGATGCTCAAACTAATGGGAGGTAGCAACTTGCTAACGGCCTGATAGTCCAGGGTACACATTTGTTAATAAGAAGTTCTGGTATTTAGTTTCAAAAATGTGAAAGTTCAGGGTATCGCAAAGTAGTCCACGTAAAATAAACAACAATATCTATTGTGAGTGAATAATTCAACAAATAAATGTTATTCCATTCAAAACTACATAAACCAAAAAAATAATGCATAAGATTGTGTCTAAATATATATATATTAAATATATATGTTCTAGGTTTCTAAATATTCTTACAGTCTTTTTGGCTTCTAAAAATCAAGAACTCCGAAACTCCAATTCTAAACCACCAAAACTGTCGAGACTGTTGATACGCATACTCAAGAGAAGGCTGGGAACCAATTCTGATATTGCAAACCTTGGTCAAACTATGGAAGCAATCTTACCCCTATTTTATGGAGAGACTTTTTGACAAGTTCAATTTTTCTGAACTTTTTAACTACCAGTGAAATTCCTTCTTGTTAGACTATTAGCACGTACATAATGCGATAGGGAAATGGTAGAGTCACAGCAATATGGACATGCCACTGATTTTGGTGTGTGCTAGTATATTTTGGAGTAACTTCGTGTCGATACGCATCCTGCACCAACACGACACTATCAGCCACCAATTTTGGAGTGTATGTGCTTCCTAGTTGTGAGATGACAAAGTGTCCAAGACATCAAAGTACATGCCCAATAAATTGCCTGATTTGTATAGTTAAAACATGATCCTATATTAGTGGGAACCATAGGGGTGGCCAGTGTTATTAGTTTCTATAGAAAATAGAAAGTATAGGGGGGGTCCGTGTAATTAGTTTCAAAGCAGGAGTGGTCCGTGTAATAAGTGTAAAATACAGGGGTTGTTAATGCAATTAACCCCTATTCGTTTTGTGTTTATTGTGACCTCTCTCCAGCATATTTGCCGATCTACGGAAGTCTGCAACCAAGGAGGATCCACACATCTGTTTGACCAAGTTCTTTTCGCTAAATCACCTCTTAAACCAGGCCAATGTTACCACTCTAGAAAAGAGCATTTCTCCAAGCCATGAACAACCACCGCAACCTTCAGAAATGGAGAAAAATAGCAGGAAGAGCTCAGAAATCGACAGTGGGAGTGCTCTGAATCCTTCACAGCTCTCAGAGGAGCCCGGCAGTAATGAGAAGCTGGAGTGGGCAAGAGGGAACAGTGTCAAGGAGATCGATGAGGCAAGGTCAGCTCTCGCGAAAGAATCCTACTCGTGGTTCTTGAGGTACCTGGAAGGCGCAATTGACTCCGGATTCCATGTCAATGCCAGCACGAAGAAGAACGCCACCTCTAAAGCAGCGAATGAGAAGATCGCAGTCGCATTGTCACAGCTCAAGCGTGCTAGTGACTGGCTAGATCAAGTGAAAAGTGAGGCAGGACATGAGCTGGTTGGTTCATTGGAGGCCATCGATGGACTAAAGCAGAAGATATTTGCCTGTTTGCTTAGCCATATGGAAATGGCTGCATCGGCACTTGAGAACCCAAGCATCGATGGTGTGTGATAATTCCGCGAGTTCCTAAGATTTTTTTTTTTCTTCCCTCTGTTTGTAACTTAGAATGAGAGGGAACTTCTAAAGGTGTTGGATGTATAAATGTGGCATTCTTGCCAAATGCTTGTTGCATCTTAATGTACATACATCTGGTTCGAAAATTTATAGAGTGAATTTGTTGCTTTTTCTTGAAAATCTTGATATTTGAAGAACTTATTAGCGTACTCTTTATATTTCGAAGATCAAAGAAACTCTGGTTGTGCTTGTTAACATAAGGTTATGCCATTGATCTTTCAAAGAAGAGCCTAAGCTCAATGGGGGGTGGTTTGATTGAATTGGAGTCAGTACATATGTAAACATTGGAGTAACAACAGTAAGTATGCATAGACATGGAGATCGATGTGGAAGAAGAAGAAGAAGAAGAAGAAGAAGAAGAAAACCAACATATCACCAATAGCTAAGTTTCTTCTTATTCATAATAAATCTGGAACAACGAAAGAAAGACTTACCTACCTATGAGACCCAACACAAAGCCTAACCCAAATATGCACAAATATGGCCGTTTCTGAGTATGTTCAAGTCGTGCGATCTCACATTGCCCCAAAAATCAGAAGGCCCCAAAATGTTAAGCTCCATACATATTACTAATGTGAAATCTCCATTTTTAAATTTAGGCGTCCCAATTTTTAGAAACTGCAGTAACATGACCCCTTAGGCCTCATTTGGTTCGCAGAGACGAAAGGAAAGGAAAGGAAAAGAAATCAATTTCTTGATGTTTCCTTTTTTTTTGGAGAAATTACAATTCTCATCGATTTTTTTTTTCTGTTGTTTGAAAATGCCAAGAAAATTGGAGGGAAAGTGAATACTTAAACGGTGTTTGAAAATGCTAAGGAAATTGGGAAGGAAAAATGAATACTTAAAGATGGGAAAGTGAATCCTTGCTTTGATGGATGGAACCAATTTTCTCCCTGATTTCCTTTCTATTGGAATCACTTCTCCCCAATTCCTTTGGCACCCAAACTTAGGAAAGTAGTGACATTATTTTTCCAACCACATGATTTCACGAAACGAAACAAGGCCTTAGAATGTGGCCTTGGAATGTCAGAAAAATACCATTTTTTTAGGGTCTGCTTGACAATTGTAGGGGTAGCGGTTATGAGGTGTTTTTAGAGTACCGGTTATGAGCGGTTATGAGGGGTCCGGTTTTGGATAATTTTTAAGTAGCGGCTTTTAAACTAGTCCAATCCATGCTTGGTAATTCACTAACGAGCGGTTCTGAAAGTTTTTTACACGAATAAATTAAATAGGGAAGGGTATCAGTAGTTACAATTATATATATTTTTGCGAGGATATAAATGGAATAAAAAAATAGAGCCGCTCAAAATCCACGGATTTGAGGTGTTTATAAAGCCACTCAAAAATACATTACACCGGTTTTGGGAGGTTTTTGAGCCGACCAAAACCGGTGCCTCAAAAAAATTAACAAGTAAGGGTTTTCATAAACGGTCGGTTCAAAAATACCCCAAAACCGGTGAGAACACCGTTACCAAGCAGACCCTTAGAATGGTTAAGAACTAAAAAGAGACCATTTTTTAATATTTGTAGAGGGCCCTTAGAGTGTCAGAAACTGCCATGCCATGCCAAGCTAACCCAATCTCCGGGTATAATGGCTGTACCTTAAATTGATCAGACTCTCTTAAAGTGTCTATTCTCTTGGTTTAGATGAGGGATTTGTAAGATTTGCCTTGTAAATTTTCAGTTCATCATATCCAAACTTCACCAAATATGCAATACCATGAGAAAACGAGAGAAAATTTCATATCCACATTCCATTAATCATAATATTCTCATCATAAATTTGGCATTTGGGGTTGTTAATTTATGAGGGAAAGAGAAGGAAATTGAACTGTTTCATGCAGATGGGAAGTCATTTCTTTGGTATTGTGTTTCATTTTCCTGAACTTTGCAGAGTCTAAATCTATGTAGTGAAATGATCAAATAGATACGATTTGAGTTGTATCATTGCAGTTTTTCCTTGCTTTGCTTTGTTTTCGTTGCATGTTGATTTTATTGTTGGAGAAGTGAATGAAAAATTGACTTGGAAAATTAATTTACAAAATTGTTTTAATTAATTTTTTTTTAATTTCTAATAGATGTCTATTGGAAAGCAGGGGCGGATGTATGTTGGAGCCACTGGGGGGGCGGGGCCCCCAGTGGATAAAAAGAAATTTGCAGAGCAACGGTTGAAGAAGCAGCAGCTTGCAGCTGCATGGGCGGACCCCAGTGCCCCCACTGCTTCCTCATTTTAATGACAGTGACCATAGAGAAAAGAGTAACGCAACATAATTCCCACTGACCACACTCTCCATTAGGCGGGCCCCACTTACCACACTCTCCATTAAATACACAAAGAAAAGAGTTTAGTGTAACATAGGTGATAGGTCCATTCACCAATCACCACGGGAAAAACTTTTGATACTTCCTTACGTATGCCAGGTAGATCTCTTCAAAATTATATATATATATATATATATATATATATATATATATATATATATATACGTTTTACAAAACAAGAGTGGCCCACCTGTCATTTATAGAAGTATCAAAATTATCAAAGTTTTTTCCAATCACCACTCTCTCCATTAGGCGGGCCCCACTTAGGTTCCTTACTTCCTTAAACCAAAAAAACAGAAAAAAGAAGAAGAATGCACAGCAACTGCAAACCCTCTCTTGGCTTTTTCCCTCTCTCTCTTCATCAGCCCCACGTTCCAGTCCACAGTTCCGTTTCCTTCCACCCAAAAAAAAAAAAAAAATAGAAACATGTTGATAGTGAAAGAAAAAAATTGTTAAAGACTTGAAGCTCGAAGGAGGAGTAGAAGACGGAGATTGGAAGAGCTGCTATTGGAAGAAAAATAAACTACAAAGGTAAATCTCAAAATTAAATTAGGTCAAAATTAAGTTACGTCAAAATTAAATTTGTCAATTTGTGAAGTATTTAATTAAAAAAAATATGTCTATGTTTCATGTTTGTATCTGTAGAATTGATTTGTGAAATTGAAAGTCTGAATATGGAAAGATTTTTTAAACGAAAATTATCAAATGAAAGTGGAACAAGAACTGGAAGTTTAGAGGAGGGTGCATCTAATATTCCTCAACAGCTTTGTTCTTCAATTTCACTTAGTGGAGAAATTGTTGATTTGAACAGCCTCCCTTCAGATCCGGCAGAGAGAAAAAAATTTCTGAGTATCACCCAAACCAAATTGGTGAAATTAGAAGAGCTTATTTGCTAAAGGGGCTGTCACGCCCCGCTCCCGTAGGAGCGATCGTCCTCGCTAAGGCGTGATGCCGCACGAGCCTAGATTGCGCTCGTGCAAGGCAGTTTCATAACGGCCGATTACATCGACGGCGACGGGGTCGTCGCACAGGAGTCCCAAGCAAAAATATTGAAACATGCAGCAAAAATTTAGAACAAGCACACATGAACACAAGTCATTCAAAAGAAGCTCTATATTGATATTGAATACAAGATTATATTTGTGGGCGCAAGGCCAAATTACAAGTCTCTCAGACTCACTTTTCTCTCATTTACAAATCATTATGCTCTCTCTCATCTCTCGATACAATGCTTGAGCCAGCGGAAGCTTCGGAAGGCGATGTCCATACATTATATCTTGTATAAGTCTTGAGTCCACGCGGCTGCACGCTTCGACTCGCCAAGGAACTCCGTGCCTCGACGCATCCAAGCGAGCTCCGCGCCACGAGCTTCTACCTGTGCCTGCACATGAAGACTATGTGGGTGTCAGTACTCAACTGTACTGGTGGAGTGAGCTCCTCGCCCACCCATACAAAACCGACACGTTCATTTACTTTGTGCATTACAAGTCCCTTTACGATTGTCTTTCTAGTCTTTTCTTAGGATCCATTTTAGAACAAGACGTCTCGGCCTATACTTAACAATGCAACGACAGGGTCGTGCAACGACGGGGTCGTGCAACAACGGGGTCGTGCCATACCAACGTGTCTTCAACGCATTCAGGACAATGCTTTGCCGAGGAGCAACTTATGCGAACTCGACCGTGCCAAGACTTTCACTTAAACTCAAGTACCTCTAGACCATTCGCGTGCCAACGACGTCAAGGGGATGACTCATGCAGGTCGTGCCTCTAGACCTTGCTTAGACTTGTTCTTGCTTCAATATTGAGGTCGTGCCTAACGACTCCCTGACTTAGCCAACTTTTATATTACGGTCCTTTCGACTTTAAAGTGATGGCACTCGACTTAACTTATGCAAACTTAGGCCAACAATGCCGATACGCAAAAGCCACTACGCGAATGCCACTACGCGAATGCCAATATTGATACGCGAAAGCCAATACTTGATACGAGAAAGCCACTACGCGAATGCCACTATGCGAATGCCAATATTAATACGCGAAAGCCAATACTTGATACGCGAAAGCCTTGCTTAGTGCCGAAGCACGTGTCTATGCTACAACCCATTCTAAGGCCCAGACATTGTGATACCAACTAGACCTGCATTCACGTTCTAGACCCAATCCAAAGGCATACACGCGGTGTGCCGCTACTCTGCCGACCCATCTATATGAGTGGTCACTAGTAATGTCAAGCTATCTTGGATCTTTGGCTCACGGTCACCCCTTCGCATGGAGGTGCGAGCCCCATCGAATGGTCCCGTGGCGTATACCGTAACGATTCACTTCTAACGAGTCGCACCGTCGTTGAAGGCCGTACGGTATCTGCCTTTCCCTCCTAGGCTGACTCGATCCTGGCGTCCCGATGATCGGTCGAGGGATTCCCCTTGCGCGCAAGTTGTCCAATGACCATGCAAGACTCAACTCGATCTATCCAGTCCTTCCTTATTCATGATCATGTTTTCCTTCTTTCTATCGAGACTCCCAAGCTGCGGGACCGATCTCGTGTGTTTCCTTTCAAGACATAGCGAGACTCCCAAGTAGCGGGACCGATCTCGTGTGCGGGACTTATCAAGACTAAACGAGACTCCCAAGTAGTAGGACCGATCTCGTGTGCGGGACTTATCAAGACTTAGCGAGACTCCCAAGTAGCGGGACCGATCTCGGCGACAACCAGTCGCGGGGACTTCCTTTGACCGTGGCATGCTTTTCACTAAATTCACCGTAGCTCGTGCCTTAGAAAGACCTGGTTCTATAGGCGATGCTGACGCTCAAGTCATATACCTTATACGACGAGCCTTGTTCTCGAGGGACTACGCGACTTGAAAACCGCAGATAGAGCGGGACAGTGCTAGAAATGGCTTTGATAGCCCAACATAACTCTTGTCTAACTTATTCGGGCAGCGACTCGACGAGCAAAGGCTACGCCGAGCTATGCGTCGAAGGAACGTGCTATGCACGGGGTCGACTTGAACAACCAACTCTTGGGTGCCTAAACTTAAGCCAATAAGCCGTGCAAGACGACTTAACTCGCGGGACGTATGAAGGCTATGCCAAGCCTTGGACGATGGGACCGTGCATGCATTTTCAAGTATTTACACGGGCGACGCCTATGACTTAGGCCAATACAAACGTTGGGGCAAAACGACGGGACAATGCATGCTTTATCAAGCATTCAAGCGGGCGACGCCTATGACTTAGGCTTATTAGAGTGTCGTGGCAACTTGGCAACATTAAGCCAACTTCCTTCTCCCAAGACACGGGAACGAAGGGTCGAGTGTCATTTGAAAGCACGTTGAGCAAACTTCTAAGACGGTCGTGGGGCCTTTTTCAAGTTCTAGCATATTTCGACCCGTCGGGATTATTCCCTTAGACTATGTGCGTTCGCAGCTTTTATATTAGCCTACTTGTGCAAGTAGAAAACATGCGAGTTATTATGTGATGGCTAAGATGAGACAAGTTCACCGAAACTACCCCACCTGAGCGATGTCTTCGAGTCGCCATTGCAAGGCTAAGTCCGAACGCCGTCGGCGTTTCGATTCCTCCGATTGACTTTGCGGGACGGGGCACTACAACATACACCACTCAGAACAAGTCTCGTCCTCGAGACTTTCCTAAAGGCAAGCCATCCTACCATTTCTATGGCCAGGACTTAATCGTACACACTCCGCCTACGCGTTTCTTCGATTCCGAGCCACGCTCGTACTACTATCATTCTTTCCCTTAACACGATTTCAAGTTCTCGACACTCTTCCATTTCTCAAGTCTTGCTTGAACTCAACGTATCGCTTGGCTGGATCGTGCACGTATTCCAAGCATCCCCAAAATACATGCATTCAACCAAGCCGCATGATAGCGAATTCGTCGTTCTCACTCGAGTCGCATCGTGCACATACTCAGGCGTCCCTAAAATATATGCATGTCAGCCGAATCTCTTGAGCAGGATTTCCTATTCCTGATTCACTCTTTTAATCCATGCCAATCCTCAAGATCAATATTTCGATTGCTAACACTTGAAATAGGGGCGTCTCGCCTAATCGCTAGGCCATTTCTCAAGGCTAAGTCAATGTCAGGATTGGAATCATAGTTCCCCAACAATAATGACAACACTGACCCCAATCCTAGGGTCAAATCAAAGTCGGTTGTACGGGGGTTTTCTATCCAAGCTTGCGTCACTCAGATTTCTAAACATCGAGCACGATCACCTATTCGCATCAATGCATTCGTTGCACGTATTCGAATCCATTCAAATCACCAATTCTAACCAATTCATGTCTTCGATCACGAGGTCGTCTAGCTCGACAATATGTTGTGCCCCAATCTCACGCGAGTCTGATTATCCACGGTGGTTCATGAATCACCATGCAACGCTCCCGCAAAATAATCATTCTCATCGGGACATAACTCTTGTTTGAGTCTAGACTAATTCATTCTCGATACGCGGATTGGACCTACTCAATCTGTCACGACCCGTACCCTGATTAGGGGTACGAGTACGTGATTATGTCCAGCCTACGTCGCAGCATCGGTGGTAGAACGCTGTCTAGGTCATCTATAAATACTACAACTGTCACTCTCCGTTCCCAGAATAAGTATTTTATACGTGTACTTCTTGAATATATTTATTCAATATTTATCATGCATTTGTTCTGTATTTAAATTCTTCAATTTTGCGCTTATTAATTTTTTTGTATTTTATTTTCTGCTTTATCTTGGCTCTTGGTTCATTTCGGTTCATGGTAAACCAACTTGGTGTGGTTTGGTTCAACATGGAAAGGAATGGATGGCTTGGATTTGGTGGAGAGAATGAATGGTGGAGATCCACTTGACCTTGATATAAAAGTTCTTCTTTCATTCTCTCTCTTCATTCATTCACATTTTACTCCTCCACCAAACCCTAACCCACTTGTGAGAGGCAAGTACATCTTGCACACCATGAGGGATTTCATGCATCCCCATTTATTTTTAGTCTATGTTGTTCATCTTCTCTTCCTCTACAAGTTTAGGTCTTAAAGTTTTTGATTTCCATGGATGGTTGGGTGTAGATCTAAGTTTTAAGTTTTGGGTTTTCATAGGAATTTTAGGGTTTTGATCTATCAAACGTTGCTGTTTTCGAAAATAAGTGGTTCCATGTTGTAGAGAATTTAATTCTACTAAAGTTTGACTTTTAAAAAGTTAGATTTTGATTTATTTTGTGGAAGTTATGGCCAAGTATTTTTGTTCGTTCTGTATTCATCTGCAGCATGAGGAGCATGTCGCAGTAGGCCCATATGATGTCGCAGTTGAGTCGCATGAGGCGCATGTCGCAGTAGCCGCATATGATGTCGCAGTTGAGCCGCATGAGACGCATGTCGCAGTAGGCGCATGTTGCATGAGGAGTATGTCGCAGTAGCCGCATATGATGTCGCAGTTGAGCCGCATGAGGCGCATGTCGCAGTAGGCGCATATGATGTCGTAGTAGACGCATGTTGCATGAGGCGTATGTCGCAGTAGCCGTATATGATGTCGCAGTAGGCGCATATTGCATGAGGCGTATGTTGCAGTAGGCGTATATGATGTCGCAGTAGGTGCATGTTACATGAGGCGCATGTCGCAGTAGCCGCATATGGTGTCGCGAATGAGCCGAATGAGGCGCATGTCGCAGTAGGCTCATGTCGCAGTAGCCGCATATGGTGTCGCGAATGAGCCGCATGAGGCGCATGTCGCAGTAGCCGTATATGATGTCGCATATGCCGCATGAGCCGCATGTCGCAGTTAGTCCGCATGCATGTCGCAGAATAGGCCGTATATGCCTATTTTGGTTGTTTCTGACTGTCATATGTCCTATTTTGACTGAATTGTGGCTAGAATTTCTTCCAACTCCCAACATGAAATTTGTAGATCTTTTTCTTGACTTTAAGAATATGTTACCAACTATTTTATACTAGTTATGGACTCGACCATGCTTAATACTAATTTGACTTTTATGCCTTGTCATGAATTGATCCCGACTGGTACTTGACTAATAATTGATCATGCGTTCCTAGTTGGAACTAAGAGACTGGCTAGTCGTCTTATTAAATTGAATGAATGAGACACGTTCATATTAACTATGAACTATTATAATCGATTGGCCGATCCCGAATATTGACATACAGGCACACATGAAGGCTTCAATTTATTTATTTATTTTTCTACCAAAGCAGCATGTGTACTTGATGGTCAAGGAATGATTATTCCGTGGTTAGTTTTGATTGTTGTATTATGCTATGTTAGACCTACAACCTAACTGCACGGGTATCGTTGTAGAGTTGGGCATATCTTACTTATACAGAAGTACTCATTTGAATGACCATGATCCACGGCATGGGATTTCACTCAATGTAGAGACTAATTAAGTTAAATAAAATAATGATTGCATGGAGAGAATGGATTCCCGAGTTCTTACATGGCAGCCCTCTTGGGACTAGTAGTGCCCGACAGGCCGGTTGGTCCCCACAGATACTGCAAATCTGCCACACGGGCAGGGAGCGGTATCTGGTTATATTATCTATTGTATATTGTATATTGATGACGGGCATCCCGCTGGAACTCGTCTAATTCATGATTGGCGCAATTGATTGACTGGGTAAACTAGCCTTGCTTGCACATAGTAAGAACTGAGGAATCCTTTATTGCATAATTCCAGGATAACTTGGAACTCACAGTAGCAAGCCGTAGTAGTTGCATGGCCGTTTAAGTTGATTTATTTGTGTACTGTACCTACTCTGTTACCTAACTGAGATGATCAGAATGTCAGGGCATGACGGGCCAACTTCTGTCCTTGTTTGGTTGGGAGGTTGGTTCGAAGTGTCGTGATGTTATGTGAATCCCAGTGGCAAGCAGAGATCTACTTATCATATTCTCTTTTTACTGGTTTTAATTTCTCATATCGTGCTTCCTTGTGGTACTTGCTATTGGAGGTCTAACCTCTCTGGTTTTGCATGACCAGATTTAGAGCCGGTCCCCGATGACTCAGCTTACTTCCACCTCCAAGATGGTCAATACTAGAGGGATGATCGCAGGAGGACTCGAGTGGGTTCCTTACTTCCCCGCTCGTTTTGTTATTTACTTAATACCTTGCCGTTTGGCACCGACATATTAGTCGGATTATCTTGTACTTACTTTTACATAATTGTAATTAAGTCAGACTGCAGCTGATAATAATTGTGTACACTTGCTACATCATCTGGCTATGTTTTGTAAAGCCAGATATCAAGAACATTTTGACTGAGCGTTTGGGACGCCTTACTGCTTTATCTTACATGTTCTCTATTTCTGTTTCTTATTTGAATGATTGAGACAGTAGATGTGAAATGACCATAGTGAGACTTTCATGTAGTATGCACCCCCTCGTCTTTTAGACAGTATTGATTGTATTATACGATATTCATCTACCCGTAATACGTAGCTGGCTGAGTCATTCCCCCGCTCTCCAGTATTCTGGTTCTGGGGCGTGACAAGGTTTTAGTAGTGGCCCATGCAGGTCTGATTTCAGACTTGTGGGGTGTTTTAATTTATAGGATGTCTCAAACACACATGTTCCTCCTTGATCTCATGATTCGTTACTCTCAACTCTAGCTTGACATTCAGGTATCCTTTGACTTCATTGATATTTTCTGTCCGATCGTTTGATTGTTCTTTTGTCCCTTTCTTAGGGGCACTTCGTCCGTATCTGCCAGGACTAGACAACAACAACAAGAGCAACATGGACAACCTGACCATGTTGGTCAGCAACAAGGGCCGGTACTAACTCAAGAGACTATCCAAGAAGAAGTAATAGTGGAAGCAGCAGCTGGATCACAGTATCCGCAGGTTCCACCACCACCAACAGTTCTACCTACCCCTGCGGAAATGGACACACCGGCTCTTCTGGAGATCATGAGAGGGATGATGGCTAATCAGCAGCATCAGATGTTAGCCCAGCAGTGCAGGCACGCTCAGTTGCAAGAGCAGAACATATTACTCAACCAAGGATTGCAGACGGCTTTGAAAAGAGGGGTGATGACAGATTCAGGAGCATCAGCCAGGTTTTGCAAGTTTAACCCCCGCCGTTTCGAAGGAACGGCGGATGCCATCTCAGCAGATGCATGGCTTAAGGATATTAAGTCTATTCTGACAGCAGCTAAGGTGCCGGCAGAAGAACGTGTGGATCAAGTGAAGTTGTTACTTCAGGATCTCGTACGTGATTGGTGGAAATCAGAGGAAGTGGGCATCAGACGTCCTGTTGCTTGGGACGATTTTACCGTAAGATTCAAGACGAAGTACTATGGAGTTGTGGCGCAGTTTGAGCTACAACAGAAATTTATCAACCTCAAGCAGGCCGGCAAGACGGTAGATGCCTATGCAGCGAAGTTTTGCAGATTGAGCAGGTTTGCCCCAGAGATGGTAGCAACAGAGAGCCAGAGGGCTATGAGGTTCCAGCAAGGGTTTCACCTTGAGCTCTTACAATTGATAGAGGGGCACAATTACCAGACCTTTGATGAAGTATTGACGGTAACCCGAAGGCATGAGATCACCATTCAGAGGATCACGGCGAGGACTGGAGGTCAGAAGAGATCTCACAGTCAGATTGAAGGAGGAGGGGGAGCAGCGTCCCGAACAACAGCACCATCCCTTGGCATTCGCATTCACGATATGGCAATGCGAGGGCCAGCACCACCACCCAGGCAGCAGCAGCAACAGAAGAAGAATCGGCAACCCCCAGCGGGCTGCACTTATTGTGGGAAGATGGGGCACACTAGAGATGTGTGTCGGGCATTGAACGAACTGTGTTTGATATGTGGAAATCCAGATCATCGGGTTACCACATGTCCCATGAATTCGAGGTCAGGAGGACCAGTGCAGCAGTTTTCTGCTCTGCCAGCACCAGGGGCAGGACAGTATCGAGGACCCGCAGTGGCAGTGAGACCATTGGCCCAGCATCCGTTAATGCCACAGGCTCAGATGTTTCGGCAGCAGGGACCGCCGATGCAGCAACACCAGCATAGACCACCCCAGCATCATCAAGGCAGGGGCCAGCAGCAGCACCAGGCTAGACCGCAACATGGGAACCAACAAGGAGGTCGAGGGCAGGGATTCACTCTGTCCTTAGAGGAGACATTAGCATCGGGAGATGTTGTGGCAGGTAACATTCTCGTCGTCTCATATCCCGCAGTAGCATTGTTTGATTCGGGAGCATCACACTCATTTATATCTGCACAATTTGCGACACGGCTAGGAATGGAGTTCGAGGCATTGCCAGGGAGGTTGAATATACTCTCTGGCAATGGGCTCGTAGGAGTTAGTAGAGTTATTCTAGCGTGTAGCGTTGTAGTTTACGGGCATTCCTTACCCGCCCGGTTGATAGAATTTCCTGTTAGAAATTTTGACGTTATCTTAGGCATGGACTGGGTAAAAGACAGTCATGCGACAATAGATTATCGTAGAGGGAGTGTATATTTTGATATTCCAGGCATGAAGAGATTCACCTTAGTCAGATCAGAGGCAACTCAACAAGAGCAGGGAGTAATAACGACAATGGAAGAAGTTCAAGTTCCGAAGGTAGTTGAAGAATTTCTAGACGTATTTTTCGAAGAACTTCCAGGGCTGCCACCGATTAGAGATATTGAGTTCAGCATAGAATTGGTACCTGGAACTAAACCAATATCAGATCGAGTTTACAGAATGGCAGATTCAGGGCAGGCCAAGGTATATCAGCACATCGAGGAATTGAAGGAGAAGAAGTTCATCCAAGCTAGCATATCACCATGGGCAGCACCAGTGGTACTTGTGGAAAAGAAGGATGGGTCATCCAGATTGTGCATTGACTACAGGAAGCTTAACGCGGCAACAGTAAAGAACAAGTACCCACTACCCAAGATCGACGACCTGTTTGATCAGTTGAGCAAAGCTAGAGTTTTCTCCAAGATAGATCTTCGTTTAGGGTATCATCAGGTGAGGGTTCGGAAGGAGGATATTTCCAAGACAGCATTCAGGTCGAAGTATGGACATTATGAATTCTTAGTAATGCCGTTTGGTTTGACCAATGCTCCAGCAATATTTATGGATTTGATGAACTGCATCTTTATGCCATACTTAGATCAGTTTGTCGTTGTGTTTCTTGACGACATTCTCGTATATTCTGCCAGTGAAGAGGAGCATGAAGACCACCTCAGGAAAGTGTTACAGGTTCTGAGAGAGAACCAGTTGTATGCCAAGCTTAGCAAGTGTGAGTTTTGGTCGGATCACATTTTATTTTTGGGTCATATCATATCAGGAGCTGGAGTAGCAGTGGATCCCAAGAAGGTTGAAGCAGTAGAGAGTTGGCCAGTACCCAAGACCATAGCTGATGTACGAAGTTTCTTGGGATTGGCAGGATATTACAGAAGGTTCGTATCAGACTTTGTAAGGCTTTCAGCACCTATGACCCGCTTGACACGGAAGGATGTACCATTCGTCTGGTCGGCAGAATGCCAGGCATCATTTAAGAATCTGAAGCAGAAGTTGATATCAGCGCCTATTCTTACATTGCCAGTTGGACCCGGAGGTTTTACAGTGTATTGCGATGCATCAGGTAAGGGACTTGGATGTGTCCTCATGCAATATGGAAAGGTGATAGCATACGCATCTAGGCAACTTTGAGATCACGAGAAGAATTATCCAACTCATGACTTGGAGTTGGCAGCAGTAGTATTTGCTTTAAAGCTATGGAGGCATTACTTATATGGTGACCGAGTGGACATGTACACAGTATTGACACAAAGTCACAGTCAACCAAATATTGACAACATTGACTAAATAATATCTGTAATAATTCAATACGACACACGACGTCTGCATTAAGCTCAAGACAGATGACAGCTCAGCCTCCGCTTCTCAGTTGAATTCGAGTATGTATTTTACACTTTCTTTGAGTCTAGACTAATGTAATCTGAGTCATGCTGAGCTCTTGAAACTTAGACTATAGCCTACCCAATAATTCCAAGCTCCACCAAACCAGAAATTGCCCAATGGTCCCCTTAGAACCACTCTGTGCTCTGGAGACAGAGTTCGGGCCGAACTCTGCCTCCACACAGAGTTCGGGCCGAACTCTGTCCCTAGAAATCAGGAACCCTAATTTTAGGGTTAGCTGGTTGCTAGTTGTCCAACGGCCAAATATTTGAATTTTCCTACCCGAATTCTGGTCGAATTCTGCCTATAAAAACACTATAAATAGGGCATGAATTCTCTCATTTCAAATCATCCCTTCTTCTCTTCTCTTCTTTCTTAAAGCTCAGAAAAGCCATACCCTTCCCATCTACTAGCCACAAGCCTCCTAAGTCTCGAGTGCTCAGCATCTCTCAGTTAGGATTCTTGTGCAAGAGTTGAAGAAGTCGCTTGGACGATTCCAAGCAAATCGCCACTGCGATCCTCTGTAAGAAGTTGACGTGCTCTTCTGAAGAAAAGGCACGGGTTGTAAACTACTATTTCACAAATAGTGGATTTAATCCTGAGCTAGAGTTCTCAGGCCTGGACTAGTCCTCCACGAGGGAAACCAGGTTAAAATCGCTGTGTTTGCGTATGCTTTCTTGCTCTTCATTTACTTTCCGCATTTTACTCTGATTATTTATTATTCGTAAAAGAGTTATTTTTAATTGGTTATTTTCTATATAAACTCTATTCACCCCCCTCTAGAGTTGCCATCTGTTCTTCAATTGGTATCAAAGCTAGGTTCTCTTTACAAGGATTTACATCCTAGAGTTGATCCATGGCAACCACACAATCTTTGATTTCCAATCACGGTGAAGGACAGTCCACTCATAGGCCTCCCCTATTTGATGGAACAAACTACACGTATTGGAAAATAAGGATGAGTTTTTATCTCAAGTCTCTAGACTTCGACCTGTGGACAGTCGTCACTGACGGTTACAAAAAGCCCGCCAGGATAGTTGTCAACGGTGATCTCACTGAGAAATCACATGACAAATATTCTGACGAAGAGAAGAAACAGGCAAGTCTAGACGCGAGAGCTATTAATGCTTTATTCTGTGTTATAGACAGGAATGAGTTCAACAGGGTATCTACATGCACCACATCCCACGAAGTATGGAAGCTTCTAGAAGTGACGCATGAAGGAACCACCCAAGTCAAGGAATCAAAAATCAGTCATCTTACACAAGAATACGAGGCGTTCAAGATGAAGCCAAACGAGACGATCACACGGATGTTCACAAGATTCCTCGACATCATCAACCCCTTGTCTTCACTTGGAAATCAATATTCAAATCATGAGAAGATTCGCAAGCTGCTTAGGGGGCTACCAAAAATTTGGAACCCTAAGGTGACAGCCATCATAGAAGGGAACGATCTCACAACCATGTCAATGGAGACCTTGATGGGTAAGCTCATGACTCACGAGCTTGACCTCAAGGACTTCGAAGAGCCTGCTCCGAAGACTAAGGAGATCGCTCTCAAAGCTCATCGACGAAGACCAAGCTCTCATGGTTCGCAACTTCAAGAAATTCCTTCGCTTCAATAGAAGAAAGAAGGAACCACAAGAAGACGATGAAGAAGAGCCAACCTGCTATGGTTGCAAGAAGACTGGACACGTCCGAAAAGACTGTCCATTCTTGAAAAAAAGCAACCGCTATGAGAAGCCACACAAGAAGACCTCATCAAACAAATATGCCAACACAAGCATTTGGCATGAAAGTGAAGCGAGTGACTCCGAGGAAGAAAAGGACTCTCCTCAAGATAAAGCAAATGTGTGCCTAATGGCAACCTCCAACAAGGTATCTAACGAAACTCTAGACGACTTCTCTTTTGATGAACTTGGCGATGCCTTCACTGATTTACTCGATGATCACAAAAAGGTCATCGGTAAATACAAACATGCCAAGGAAAAAATCAAAAGTCTTGAAGATGAAATACAAAGAATTTCTCTATTACTTGATAACATTAGAGACACGTCACCCACTGATATCACTGATGAAGTATCCAAGCTTAAAATAAGCTTACATGATGCTGAAGCACGTATTGAGCAACAAACTCAAGAAATCACTACACTCAATACGTTGCTTGCTGAAGAAAAGAGTAGACACAAGATTTCCATGACTAAGATATATGGCTTAAATATTAAGGTTGATGAACTGCAAGCTGTTTCTAAGAGATTAGAAACCAAATTGGGAAAACAGGTTGCTCAACCTCAAACCCAATCACATGGGCACAACACCACTCAAGCTAGTCATTCATATCATCCATCTACAGCACGTAACCATGCTTTTATATACACTAACTTTCATAAAACACAAAAACCACGTGCACGTAAGAATACTTCTCATACTCATCATGCTGCAAAAAGACACAACCAACATCACTCTACATATAGAAATCATCACAATGCCATGCCATATAGACAAGATCATCATGTCATGCCATATAGACAAGATCACCATATCATGCCATATCACCATGCTGTGCCACATAGACAATATCAGCATGCCATGCCACATAGACAACATCACCATGCTCCATGTAGACAACATCACCATGCTCCATATAGACAACATCACCATGCCACTCCACAGTATTCTATGCATAATCATCATCATCATGCTAATTCTGCTCATTATACTGCTTATAGACATCATCAGCATGCTCCTACTGTGAATAGGAATGCTACATGTACTTATTGTGGTTTACATAGACACATATCACCACAATGTAGAATTAGAAAATTAGTTGATAGAAAAGTATATGCATGGTTTCCAAAAACTAACTTTTCAGGACCCTCAAGAAATTGGGTACCAAAGGTCACATCTACTCTTGATGTAGGTGGACCTTCCCTCCTCAACTAAAAGTAAGTAGATTCTCGATAGTGGATGCTCGCGACATATGAAAGGAGACGCAAATCTTTTTGCATCACTATCGATGAAGAGAGAATGATACGTATCCTTCGGTAACAATTTAAAAGGGCACATAATAGGTAATGGTATTATTGGTCATCCTCCCTCTCCTGTAATAAAGAATGTCTGTCTAGTGACCGAGTTAAAGCATAACATGCTCAGCATTAGTCATCTTGCTGATCATGGATATGATATTAACTTTGGACAAAACAATTGCCTCATTTATGATAGGTCAACGGGAGACATTATTTTTGAAGGGAAAAGAGAGGATAACATTTATATTTTCTATCTTTCTATAGATACTAACAATGCAGGTAGATGTTTATACGCCCACAAAGATGAACGATTACTTTGGCACCAGCGTCTTGGTCATGCCAATATGGATACCATATCCAGGTTATCAACCAAGAAGCTAGTGAGAGGATTGTCCGACATCACATTCAAAAAGGATACGGTATGTGCCGAATGTGAATTGAACAAGACAACCAAATCCTTATTTCATTCCATCAACTATGTAAGTACTTCTAGACCCCTGCAACTACTCCATATGAATTTATTTGGTCCTAGTAGAGTAGCTAGTCTTGGTGGTAAACTTTATGCATTTGTTATTGTTGATGATTTTTTGAGATTTACTTGGGTTTTCTTTCTCACAAACAAAAGTGATGCTATTTCAGTTTTTAAGATTTTTGTCAAGAAAGTTCAAAACGAAAAAGGCTACATGATCACTCGAATCCGAAGTGACCATGGAGGCGAATTCGAAAATTCTGATTGTGATTCTAATGGTTTTGATCATGAATTTTCTTGTCCAAGAACTCCTCAACAAAATGGTGTTGTGGAGCGGAAGAATAGGACTCTCGGCGATATGGCTAGAGTCATGTTGAATAAATTTTCACTTTCGAAATATTTCTGGGCAGAAGCTGTCAGTACAGCATGCCACATTTTGAATAGGGTGCTTATTCGTCCTATTACGAAGAAAACACCCTATGAGCTTTGGTTTGGAAGAACCCCCAATGTTTCTTATTTTAA
This sequence comes from Iris pallida, assembly GCA_029216955.1. NCBI lineage: Eukaryota > Viridiplantae > Streptophyta > Magnoliopsida > Asparagales > Iridaceae > Iris > Iris pallida. The sequence continues at coordinate 14,827,894 of JANAVB010027397.1, read as the reverse complement.
AGTTTTTGGATATAGATGTTTTATCCTTAACACCAAAGACAACTTAGGCAAATTTGATGCCAAAGCTGACGATGGTATTTTCCTTGGTTATGCCGCCAAGAGTAAGGGATATAGAGTCTTTAATAAACGCTCACTAATTGTGGAAGAGTTAACAAATGTGACTTTTGATGAAGATAACAGTGCAGCAAGTACTCTTGATGATGACGTTGAGCCATCAACTTCTACTCCAATGAATACTTCTACCGAAACAAATTCTCTGGAGGGCTTGCCAAAGAAATTCTCTTTCAAGCCTTCTCATCCAAAAAATTTAGTGATAGGTGAAGTTTCACGTGGAGTAACTACCAGATCATCACTAAGAGACTCTATTGCTAGCACTGCCTTTATTTCACAAGTTGAGCTGAAAAATATTTCTGAAGCTTTTAATGATGAATTTTGGATTTCTGCTATGTAAGAAGAACTCAACTAATTCGAGAGGAGCCAAGTGTGGGAACTAGTTCCTAGACCGGCTAATCACTCGATAATTGGTACTAAATGGGTGTTTAGAAACAAAGTGAATGAAGATGGTTCAGTCACACGCAACAAAGCTCGTCTAGTAGCTCAAAGATACAACCAAGAGGAAGGTATCGACTACGATGAGACGTATGCTCCGGTTGCTAGACTAGAATCCATTCGGATGCTTTGTGCATTTGCAAATTATCAAAATTTCAAATTATTTCAAATGGATGTGAAAAGTGCTTTCTTGAATGGTTTTATTAAGGAGAAAGTTTATGTAAAACAACTCCCTGGCTTTGAAAATCACAAATTTCCCGACCACGTATTCAAGCTAAAGAAAGCGCTATATGGCCTTAAACAAGCCCCCAGAGCTTGGTATGAAAGGCTAAGCAGTTTCTTGCTTGAGAAAGGTTTTTCAAAAAGGAAAAATTGACACTACACTTTTTATAAAATCTTTTAAAGACACTATTCTGTTAATTCAAATTTATGTTGATGATATCATTTTTGGTTCTACTGATGAAACCCTCTGTCAAGAATTTGCCAAGTGTATGCAGACAGAATTTGAGATGAGCATGATGGGAGAACTCAACTACTTTCTTGGTCTGCAAGTGAAACAAATGGCTAATGGAACTTTCACCTGTCAGTCAAAGTATACAAAGGACATGCTGAAAAAGTTCGATCTTGACAACGTCAAACCAATCAGCACTCCAATGGCTACTTCAACCAAACTCGAACCAGATGAGAGCGGCAAACCCGTTGATCAACGTAAGTATCGAGGTATGATAGGCAGCTTACTTTATTTAATTGCTAGTCGCCCCGATATCATGTTTAGTGTTTGCCTATGTGCCAGATATCAAGCAAATCCTAAGGAATCACACTTGACCGCTGTTAAGCGTATCTTTCGATACCTTAAGGGTACGGTTACAGTGGGCCTATGGTATCCCAAGTCAACATCATTTGACCTCATTGGTTACTCTGATACTGATTTCGCTGGATGCAAGGTCGACCGTAAAAGTACAAGTGACACGTGTCATTTATTAGGAAAGGCTTTAGTCTCTTGGTTTAGCAAGAAACAGAATTCTGTCGCACTATCCACAACAGAAGCTGAATACATCGCAGCTGGGCGTTGTTGTGCACAAATTCTGTGGATGAAGCAAACCCTTGAAGACTATAATCTATCTTTCATGCACATTTCTATATTCTGTGACAATAGTAGTACTATTAACTTGACTAAGAACCCTATCTGTCACTCACGCACAAAACACATTGAAATTAGACACCACTTTTTGCGTGATCATCAGCAAAATGGCACGATTAACTTAGAGTTTATTGACACTGATCATCAGCTAGCAGACTTCTTTACTAAGCCATTATCCGAAGAGCGCTTCAATTTCCTTTGTCGTGAACTTGGAATTTTAGATGAAGCTGTCATAAATTGAAACTCACCTGCGTAAATATCGATTATATTATGATTCTCATACGATGAACTTGCTATGGGTACAAGCCGAAAGGGCCCTTCTGACAACAAGGCATAAAAGCCTAAGCGACACGGTGCACTAGTCCACAGGACTACCGCTAGCTGGGATCCGGCCCCTGCAGCTAACCCATGGCAACTTCAAACTATTGAATTATGATATATTTCCTTATTTATTATATGGTTCATTTTGATTTCTTACTGCTGATTCACTATTTTTCAATTTCATCCTGCTATTTCTTTCATATTGATTGCATCTTTCAAGCTCTTTCTTTCTTACCTTACTTTGTTTCCCATACTTAGCCATTTTTCCTTCTTCTGGCCTGTTTTTCAGTTCTGGAACAAGGATCCAGAACTCGGGCCGAACTCTGTCCCCAACCGAGTTCGAGCCGAATTCGGTTCCCATATTCTAGAATCGGGGACAGCCACAGCCATTTGATCAATTGTGATCCTATGGTCCAGATCTGCTCCAACCAAAGCAAACCCTCCTCTTATATTCGGGTTTTCATCTCTCTCCTTCATTCTTACCACCACCTTTACCTCTCCAAACATATTTTCACAAACCCTAACCCTAGTTTTCTCTCCAAAGTGCTCCATTGCTCATCAAAATCAAGGAGAAGGGCTATTTCCTCATTCTTTTTCACTGTTCATTGTTGATTTGAGGTATAACTCCTTCCCCCTCTCTATTTCAAGTTCTCTATTTGTTTGCAAATGGCTCCTCGCTTGCCCAATCGTGGGAAGAGGATCCGAACCGAGGGTGCTTCCTCTTCGAATCCTCCTCCTCCCATTGAGCAACCCGTTGAACAACAACAACCCTTCATCCGTTGTTCAATCCACCTCCTTCCCGTGACCCTAATACTTATGACGACCGATTGTTTGTGTCGCTAGACGCCTCCAACGAGTGGTTTAGTGACTTTCGGACTCGTGCGGTCTTCGCGGGACATCCCATAAATTTTACTATTTTCTCACAATTTGAATCATTGTTTCAAGATCTTTGCTTAAATGAGTTAGTGGCTTCAAACTTTGTTATTTATCGTAGAGCCATACAAATGTTCTATTGTAACTTGACTCACGATGCCACTCACATCTATTCCCGGGTTGCCGGTATTGATATTGCTTTTGATGCTTCTGAGTTGGGCGAGTATCTTGCACTCCAAGATCTCGATATTTGGGATAAGTTTGTGGAAGCTCGCCAATTCCAATTTGTTGGTGAAACTTCTCTTGAGAGTCTCAAGGAGGAATTATGTGCTCCTAACATAAGTCCTCGCAAGCTTATGGCCAAGCACCTCAACCCGTATTTCTATGAACTTCATCGAATTATTTTTAACACTATTTTGCCAAAAGCTGGCTCCACCGATGAAGTTACATATTTTGAGATCTCTGCTTTGTATCATCTTCATTCTCGCATTCCGTTCAATCTTCCACGTACCATGATGGACTGGATGATAAACTGTAGGAAGAAACCACGAGCCCTGGTTTATCCTTTGAATCTTCCTATGATTTTTTGTGCGTTCATTGTCCCTCTCCATGATTGTCCTTTCTTGCCTGCTCCTGCTTTCCTATCCAAGGCACGACGTCTTCAGGCAGTCGTTGCTTCTCCTGAGCCTTCTGAGCATTCTGATGATGAGGAGCCCGACGCCCCTCCACTTGGACAGGATGTGCCACCTCCTCCTACTACTCTTGACTCCATCCAGACCATGCTGAGAGATCGTTTCGCATTGGAGGACGATCGCTGGACTCAGATGGACTATCGGACTACCCTGCAGATGAGTGCCCTCAGCAACTCGCTGCACAATATCCGGTATTCCATGTCTCGTCACCCTTCTATGCCCATTCCCATGGAGCGGGATCCTGGTCGTACTGGTTATCGCATTGACGACCCCTGGGTCATGCGTTACCTGGATCCGGATGCTGCTATTGTGGACCCCAGCCGTTCATTCACTGATCACTTAGACTCTGCTGGGCCTTCTCGTGCTCCGTGATGGAGATTGGCTACTATCTGCTGCTGCTGCTGATGATGATCTTAGTTGATGCATTTTAATTTCTAGTTATTTAGCTTGTTTTTGGATTTATGTACTTGGATGTTCTAAAACTCTGGTTGTGTGTTTGACATTTGGTTCTGTGTGATGACATTTTATGCTTATCATAGTTTTATATTTTATGCTAGTGACTCATTTTGATTATTCATATACTGTTTCTTCTCTGCTTGGTGTGGTTGCATCACTATTAATTGTCTATACTGCAGTTTCTATGCTATTCATTCATCTGCAGTCTATATTGCTAAATGCCAAAAGGGGGAGAACTATGTATATTCTGGATATATTTGTTTCTTTCGTATATCTGTGCTTGTTTGTACTTTTTTGGAGATATTATTTATCAGGCCAACAGGTTCAATGCATTATTTACGGGGGAGCTATTGCTTCTAGCTCAGCACCGATCACTGATTACGGAAGAGCTATTATTTCTAGCTCGGCATCGATTATGGGGGAGCTATGTTGCTATAACCAACTGTGTCCAGGTATGAATGTTGAATATACATATATTATTTTGCCAATTATCAATATGGGGGAGATTGTTGACACAAAGTCACAGTCAACCAAATATTGACAACATTGACTAAATAATATCTGTAATAATTCAATACGACACACGACGTCTGCATTAAGCTCAAGACAGATGACAGCTCAGCCTCCGCTTCTCAGTTGAATTCGAGTCTGTATTTTACACTTTCTTTGAGTCTAGACTAATGTAATCTGAGTCATGCTGAGCTCTTGAAACTTAGACTATAGCCTACCCAATAATCCCAAGCTCCACCAAACCAGAAATTACCCAATGGTCCCCTTAGAACCACTCTGTGCTCTGGAGACAGAGTTCGGGCCGAACTCTGCCTCCATACAGAGTTCGGGCCGAACTCTGTCCCCTAGAAATCAGGAACCCTAATTTTAGGGTTAGCTGGTTGCTAGTTGTCCAACGGCCAAATATTTGAATTTTTCTACCCGAATTCTGGCCGAATTCTGCCTATAAAAACACTATAAATAGGGCATGAATTCTCTCATTTCAAATCATCCCTTCTTCTCTTCTCTTCTTTCTTAAAGCTCAGAAAAGCCATACCCTTCCCATCTACTAGCCACAAGCCTCCTAAGTCTCGAGTGCTCAGCATCTCTCAGTTAGGATTCTTGTGCAAGAGTTGAAGAAGTCGCTTGGACAATTCCAAGCAAATCGCCACTGCGATCCTCTGTAAGAAGTTGACGTACTCTTCTGAAGAAAAGGCACGGGTTGTAAACTACTATTTCACAAATAGTGGATTTAATCCTGAGCTAGAGTTCTCAGGCCTGGACTAGTCCTCCACGAGGGAAACCAGGTTAAAATCGCTGTATTTGCGTATGCTTTCTTGCTCTTCATTTACTTTCCACATTTTACTCTGATTATTTATTATTCGTGAAAGAGTTATTTTTAATTGGTTATTTTCTATATAAACTCTATTCACCCCCCTCTAGAGTTGCCATCTGTTCTTCACACAGATCATAAAAGTCTGAAGTACATCTTTACTCAGAAGGAGCTGAACATGAGACAGAGAAGATGGTTGGAGTTGATCAAGGATTACGACATGGAGCTTCAGTATCATCCAGGCAAGGCTAATGTGGTAGCAGACGCTCTTAGCAGGAGAGGCGGCGTATTTATGTTGACAACACAGAAGCACATCTTAGAAGACCTTCAGGAGATGGACATCGAAGTTATACTTCCTAGTGATGTTGGAGTTCTAACAAGTTTACAAGTTCAATCCGACTTGGTAGACAGGATCAAGGCAGCTCAGGCACAGGACCCAAGGATTCAGAAGCTTAGAGCAGAATGTGAGTCAGGACTCAGAAAGGAGATACAAATTCATGAAGATGGTACGCTAAGGTTTGGATCACGCCTATGTATGCCTAGTGGAGATATCAGACAGGAGGTTATGACATAAGCTCACAGTTCTCAATATTCTATACACCCTGGAGGGACCAAGATGTACCAAGATATCAAGCAGCACTTCTGGTGGAACGGGATGAAGAGGGAGATAGCTAGATTTGTTTTCCGTTGCTTGGTATGTCAGCAAGTGAAGGCAGAACAACAGAGGCCAGCTGGGTTATTGCAACCACTTCCTATCCCGGAATGGAAGTGGAAACACATCATAATGGACTTTGTGACCGGTTTACCGAGATCACCAAGTGGTAAAGATACTATTTGGGTGATAGTAGATCGGCTTACAAAGGTGGCACACTTTCTTCCTTTCAGAGTAGGGCAATCTACAGAAAAGTTGGCAGAGTTGTATATGCAGCAGATAGTCAGGCAGCATGGAGTCTCCGTCAGCATTGTGTCAGACCGAGATACCCGCTTTACATCATATTTCTGGAAGAGCTTACATCATAGTCTGGGTACCAAGTTAAAATTTAGCACGGCTTACCATCCACATACGGATGGGCAATCAGAAAGAACAATTCAGACCCTAGAAGATATGTTGCGAGCTTGCACCCTAAATTTTGGAGGATCTTGGGAGAGCCACCTGCACTTAGTTGAGTTTTCTTATAACAACAGTTATCAAGCCAGTATCCAGATGGCGCCATTTGAAGCACTATATGGTAAGAAGTGTAGGTCGCCACTAGCATGGGATGATATCGGGGAGAGGAAGATGTTAGGCCCGAAAATGATTGTTAAGACAGTTGAATTGGGTAAGGAAATTAGAGAGCGACTTTGAGTTGCGCAGGATCGGCATCGTCATTGGGCGGACCAACATCGTAGGCCGCTAGAGTTTTTCGTTGGGGACCACGTGTTCTTGCGGATCTCACCTACCCATGGGGTCATTAGATTTGGCGTTCGCGGGAAGTTGAGTCCGAGATACGTAGGACCCTTTGTTATTCTTGATAGGATAAGCGATGTTGCTTATCGTTTATCCCTTCCACCTTCGTTACGAGAGGTGCATGACGTATTTCATTTATCTCAGTTGCGAAGGTATGTATCGGACCCAAGCCATATCCTTGATCATTTCGAGCTGGTTGTACCAACCTGTCTTACGAAGAACAGCCTGTGTCCATTTTGGACCGAAGAGAGAAGATACTAAAGAACCGAACAATTAGCCTTGTCCGGGTTGCTTGGGGTCATCACTCATTAGGAGAGTCAACGTGGGAACGTGAGGATGATATCCGATCACGGTATCCACACCTGTTTGACTCACAAGGTATATCTCTCTCTATATACCTTGATTGTCTTAACTTCTCATGCTTGTCACCTTCTGAGTAGAATTGCTTGGTGTCGTCGATAGTTAAACATAGATATATTACTTGCTGTTGATATTATAAAGTGATTGCTTACTCAAATTACTTGTACTTAGATTAGTCTAGCTCTGACATTTCTGTCCTGCTTGGATCTGAAATTCCGAGGACGGAATTTTTCTAAGGAGGGTAGAGATGTCACTCCCCGTTCCCAGAATAAGTATTTTATACGTGTACTTCTTGAATGTATTTATTCAATATTTATCATGCATTTGTTCTGTATTTAAATTCTTCAATTTTGTGCTTATTAATTTTTCTGTATTTTATTTTCTGCTTTATCTTGGCTCTTGGTTCATTTCGGTTCATGGTAAACCAACTTGGTGTGGTTTGGTTCAACATGGAAAGGAATGGATGGCTTGGATTTGGTGGAGAGAATGAATGGTGGAGATCCACTTGACCTTGATATAAAAGTTCTTCTTTCATTCTCTCTCTTTATTCATTCACATTTTACTTCTCGACCAAACCCTAACCCACTTGTGAGAGGCAAGTACATCTTGCACACCATGAAGGATTTTATGCATCCCCATTTATTTTTAGTCTATGTTGTTCATCTTCTCTTCCTCTACAAGTTTAGGTCTTGAAGTTTTTGATTTCTATGGAAGGTTGGGTGTAGATCTAAGTTTTAAGTTTTGGGTTTTCATAGGAATTTTAGGGTTTTGATCTATCAAACATTGCTGTTTTTGAAAATAAGTGGTTCCATGTTGTAGAGAATTTAATTCTACTAAAGTTTGGCTTTTGAAAAGTTAGTTTTCGATTTATTTTGTGGAAGTTATGGCCAAGTATTTTTGTTCGTTCTGTATTCATCTGCAGCATGAGGAGCATGTCGCAGTAGGCGCATATGATGTCGCAGTTGAGCCGTATGAGGCGCATGTCGCAGTAGCCGCATATGATGTCGCAGTTGAGCCGCATGAGGCTCATGTCGCAGTAGGCGCATATGATATCGCAGTAGACGCATGTTGCATGAGGAGTATGTCGCAGTAGCCGCATATAATGTCGCAGTTGAGCCGCATGAGACGCATGTCGCAGTAGGCGCATATGACGTCGCAGTAGGCGCATGTTGCATGAGGCGTATGTCGCAGTAGCCGCATATGATGTCGCAGTAGGCGCATGTTGCATGAGGCGTATGTCGCAGTAGGCACATATGATGTCGCAGTAGGCGCATGTTACATGAGGCGCATGTCGCAGTAGCCGTATATGGTGTCGCGAATGAGCCGCATGAGGCGCATGTCGCAGTAGGCGCATGTTACATGAGGCGCATGTCGCAGTAGCCGCATATGGTGTCGCGAATGAGCCGCATGAGGCGCATGTCGCAGTAGGCGCATGTTATATGAGGCGCATGTCGCAATAGCCGCATATGATGTCGCATATGCCGCATGAGCCGCATGTCGCAGTTAGTCCGCATGCATGTCGCAGAATAGGCCGCATATGCCTATTTTGGTTGTTTCTGACTGTCATATGTCCAATTTTGACTGAATTGTGGCTAGAATTTCTTCCAACTCCCAACATAAAATTTATAGATCTTTTCCTTGGCTTCAAGAATATGTTACCAACTATTTTATACTAGTTATGGACTCGACCATGCTTAATACTAGAACGTAACAACGCCCAGCCTACGCCGCAGTATCGGCGGTAGAACGATGTCCTAGGTCACATCATCTAACAATATAATGCTAAGCAGATACAGTCTCAATCATATTTAAGGTAGAGCATGATAAGGTTACATCTCAAAACTCAATACAATAATCTACAAAGCAATACAACTCCAGAAAATGAAATAACTATCTAAACAACCTCTAAGGTGTCTCCTCTAGGCTAGCAGGCAACCTCCAAGCTATCTGTAAAATTTATCAACAGGTCCACTCAGGACAGGAACGAACACATCTCATCTAGAAAACCCAAATAAATGACAGAGAACTATAAAGCAGTTAAAGACAGTTGTATTGATAAAAATGGCAGTTATATATTCAGGTGATGGTAAGAAAGACAGATAAGGTGCAAAGAAAGTAAATAACTAAACAAGAGAAGAATCATAGCAATGAAGTCTGTGAAAATAGAACTAGCTGAACCAGGGTAATATGATATGAAGTCCAGACAACAATGTAGACCAGTGTAACTCCAATGTAAGTCCAGTACAAGATGAATCTAATACAAGATGAATCCAGTAAGGGACGATTCCAGTTATAGTGATCAATGATTCCAGGGTAAGTCCAGCCTATACTCTAACAGTGTGTTTTAAAATACCGAGATCGACATGTAAACGGCTGTGGGTAATCCGGCACACCTCTCACTGATCAGACGAGAGATGGCTATCATTCCAGTAGATTCCAGTAGGGGTGATTCCAGTAATAGGGTATGTCTACATGTCTTACTCTAGTATTTCTCCTCCCAGCAAGTGAATCCAGAATTTCGACACAATGATTCAAGATGAGTCCAGCCAAAATATAATGATACCAGTAAATGATTCCAGTAAATGATTCCAGTAAATGATTCCAGCAGGTGATTCCAGTAATAGAAGCCGAAAATGATGATACCAGTAATAGAGGCCAGAAAATAAATATGTGTCGTATACATAAATCCAGTAATATTCACACGTGTTGTAACAGAGAATCGCATACAACTAACTAGAACTGAAATACAGTAATTGACAAATAAATGAGAGAACTATCAGAGAATGTACTCGCCTGATAACCTGAACAGCTGATAAGTATAGGGGGTCCAACTGAAGCCACAGAGTCATATTTAAAGCAACACAGGTTACAAGGTGTCTGGCTCCTAATTAGAACAGCACAAGTCACAACATGTCCAGAAGGGTAATATAAAGCACTACAATGTATTCTACATGAATGTAGGTCAAATTAGGCCAAAGTCAACCCTTGGTCAACTCTGGTCAACTGCACTAGTCAAACTAGGTCAAACTAGGTCATGTCCTAATCCAGTAAGTCTTACTAGGCCTAACCAAGACTATCCTAGCAAGCACACATCAATACAAGGCTATACAAGCCAACATACACCAAACTCTATATAGCATGCAATTATTCAATACTCAAATAGGCAAGAATTCATATTGGATATACACTAGGTAATCTATTACTTTAAGCTATATATGTCTACACATATATACACATGCATATATTGGTATTCAACATTAGGTCTATAATCATGGCATTTCAAATGGTTATATAAACTTATATATTACAACACAATATGCTAACATATATATAATACACATACATAGCTAAGTTAACTATATTCATAAATACTTATTTAAGAGGCTATATGTGTGTATGTGAACATGGCAAAGGGGCAAGTGATGGTTAAATGGGCATACATAGTGTATACATATCAAAGAGTGTCAAAGTGTAAGTGAACAATGTGTCAAGTGTGATAGTGTCAACATAGTGTAAGGGGGTACATGAGGTAATATAGGATTTGTGTTAACATAGAACATTACATCTCATTAACTTGTATATTGCATACACTACATCTATTATTACATTACATTCATGCTTGCATTCATTCATCATTCATTATTCTCTTGCACCACTATATGCACCATACATTACATACTATGGAACCTACATATTCATTACAAGCCATACTTATACATGCTTACATTAAATAGGATACTTACACCTCATATATCATTTATTTAACCATTTACTCATGCTTGTATTCTCTATTTAATTACATAATGTATATACATTAATATGGGTTAAAATCAAATAGAACATTATATTACACACAAGGGTGCACAAAATGCATATGTCGAATAGTAACTCCTACTAATAATCAATACTGTGCCATCTCAGCATGAATTAAAATTTAGGATTAAAGTATATTATAGATCTATGTGTTAGCTTTCCGAAACTTTAAACGGATCGCATTTTCGTTTCCGGAAACTCCCGGAATCGCGAAAACACCGAGAACGCGTTTGTCTTTCATACAGCTGACACTCAAATAATTCTCTAGAAAGTTACAGAAAGAATTAGGCCTATTAATACATGTTTTTGGAAAGCTAACTTCAATACGCTTCTTTTAAAAAAATGGGAGATTAAATCGAGCTTTGAGTTAGAAGTTATGACATTTCTAAGTTAGGGCTGAAATTAAAAACGTGGATAAAAATCATGACGAATTTAGATAGTTTGAGCCAAAAGAATACACAATATATATCCTAATTATCCACAAAAATAATAGCAATAATAATATGAGGAACCACACTCACAAACTTGATTATATAATCATTATAAACCATTTATTACATATATAAATATAGATACACTCTCATTACAATATATATATAAATCTATATATGTAACATGAACACATCCACAACACAAAGGACACTCCTATGACCTCCAAATGGACACAAAATGGACACAAATGGAGATACAACCATGGGGGTCATTCCTATGGGTTCAAAATAGATCTATATGCATGAGAAAATGAAAAGGAGAAGGGATTTATACCTCCCGGTAGATCGAATCGAAGAAAAACCTTCCCGGAGCGACACCGACACGTAGAGATTCCAAAAGGACACGAACGAGCTCCGAATCCTCCCAAACTTGGGTAGCTTCCTCCTTGGCTAGAATGGAGAAGGAAAGAAGAAGATTTGGTGGTGAAATGGAAGGATTTGGTAGAGAAATTGCTAGGGATTGCTCTCTAGGAATTTGGGGAAGAACAAGAGAGAGAAAAATAGATGGATAATGACAAATGGGAGGCTCAACCCTATCCTTATTATGGCTGGCCATAAAGGGCTATTTGTCCTATTATGGTAAGGTCCAAAATGCCCCCACTAACCTATTCTATGAGTATTAGGAAAGGGCTAATTGGTTGGGGCTAAATTAGTCATTCTAAAGTCTCTAATCACACTAACCTTATCCATAATAATTAGTCTAACCTCTAACTAAAATATTCCTATCATGTGGACTAGAATTAATATCATGTGGGCCATGTCTAACTAGTGTGTGGGTTCCACTAGAGTCAAACTACCCCCGGGTCCCCGTTTCAAGTCGGATTGAGTTGAAATTCGAACCCGACTCAAATAACCCCAAAACAATATCATAAATAATAAAATAATATCAAAATAATTCAAAGAGATCAAATGCAAAAATATTCTTAGGCCAAAAATGACATTAAAATATCATAATTATATGGTTAGACTCTAGGTCAAACAGTCTCTAGGGTTTCACTAGCAAAACGTCAAAACCATAAGTCATTGATTTAAATAATTTTAAAATAATTTAAAATCACCAAAAATCATATCATGAATTAAATATTATTAATAAAATAATTATAAACATGAAATTTCAAAATTATCCTCATTTGGGAAACTGGGTGCTACATATGCCTTGTCATGAATTGACCCCGACTGTTACTTGACTAATAATTGATCATGCATTCCTAGTTGGAACTGAGAGACTGGCTAGTCGTCTTATTAAATTGAATGAATGAGACACGTTCATATTAACTATGAACTATTATAATCGATTGGCCGATCCCGAATATTGACATACAGGCACACATGCAGGCTTCAATTTATTTATTTATTTTTCTACCAAAGTAGCATGTGTACTTGATGGTCAAGGCATGATTATTCCGTGGTTAGTTTTGATTGTTGCATTACGCTATGTAAGACCTACAACCTAACCGCACGGGTATCGTTGTAGAGTTGGGCATATCGTACTTGTACGGAAGTACTCATTTGAATGACCATGATCCACGGTATGGGATTTCACTCAACGTAGAGACTAATTAAGTTAAATAAAATAATAATTGCATGGAGAGAATGGATTCCCGAGTTCTTACATGGCAGCCCTCTTGGGACTAGTAGTGCCCGACAGGCCGGTTGGTCCCCACAGATACTGTAAATCTGCCACACGGGCAGGGAGCGGTATCTGGTTATATTATCTATTGTATATTGTATATTGATGACGGGCGTCCCGCTGGGACTCGTCTAATTCATGATTGGCGCAATTGATTGACTGGGTAAACTAGCCTTGCTTGCACATAGTAAGAACTGAGGAATCCTTTATTGCATAATTCCAGGATAACTTGGAACTCACAGTAGCAAGCCGTAGTAGTTGCATGGCCGTTTAAATTGATTTGTTTGTGTACTGTACCTACTCTGTTACCTAACTGAGATGATCAGAATGTCAGGACATGACGAGCCAACTTCTGTCCTTGTTTGGTTGGGAGGTTGGTTCGAAGTGTCGTGATGTTATGTGAATCCCAGTGGCAAGCAGAGATCTACTTATCATATTCTCTTTTTACTGGTTTTAATTCCTCATATCGTACTTCCTTGTGGTACTTGCTATTGGAGGTCTAACCTCTCTGGTTTTGCATGACCAGATTTAGAGCCGGTCCCCGAGGACTCAGCTTACTTCCACCTCCAAGATGGTCAATACTAGAGGGATGATCGCAGGAGGACTCGAGTGGGTTCCTTACTTCCCCGCTCGTTTTGTTATTTACATAATACCTTGCCGTTTGGCACCGACATGTTAGTCGGATTGTCTTGTACTTACTTTTACATAATTGTAATTAAGTCAGACTGCAGCTGATAACAATTGTGTACACTTGCTACATCGTCTGGCTATGTTTTGTAAAGCCAGATATCAAGAACATTTTGACTGAGCGTTTGGGACGCCTTACTGCTTTATTTTACATGTTCTCTATTTCTGTTTCTTATTTGAATGATTGAGACAGTAGATGTGAAATGACCATAGTGAGACTTTCATGTAGTATGCACCCCCTCGTCTTTTAGACAGCATTGATCGTATTATACGGTATTCATCTACCCGTAATACGTAGCTGGCTGAGTCATTCCCCCGCTCTCCAGTATTCTGGTTCTGGGGCGTGACAACAACTAAACAGATAAAGGTACCTGTACAGTATATACACTCCGAATGGAGGTGACATAGCAATACAGTCTCAATCACAAATGTAAAACTAAGGTAGATAGCATGGAAAGGAAATATGATAGATGAAGCAGGAAATAAGTTCGAGATCCACACAAGTCCAAGACTAAACATAACATCACAGAATATAATATAATACTACAGTCTGAAAAGTACTAGCTGGCTCGCAGGCCAGGCAAACCTAACTAAGCTACACTACTCAGGGTGAGCAAAGTCTAATGGCTCGACTATCAAGCCACGGTCCAAGTCTACTCCATCTAACCCATCTCCATAATAGGTCGGGCAATCAGCCTCTGAATCATCTGTAAAATTTTTAACGGTATCCTGTCATGAAAATGAGCAAGTACAAACACCAACAGCAGTTCCATATGAATTGACAAATACTATAAGAGACAGTGTAATAAAATACAAGACAAAGATATATGAAATACAGGGTAAAATCAACAGGAAATGTATAATAGATGTGAGTACAGAATAGGATGACAATATATATGTAGGATTGCTTAGGAACTATTCGAAAGCCGAGTTACAACCCTTAAACCAAACAAGGACCGGGGTTGTAACCCTTCTCCCGAACAGAACTTAGCCTCCTAGGATAAATAAATATAAAAATGTGACTTGAATTATTAGAGCACTATGTGATCGGCTAGGGAATCATGGTAGGGTTATCCACTTGGCCCGACAATCACATAAAAATTTGAAAGGGTCATGCCGGCCAACCTGGATAACATAGACATGGGGTATCTGCTACACCCTACGTGAAGTGAGGGTGGCGCTAGCAAAATAGTGACAGGAAGGCTTTGATCACATAACCCCTAATAATTCTTCCATCCCTGAATAGTATCATGGATCCGGACAAGGCACGTCATGACACGGATTCAAAAGCAGGTGATCAGCCCACACCCAAATCAATGTCTATATAAGTACATGAAACATGGATATCACACACCAATATACCAAGAAAAATCCGGGAATAACATCTCGTGACAAGATCCGACGTATACTAGTCCGTGAACTATCGTGTCGAGAATCAAGTAAGACACTACAACTGAATCGGATATAGTAGATATCAAGACAATAAAAACTATCAGTGAATGTACTCGCCTGTGGTCCTGAGCTGATAAGGTGAACAGACGCTCAGAGTAAATCACAGACCTAAAATGAGATACTATGAGTTAAACAGGGTTTTATACTGAAAAAGGAAACTGGTTTAAGTCATGAATACAAGTCTAAGTCAAAACTAGGTCAATCTAGGTCAAGCTGAGTCACACTAGGTCATACTAGTTCATACTAGGTCATACCAGGTCACTGGAAGTCAATCCAAGTCAAACAAGGTCAAACGGGGTCAAGGGTTGACTTACAGTTGACTTTTGGTCAAAAAGTCAACTCTGGTCAACTCTGGTCAACTCCATCAACCCTGGGTCAACTCTAGGTCAAACTAGTCTAATGTTGACCAACTGTTGACTTTCAGTCAACTGGTCAACTCTGGTTTGGTTTCGGTCAAATCTAGTCGCTTATATGCTAAGTTTGACTCTCGGTTGACTTTTGTTGACTTTGACTCTCGGTTGACTTTTGGTCAAAATGGTCAACCGACGTCA
>JANAVB010027397.1:14026965-14200343 GCA_029216955.1 Iris pallida | reverse complement strand
TTTGTTATGAAAATTTCTTTGACTTCGTAAAAGGAAAAATAGCTCGGATTCTTCTATCCATTGTTTTGCTTCTTTATCCTGTGGCATATTTTTCTGTTTGAGTACAAATCTATCTTATGCACCTCAATTTATTGACACTGAAATAATATAACAATGTCAACCTTAGAATTACGCCATGATAAAATATGGTTTACTACTACGATGCTTCAGAAAATGAGGACTAATGGACTCCAGGAGAACAGAACGAAAACGTTCTCAGGATTCTGTAAGCACTCGATCGATATGAGTTTTTATATTCCATATATTTTTAGATTCATCTGCTATAAAAGGAGAGGCAAAATCGTTTATTGTTGATAATTGGGCCATTATGAGCTCAGAATCCATTGATTTAAATAGACACATGTGCTCTAAGTTCTGGCTTGTAGCCCATATCATGTGAACAAGTGCGAGGAATTCATGGCTAAGGTAGATATCTTTCTACTACTGATGTAGGTATCTGTTCGTAACAATGTGCTAACAGATACTGAACTTCTGACAAAGGCTTATTTTGAGAGGAACGGTACCTTAGTGAAAATTGAAGTTTTTGGTTCAACTTCAATGCAGGCAAGCCAACAAGGATCGCTTATGATATCTTTCGATGTCATTTGGTTCGAACATATGACAAAAAAAGAGGACAATGATGCAACACAAAGAGCACATGATTTTCAGCTTATGGTTCTTTCTTGTTCATGCTCTCTTACTAATTGGGTCCTTAATTAACCTTTGCTCACTAGTGTAGTTCTTTCTGATAGTTACATATATATATAGATATATATATATATATATATATATATATCTATTATATATATTATATATATATATATATATATATATATATATACACACATAGATGAATCTGATAGAAAATCCACACAACAGTTTCCCACACATATGTTGAATTGTGATCTTAATGTGTTTTTAATCAGGACTTATACATCATTCAAGATCCGTTAGTTACATATATATACATCATTTATCACATTTATTAAACCTTGTTTTATCTTTTGCAGGGTACATGTGTGTGGACACAGGTCTTCATGTGACTAAGTTGAAGCTAAGTGGGATGTTTTCATGGATAGTTTTGATGTAGCTAAGTGTACTCTATATTGGATACTCTATATATTTGAGAAGAGTGTATATATGGCCTGAGAAATATAGAATGATAGCTAAAGTACTCTATTTTGAGACAATGGAATATAGCTAGATAAAGTACTATATATCTGTGAGATGTTGATGTACCATATTTTGAGACAATGAAATGGAGATTAATGGTACTTTATATTATATTTCAATGTTTTGTTGTGATATGGTTCAAAGTGGTTGTTTTCGAATTGAATTGAGCAGTGTTTGGAATGTATAACATGCAGTAAGCGTTATAAACGTGATACTATGACCATCATAACGCTTTCAAAATGTCCTGACTTCTAAACCATATTAACTATTCATAACGGTTTTACATAACTATCCATAAAGTTTTGAAAATAAAATGTAGCAGAAATTCAACCTATTAATGACGTTTTCAGAAGAATAATCTATAACACTTTGAAAATCATTTTAACAACCGATTTCATAACGCTTGGATTAAGAAAAAAAGCGTCTGGTTCTTAATTAATGACGGTTTTTAGCCGTTTATTAAAAGGTTTTATTGTAATGTATAAACGTCCTTTGACTTTATTAAAATGGGATAATTTCCTCCTAGAACGGAATGAAATTTGAAGGACTAACCTGGAATGTAATACATTTGAAGAACAACCCCTGAATATTCATCTAAATAATTTTCCATCATAATTCCGTTAACCTGGGATCAGGCTGTAAATTTGGCGGTACGGTGCTTAGTATCCGGCCTGGAGCCTCCCTTGGACTTAACAATCACATATTCGATGTTATTGTCGAAATAGAGTAATAATCTGGAGCCTCCCTTGGGCTTAGTTTGTCTCCCTTGAGAAAACAAAATAATTGCCTCCTTGGGCTTACTTTGCCTCTCTTGAGCAAACGGAAATACGTGAGCTAAGCCCCACGAACTCGATTCGCATGGCCTTACGAACGAGGTAAAAATTTATGATTAACTTTTTAATTTTAATAATGCTATGGGATTATTTAGGAATATTTCAGGTTGTTCTCCCCCGCCCAATGACTTTAGATCTTAGGAAATATCCCAATTTTTTCTGAAAGTCGGGAATTTGACTCTCTGAATTAGTCTCTCCTTTGTATAGGGTGACTTCGAAAATTCACAAAAGACCAATATATCATATAATTAAAAATTCGGGTTCGCCGACCCCTTCGGTGGAGCAACTCTCAACACCGGAACCACGCAGATATTCGGGTTCGCCGACCCTTCGGTGGAGCAACTCTCAACACCAGATACTCATGCCGTTTAATGAATAAGAATAAATGTTCGAAATATAGAATTTCCTTCATACCTAAGCATGCTAGCATTTTATTTAATTGCAATGCTCCTTGGTGCTACACAGTCCAAGTAAACACATAGCTATTGTATAATGCAATTAAAATACTACATGTTGTGAATAGGTTCCAAAATTAAAATCTAATATTCTCAACTTCAATTGACATATACTTAACCCCTTGAAGTGTAAAATAGCAAAATTAACAAGTATGTTACCCGGTTAATCCGGGTATTAAGTGTCTATTTCAACCACATAATCATGATAAAATGGTCCCTTTTAAGCTTGATTTAAAATCTGGACTATTTGAATATTACATTAAATTAATATTCGTCAATTATACTTATCACAAAGTCAAATTTTAAGGCATTCCTTAGTATATTACTCATACTCATGGTTGATAAAACCCTTAAATGATGAGAATTCCTAACTTGTGGTCATACAAAGTGGTAATATATATATATATATATATATATATATATATATATATATATATATATATATATATATATATATATATATACTTGAATCATGACCATCCACCCTTCTTATATAAAATTTTAGTAGATTATGTGCTTGTATACATGTAAGTTGTCCCCCTCTCTACACACATAACCATCGTTTGTGTATTTATACTAAATATTTAGCAAGGTGTCCATGTTGTGTCCAATTTTATTCAAAGTATCTTCTGTGTGGTGTCCACTTGTTGTGTCCATATATGTATTAACATTCAAGTACCTTATATTGTGTCAAGTTGAAGTGCCCATACATACTCAAAATATTTATATTGTTGAGTGCAAACATGTGCCCAACTTATACATTTATATATATCTTCTTTTGTCCAAGATCATTTATTTGTGTCTAATATATATATATATATATAGATATATATATATATATATATATATATATTATATATCTAATATATTATAATATAATATAAATATATAATATATGATATATATATATATATATTTTTTATATTTAATATTTATATATAATATATAAATATATAAATATATATATATAGATAATATTATATTATATATATATATATATATATATATATATATATATATATATATATCTAAATAAATAAATAAATAAATAAAAAATAAATAAATAATAAAAAATAAATAAATATAATATATATATATATATATATATATATATATATATATATATATATATATATATATATATAGATATATATAATAATATATATATATATATATATTATATATATATATATATATTGTATTGTGTCCAATATATATTTTTGTATTATGTCCAAGATGTATACCCATCTCTATTCATGTTACAATATTACATGGTGGGTTTTAACCACAATATATATTTTTCAGAAATGGAAATAATCCCTAATTTATTTCATTATGTAATTTAGAGCTAAAAATAAGAGAAGTCTCAAGGAAGAGGGAAAGGGGAGAGGACTTTCCTTGGGTTCTTGTGTTGGGCCTAGGATTTTTTTAAACTTCTTCTAAATTAATCCCCTAATATTGATAATTTCAGCAATTAAATAATTACAGAAAATTATAATCAAATTTATCAAGGATGAACAAATATTGTAAAAGGAAATTTATACCCTAGATGAAGTTGGGCTAGGGCTTGGTTCTTCCATTCTTCTTCATCTTCTTCTACAATTTCTTCTTTCTTTCTTTTTCTTAGAAGAAAATGGGGTTTGGGTTTAGGTTATAATGGTGGTAGGTGATGTTGATGATTGAGATGGAGATGGTGGTGTTGGAGGTAGTGATGGAGGTTGGCGGTGAAGGGGGAGGGGGTGCCGACGGTGAAGGGGCTGGCCGGCCAAGGGCGCGCGGCGGCAGCCGCCGGGACTTTGCCGGGGAGGAGGAAGAGATCGGATGAGAGAGAGAGAGAGAGTGAGCCGAGAGAGTTAGAGAGATGAAGTGGAGAGGGGGTCGGTTGAGAGAGGGAACCTGAGATGGAGAGGGAGAGAGATGAAGAGAAGGGTTGCTCTCTCTCTCTCTCTCCATTCCTTTTAAGTTTTTTTTAACATAATGGTTATAAAATTAATATAAAAGGACTTAAATGCCCCTTCCCATTCCATGCATGGTGACATGTGTCTCAAATGGAAATTTACTAAATTACCCATGATCTTCATGCATGGAGACAAGTGTATAGGTAGGTGGCAATTAAATTTTACAATTTTGCAAAATAAAGGCTTGTGTAACAATTTATTTATTTTTAAAAATAAATGGATTTATCATAATAAAATTATCAAGTATAATACTAATAACATAATATATATATAATACTCGTATACACAAACCATATCTAAACCCGGATACCGTACTTACGATATAAGCTATGACACTACCCACCTTACAAAAATTTCGTCCTCGAAATTTAAATTTAAAGATAAGCTTTTCAAAAACGATCATAGAGAAAAATAAATATTCTACCCACCTTACAGAGGTGAAGTAGTAATTTATTAAATTATTAAATAAAATATCTTGAAATATAGTTATCAAAGCTTCACGAAGATAAAACAATCCGAAAATAATAGAAATGATATGATTCTTGAAATTCCATAAAACCAAAAGAATTGGTCAGATACCATGTGTTTCAAACCATAACCATGTATGATCTTTGAATTCAAAATCATATTCCTTATTCACATTTTCTGGCATGATATAGTAATCTTGTGCCTCGCCATTGCGCATATGGCTGCAACAAAGATACCATTTCACTATCAAGGTTTGCTACCTCTTCCTTGAAATCCATAGAATGAGTAGGAATTATGATTGTGAAGTAACATTACAGGTCATGATATTCTTAGTAATCCAAAATATTCAAAAGCAATACTTAATTTTCAAGTTTTCTAGATATCACCAGCGTTACTTTATCATGGTATCAAACTAATAATAATATTAAACATAAGATAAACTCATAAATCTATATTATAAAAGCACTATATGTCGTTTTAAATGACTTTTTTTTCAAAAACTGATCAAGGTAAAATGAAATCAACACTCGAATATCAAGTTCAAAAATTATTATAAAAATTATGTCTTGATCCCCGAAAATTTATTAAATTCCTGAATCATGTTTCGAGAATATGTGCCTCGCCAATTTGGATGGCCAGTCCGAGTGGCTGCAACAACTTCTCATTTCACGATTCATTAGAGAATTTTAGGTCTCAAGACACAAGAAGTATTCATTCACATAAATATCATTTACACAAAATCCAATCAAAGCATTCACTTCACAGAAAAAAAAAAAAATATATAAAAGTGTAAATTGCAATGTATATTAGATAGAGGGCAATTCCTGAAATAGGGATGCCATGAAAAGATGTAAATAGAAGAAAAGATTGAGGATACAATTCTATTTTCATTTAGTGAATGTTAAGTGAAGCTACAAAATTAAAATTGAAGTAGATTGGGTTTGTGAAAAAACCAGACCATAGAAAATTCAACAGATAAAGGAGAACGAGTCAGGACTTAGGCATCGATAGAAGTCTAGAAGTAAGGAATAAGAAATTAGCTTCTTAATATAATTTGTATATAATACTCTATACAATAACTATTATGCAAAACCTAGACAAGTTATTGCTAGTACTTTTCCCCAGTAATCATCAAAATATATTATATCTATACCCCTTCACTATTTCTAACTATGTAATGGTTCAAAAATATATTTGAACTCCGGGTTTACTAGAGATACCAAGTCCAAGATTCTTAAGGAGTCTTCTAGATTCTTTTACCAGCTCAGACGAGAATACTTGTCCTTTTCCCTGATTAATAGGCCTAGAATGATTAATTCAATCCTTATACTACCCATGATAGGTAAGGACACCTGATTACATATACTCACTATAGAAATTTTATTTAGGTGAAGACACTATGAAATACAGTCTAACATAAACAATTCTATTTGGTATCTCTTGGTTATTTCCTAAAACATATCTTAAAGTTTAACTTAGCCTATAGGGTCTCCCCAAAATCTTGTCCAACATATTATCTTAGCTTGCATAGGTTTTCCTAGAACTTGGCCTATATCCTATCCTTGGGTTGTCAACCTGCACCCTAACCTATTTCCTCTATGCAATGTCTGACCTGCATGGGCCACCACTAAAAGACGTGTCACACCCCGCTCCCAGAATTATGGCGAGGGGTACGTAACATCATCCCCAGGCTACGAGACATACGAATACTCCAGTACCCATATTCTCGATTGTCGCCCGTAAGGTTCGTGCATAGGTAAAAGCAGGTCATAACTTACATAAATTTAAGTCAGCAATAATCTAAAACTAACACATTCTAACTAATTGAACATGAACATAACTATTTCTATCCAGTACAATTTTGAGCCCAACTATAAATAATACAAATATACCTTAAACAAGTAGAGAAAAAGAAATTCTTGTTCCACATTGAACGTCTTCAATGGTATCATCACGTCCTTGATCTCCAGTTGTCCTTCAGTACTGATAGCGGCTTCACTTGGTACACTGCTACAAAACCTAGTGAACAATACTAGGTCGTTTAGAAACGACAAGCAAGTCCTCGGCCAAAAATGGTTAAGGAAATATAATAGGAATGAAACATAAAGATTTTCTATTAAGAGGATAGGAATATGCAAATTTACATTGTTATAGTTTCATTCATTTAAGTAGTATCACTACAACAAAAAGACCTATTAATGACGCTTGATAAGTGGATTTCATGACGGCTGATAAAGAAACGTCATCAAAGTTCAGCAAGACTATATTCTATGACGGTTTTCTATATAAACGTTATTGATTGTCTCTCAGTGATACGAGCGTTATGAAAAAAATACGAAATTTTAAGTCGAAACCTCGACTCTCCCGTACTTACTCCCGTACTTAAGAAAAAGTCTAAACCCCTTCTCCTTCTCTCTTTCTCCTCCCGCTCCCCAATTCCCTTCAGCGCTCCCCTTCCGAACTCCCGCTCCGAACTCCCTCAGCCCGTCCCCGCTCCCCAACTCCCCTCAGCCCGCTCCCCGCTCCCCAAGGTTGTCCTAAATTATGTCTCGATTATTTCTTATTTTATGTCCTAAATTCTGCCTCGACATGATTTTAGTAAAATGCCCTAATTTTTTACCTATTTTCTATTTCCTAGTTTTCAAAAGATGGCTGAAATCTTTGAATGCATGTTTGGAAATCTTTGAATAAATTTTCTTTTTTACTAATTTGTAAGGCATTTTTTTGTCCGCATTGGTTCATCTTGTTTCTTTCTTTGTTGTTCTTGCAGTGTGGAAGGGTGTTAATTCCATTGCTTTCGGACAAATACTTACAAGTTGAACTTCATGGAGACATTCGGGTAGCAAGGTTTGTTTTGATTCATGGAGACACGTTCTTTTCAATTGCCCTATTTTCTAGAAATCATGGACAAAAAAAAAGATCAATGTCCTGTAATCGTGTATGACACATATTGAAGACGAATTTTTACACTCGAAATTACTCCAGGTCACGTAGAAATCGGTACCGTGTCTATGTATGTGCCATGTCATATTGTCTTTAAATCAAGTCCTTGCAATACAAATTTTTTATATGCGCGTTGCTCATGCATTGAGGGTGGGATGGATCTTTGACCTCAATTTGTAATTGTTTGACTGTATATCTTTAGATTAAATGATATCGGTCATGTTGGATGTGAGCGTTGACCAACTCTTTTTTTAGGTTTATTGACCCTCTTTTGTAGTTATGTAGATGATTCATATAGACTTTCTCAATATATATTCTTAATATTTTGACATCTTGTTACCTTTTATACCCGTATGCACATATAGGGAATTATAAACCATTTTTTGTTTTGTAATAACCAAATGAACTATTCCTAAGTCCTGTTCTTCTTCTTTTTTAACTCTAGCAATTAAAGTTATATTCTGGAATCAACCCTCCACTTTCATGAGTCTGAATTTTTTGGCTATATCTACTTCACATTGGCCATTCTGGAATCAATCTTCTCCGCATTCAGCTTGAAATGAAACTTTCAAGTTACAATCACTTACTCGGTGTTTTGCTTTATTATACAGAAGAATAGATCTTGGATGACAAAGCACCTATTATCGGAAGAATATAGAGCCGGAGTTGATGAATTTATGGAGCATGTTAAAGCTAGTGGGGATGATCTCGACTTCATTAGATGTCCATGTAATGAGTGCGAGAATCTCTATAGTCTGAGTTTAGAAGATGTAAAATTTATTTGACGACAGTTGGTATCGATCCAAGGTATACTATATGGATATGGCATGGAAAGTTGATCCTAATGAAGTGTGTGAGGATACATGTGCGTCTGTTTATAAGGACTATGATATGGACACTTTAAATGTGGCAGATACACTAGAGATGTTCCATGCATTAAAAAGGAACGACATTGAAGGAGATGATGAAGAGAACTTTAATTCATTGCTTGATGATGCTAAGAAACCATTGTATAATGGTTGTAAAAAGTATACGAAGCTATCTGCGACAGTGAAGCTCTTTAGTATCAAGGCCAAGAGTGGTTGGAGTGATAAAAGCTTTTCAGATTGTTGACATTGTTCGCCGACATGCTTCGGGAGAATATAAATTGCTTGTAACTACTAGGGAGGCTAAGCGTTGCTTCTCAATATTTGGAATGGGATATAAGAGAATACATGCATGTCCGAATGATTGCATACTCTATAGAAAAGATTATGAAAATGCAACCTCATGTTCTACGTGTGGAACGTCGAGATATAAGGTAAAGAAGAATATGTCTGAACAAAGTCAGAAAGAGCAAAAAAGGGCATCACAGCTAAAGTTCTATGTTACTTTCCACCCATTTTACGCTTTAAAAGGTGGTTTCGATCGGTACAAATCAAAGAATTTGACATGGCATGTAGACGGAAGGAAGTTGATGGCCAATTGCGTCATCCCGCAGATTCACGACGTGGAAGACAATTGATGATAAATTTCCAGAGTTTGTAGCAGAAGCAAGAAACCTTCGACTCTCTCTTTCAGCCGATGGGATTAATCATTTAGTTCACTCAGTAGTAGGTACATTGTTGGCCTGTAATGCTAAATACTTATAATTTACCACCTTGGTTGTGTACAAAGAAAAGTTCACATTGTTGATATTTGATATCAGGCCCCCAACAATCAGGAAATGACATAGATGTTTACTTAGCACCATTGATTGAGGATCTCCAGTTGCTGTGGAAGGATGGAGTTGTGACTTACGACGCCTATCGGCAAGAATCTTTTATATTGAGAACTATATTGTTTGGATGTTAACGATTTTTCTGCATATGGCAACTTATCTGGTTATTGTGTGAAAGGATATTTTGCTTGTCCAATATGCAACGAAAATACTTATTCAGATAGATTGAAACATTGCAACAAGAACATTTATACTGGTCACAGAAGATATTTATCGCATAACCATTCTTTTCGATCACAAAGAAAGGCATTTAATGGTGACAAAGAGTTCGGAACTCATCCTGAACCATTAAGTTGGGAACACATATTAATAAAGGTTGCGGGATTGACATTTCTTGGGGGAAAAAGATGTTCCAGAAAAAGATATCAGAGAAGAAGACTTCAAAGAAGAAGAAGGAAGCAGAAGTGCAAAAAATTGACACCAAAGAAGAGAAAAAAGAAGTACAAAAAGAAAGTTACAAGTTGTTGGAAGAAGAAATCCATTTTTTTTTGAGCTAGAGTATTGGAGATATTTTCCTATTAGACATAACTTGGATGTCATGCACATTGAAAAGAATGTTTGCGATAGTATCATTGGGACCCTATTAAATATTCCTGGAAAAATAAAAGATGGGATCAATAGTCGCAAAGATCTTCTAGAGATGGGCTTAAGGAAAGAATTGGCACCTCATAATAAGAAAAATGGAATTTATCTTCCAGCTGCATGTTATTCTTTATCGAGGAAAGGGAAAGAATAGTGTGTCAAACTTTGCATGACCTTAAGGTCCCAGATGGTTACTCTTCGAATTTTAGATCTAATGTCTCAATGGAAGATCTAAAGTTATATGGTCTCAAATCCCATGATTGTCATGTTCTAATGCAACAACTACTTCCTGTTGCAATACGTGGTGTATAGTATGTTTCAGGCTATATTTCAAGCACATTTAGACTATATTCTGTTTTAGGCTATAGTATGTTTCAGGCTATAATCTGTTTCAGGCTATTTTATGTTTCATGCTATTTCAAGCACATTTTAGCAAGATTAATATGAATCTAATTATGCCATTAATTTGTTACAGGCTACAAAGCACAGTAAGGATTCCGGGGAACAAAATTGTAGAAAAAAGGTAGAGGGGCATCAAAATCCAAAAAAGTCAGCAAAATCAAAGAGAATAAAGAGAGGATAAAGATCATTTATAACGATGTTGGGCAACCAATTGCTGAAGGAAAAATTAATTTGGCAACTTACTGGACATCACAGTAAAGCCTTTAGTAAAAATAACTTATCCAAATTGGCATAAAGTGCCAGAATCAGTTAAAAAGAGCTTATGGACTGTTATTCAGGTAAAACATATGCTTCTTCCTCTTCAGGTAAAACATATATATATGCTTCTTCCTCTTCCATATTCAGGTATGTACATTGATAGTAATGTGTGTTAGGAGTAGAGATTACTGCCCTTTGGTTTTAGTTTGAATGTTCTTGTATCGAATTTTGTGGTGACTCTTGGTATCTGTGGTTTGATATTGGTTCAGCCCACATATGGATAAGTGGATTGCCATTCAGTTCAGTGCTTACCATGAGAGCTCAGTCCCTTGGTTGCAGCACATAGGGATAAGTGAATTTTGTGGTGACTCTTGGTATCTGAATCTAAGATACCTCCATTTATTTATTATATGAAAAGGTTCATACTTGACACATGACAACGATTACCTATTTTCTTTTGCTTAACAAGAAGTGATGTCCACCAAAATTCTTCAAAGGCTATAACTTTTGGATGATCTTGCTTTTTTTATGAATCAATTTGGTGCCTGCGCCCAGGGGTTGAAATATTATATTTCTTTTTGAGAATTGCACTTACTTATTTCATGTACTACAGATTCCCTTTTGCATATATATTGCCTGCACATAGAGAGCTCAGGTCTGGACATCAAGTTCAGATAAGTGAACAAAGTTCAGACTTGAATTCACTTGTTCACTACACCATTGAATGCTTGAATTCAAGTCTAAACTTATTCAGACTGGAATGCTTTACATGTTATGCACTATGTTATGCACTCATGTATAGATGCTGAAATTTATTTTCTGTTGTAGGCCAAATTTGACTTGGATCCAAATAGTAAAGCCTTTGTGTTAGCATCCATAGCTCAGAGTTGGAGGGCATTCAAAGGTCAACTCACCAAGCATTGGATTTATCCGAATAAGGGCAATCTTGAGCTTCTCAAGCACCCTCCACCAAAGTACTTAGGGATCTTGAAACAATCTGTGTGGGAGGAATTCGTCAAAAGCAGACTGTCTGCAAATTTTAAGGTTAACTTGTCAAATTTTTTTTATGCATAACAAGGATGACTAGGTCCCTATTATATAATCTTATTTCTTCTCCCTTCATGTGTTGTAATCATAAGAAAATAAGCAAGGAGCAAAGTGCACGGAGAGCCAAGGGCAAGTTTCCTCATCGTTTAAGCGGGAAGGGATATGCGGTCTTAAAGAGGAGATGGTAATGCATATTTGTATATCTTTAACATGATTTACATGTGGACATATATATTATTATAATGTATTTTTTCTTTCAAAACAGCAACGACAGTTGGAGAAAATATATAGATGACATAAGTTTTTTTGGACAAAAGCACGAGTTAGTAAGGACGGTACATTTACTGACGATGGGACCAAGGACGTAGCTATGAAAGTGGTGAGTATATATCGTCCAGTCTATTAAGAGGAATCCTGCTTATCAACATGCTTATATTTCTAAAACCTTGTACTTTTATAGGAGGAATACATCAAACAAAAGAAAGATGGGAGTCTGGTGACCGAAGGAGCTTCGGATATTCTAACCTTGGTGTTGGGCACTCCCGAGCATTCGGGACGTATTCAGGGTTTGGGATTAGGACCGACACCAACGACCTATTTCAAGCTTCCAAAACGGAGAGTTAAAAAAACAAAATGAACTAATCAAGTCCCAATTGGAAGAGGAGCGTAAACGGAGACAAGAATTGGAGATCATGCTAAAAGAATTTCAAGCCCAAGGAGCTTCACAAACCTCTGAGAAGGTTGCTTCCAATACCAAAGGAAGTGGTAATAGGAACTATATAATGGCTCGTAAGAATGAACATGAGTCTCTTGGAATCAAGAGTCCATCATATGGTTCTAAGGTAATGCTTATTACAATTAGTTCTATTTCATCTAATAAGCTTTTCTTCTTCTATTTTTCTCTAATATGTTTATTCTAATATGCTTTTTTATCTTCTATCTTCTTTGAAAAGTGAAACAGAATAGAAAGTTAAGCGAGCAAAAGATATATCATATCCAACATTGGCATGGTAAGTACATATATTCAATACATAATCTTTATTCAACAACTTATAACATGTAGTAATTATATCCAGAAATAACTGTTTCTTATTTGTTTAGGGAACCAAATGTAAGCTAGCAGTGGCATAAAAGAAATATTGTTGCCGAGGAAATTGTCTTTGAAGGGTGTGGACCAAATGAGAAAATTCATAATGTTGAATTAGGAGAACATAATGTTAGGGTTTCAATTATGAAAGTCCTTCAACCTACTGTGAGCCTTCCCGTGCCACTAGGTGAAATGGAAGTTGTTAAGATGCGTTTGGGTCTTAGTAGCTTGGCCCAAAGAGTTTATTGTTGGTGGTCTTGAGGTAATATTATTTAATGCTAGTGTTAATATCTTTTATGAAATTGTCTAAAAAAATTCAATATGCAACAGGTAAGTACTAAACCAATTGAATCTGACAATGTTCAAACTTTGAAGGTTGCTGGCTGTGGTAGGGAGATAATTGATACTTTCGGAGAGATGGTGGAAACCATTAAGATACCGACCCTCTTCTTAAAATATCATTAGAGAAAGGAATGTTCGGAAGCTTTAATCCATCTTGTTATCTTTCTAAAATCGTTTTGCTGGAGGTATGTAGGATGCAATGGCTAGATGTCTTGTTGTTGCCTACATGAGGTAAAAATATGAAATTTATATTCTAAATTTTAATTTTGAGATTGACACCATATTTAACTATTCTTTTGGCTTTAGGTTTTTGCTTGATAAATTTCCAAACTCTCGGGAGCTTTTGATAATGTTCCACCCTTCTGCTATGAGTAATGCATCCGGGCCTGCAATAAGCAATCTGATTAGAGAAAGGCTCCAAGAGGCTAAGAAAACCCAAATTTGCTTCATTCCATTCATTTACAAGGAGTAAGAAGTTTTAATCAAGTATGTCACGACCCGTCCCAATTTCTTGGGTCGAATCGGATCATGCCCAGCCTGCACCGTTGTTGAGACGGCGGCAGTAAGCTGTTCAGTAGCAGGTAACCATACAACAACACTATAATTTGTCACAACTCAACATCGGAAAATTTAAAACTTTATTAAACTTTTACATGAAATAAAAGATACAACTTAAACCATTTTTTTTATACATCATGAATAAAAGAAAACTCTAGGCAAACAGCTCAGCAATCTCGAATTCCTCGTCTTGGGATCGCGTAACAAAGCCTCATCAGTGATACCTAAAATGTTGGGTCTCCAGTCAGGAGGGAGCAAAGTACAATTACGAATATCCAATAATTCAAATAATAATTTGAAATTTGCAATGTTAAACAATTTGAAATACTTTAACAATATTCTTCACAATTCTACCATTGAAAACAATGTGATTTGAGTAGGTAACGAACTATGACCGGCTTGGGATGATTCAATTATATCCTAATGATACGGTCCGGCCTATCCTCGTGTATAGGAGGAATCAGCTCGCACAATCAATGATGCAATATAGGGGTATTGGTCATAGACGCTACACTACTCCCCCAATATCCCGAGTCAATCAGATTCAATCAATGAGTCAATATTCGAACTCTAGGAGAGAGTTCCGTGTAGCAATGTGGTTTAAAATTGCAATAAAACAATTACTAGGTAAATTACCAAATAGACATAACTGCACTTGCCTTGAATTTTAATTGGACGAGATTTGTACTTCAAGTTGACGATCAAGAACTTCCTCGAAATCCTACATTTCGGGAATTTGTCTCAGAATCACAATACTAAAATGATCTAATTACAATCTCTATTTGTTTCTTAGTCAATTTTAATCTTGTTTAACCAACACAACCAAAAAGCGTTTACTAGTGCGTTACAATTTAGGAACATCGATTTATGTCTATTTTCGGAAAAATTGTATTTATTATTTTATTTAAGAAAAACTTGGATATTTAAATATATAAAACTATACATTTTCCTTTAAACGAGAAATATCATGAATTTCTAAATTATAGTTAATAATAATTAATATTCCTAGTTTTACGCGCTCGCACAACATCCAGAAAATCTCAAATCTACTTTTCCTACTTATTACAAAATTTACAGAAAATAAATGAATGGCTTATGCCTTTACAATTTTAATTACAATAAATTGAAAATAAGAAAGGAAACAGGTTAGTCCGAAAATAACCTATAAATTAACAAAACTAATAAATTCCATAAACATTATTAAAAGAAATATAAGTCTCAGAATCTGGTCCAAAATTTCATTTTTAACTACTCTGCCTCAACGTCCGGTCGAACCGGTGCGTTTGCATTTCGTTGGGGCCCAGTGACCATTAAGGTCGTCGCCCAAAATATTAAAATCATTTATTATTTTGCAAAATTTTCGGCAGCATCTCCTCTGTTTTTGGTCAACCCAAAACTGGGAATGCGCCGTAAAACCTGCAAAATAACTCCAAAACTCCCATATATATAAATACCACAGAAAATTATGTTCCAAAATCCAAACCAGCATATTAAACTTAATATAATCCCAAACCAGCACCCATAGTTTCAACAGAACTCAAAGCCAATCTTTTAACCCAAGTCCCAAAACTAACAGAACCATTTACTTTTAAGCTAACAGAACAAAACTAAACAAAAACTAAAGAGCCAATATCCGAACCATCAGGATTAACTCCAAAGAACCAAAGAACCAAATCTAGAGTTCTTCCGAGAAGAAAACTCAAAGTAACCACAGAACCAAATACTAACAAAACAGCATCCATAATTTTCCGAAGAACCTCGGAATCAAAAAAAATGGCAACGTAATCGTTACGTTGTCAAAACCCCAAATTCCCGAGGAATTTGATTGGACCATTATCATCATAGACTAAAAGAGATTAATTGGGTCAGAGTGTACCAAAAATCGAAACCGAAAATGAAGCTCGGAACGGAAACGGGTCACAACGTCAGTACTGGAACCGACGGCAGTCACCGGGCAAACGCCGGCGAGGCAGCAGGTCGCCGGGGGTCGGGCGCCGGCCAGGGGCCAGCAGGGCGCGGGTGACGGGTTCGCCGGCGGCGAACGGTGACGCGGGGCCGCGCGGGTCTCGGGATTTCGCCGGGGAGCGACGGGTTCGGCGCCGGAGCCTGAGCCGATGGCGAGGGGTCGGGTCGGGGCGCTGGCTCGCGGGGAGGCCGTCGGTTGGCTCGACGGAAACTCGGGTTCGCCGGAAAAAGGAAATCTAGGTTTTTAGGAAAAGAGTTTTTAGGAGAGTGGTGGAAGAATAGGATGGAGAGGGAGAAAATTTATAGGGGAAAAATTGGGGGTTATGGAAACCCTAAGGTCTCCATTGAAGGAGAAGAAATGATTCCTTCAATTCTCCTTTCGGAAAAGAACTGAAGAGGAAGGTGGATGGTTCATCCGTTCTAAATATGAAGGGTTTCAATCCCAAATACTAAAACAATCAAACCTACTCCTATATAACAACCAATACTTGTGGTGTAGTGGTGGTGCCTTAGGACTTGGTTGGGAAGGTTAAGGTTCAAACCTTAGGATTAACATCTATTATTTTTATTTTTATAAATTCCTATTTTACCCATAAACCAATAAAATCGATTTAAAGAAATGATTTTAATTTCTTAATTATTAGTAAAAATATATATACATTCAAGTTAAAATAATTTCTTTTACAAAATGTAATATGTATATTTATATAAAAAAAATTTATCTTTGCGTTACTTGAAAAGAAATATATATATAAAAAATAACTGTCTAATTGAATATAAAAATTTGTTTAAAATATTTTGAGTACAAATTTGGGTTCAATATCTGGTTTGGTCTGGTTTTCAAACAAAAATCCATGTAATTATTTTGAAAAAGAATTTTACACTTAATGAAAATAGTACCAACATTTACTAATAATTCTCAATTAACTTCTAACATTATTTTTTTAGAAAAATTATATTTAGCATCTAAAAATTTTATAAAAAACTGTAAACTAAATTTATGGGTTTCACAATCTTCCCTCCTTAGAAAATTTCGTCCTCGAAATTTAAAGGTATGGTAGAAAAGACAAACATGTACGGGTACTGCGCCCGTAACTCAGATCCAACCATAAGAATTTCCAATGCAGTCGTGGATGAGACGGTTTATGATATCATCCATGTAGAAAAATACAAAAGCGAACCAAAGTACACGAGGTTGATCAGACCATCATGCACCGGTCCTGATTAGACAATATATTAGTGGGTGCACCCAATAAAATATCATCATGATCAAGCTTGATTAAGAGAGAGCTTGCAAAACTAGGCTAACTTAGCAGCATCAGTCAAGTTTAGAACGGGAAAAAGAAAAGATAAGGAATAGGAGTTTAAGTGATGGCTCAAATTCTGATTTTCTTCTCATCTCTGACTAGGCTTGCAACTGGTTTCTCTGGCACTGAAAGGTTGACTCCAATCTTCATCTCTGAATTATCCAAAATGTGACTCGGATCCGAAATGTAACGTCTGAGCTGTGACATAGAAGACGTTGCAACCTCTCAAGATTAGCTGGTAGAGCTAACTGGTACACTATTACCAACACATCTTACTTCAAATGGCCTGATGTATCTAGCCTCAATTTCCAGCTCCGTCAAAACTGACTGTTCCTCTGGTAGGAAAAACTTCACCAAAAGCAATTTGGTTTTCCCAATACATACCAAATTTCGAGACGCAAAATCTCAATACATCTTCAAGCGTCTGGATTGACCTCTCTGATTGCTCGTCCCGCGGTATTCCATGAATCCGGTAGATGTGCCTCTCGTGCAATGCTGCCCAACTTCTTAGTGGATAACCAACTTTGAAAGTGTGCTGACTTAGTCAGTCGGTTTTCTATAATCCAATTGGTGCCCTTCCCTCCTTGGGAATAAGGCAATCCTTACTCAAAGTTCATTGTCATATGCTTCTACTTCTACTCCGAATTTATGGAATCCTGCGACTGGTGCATTTCTTTCATCAACTCGTTCCTCCGTTTGTCAACCGATACGCAAAGTCTTGCACCATTCTTCAGAGTTCCAATGCTGATCAATTTAGAAACCCCCAAGTGTTCCTGCCAACACTTGATCTCTAAGCCTGCAAGGTGTCTCGTTTTGAAACTACGTTCTCTTGATTTTGTCCATTAGCATCGAACTTCATCAATACTGAATCAGCATCCAGCTCCGTCCTTCTATCTCCAGGTAGTATAACCTCCAGTCCAAGCTTCTCAACGTCTTCTAGTAGGTGCCACTCCTTGGTTAAGAACATCGCCACTGGTATCGACTAAGTGCATCAGCGATCACATTAGCCTTACCTGAATGGTACTGTAGGTTGATGTCGTAATCCTTCATCTGCTTCAACCATCTTCTTAGTCTAACATTCAGCCCTTCTGAGTGAAGATATATTTCAGACTTTTGTAGTCCGTATATATTTTCACTCCCTTTCCATAAAAATTATGCTTCCATAGCTTCAAAGTAAAGATAATTGCAGCAAATTCCAAATTAAGTGTGGGATAATTCTTCTCATGAGTCTGTAGTTGCCTAGATGTGTAAGCAATTACTTTCTCATGTTGTTGAAGAACGCAACCCAGTCCTTTCCAGAGGCATACCGTAAATTGAGAAACCACCGGTTCCTGCGGGTAGCGCAAGGATTGGTGTAGTGGTAAGTCTCTTCTTCAGCTCCTCAATGCCGCCTGGCAATCTTTCGTTCAGATGAACTCTTCATTCTTCCAAGTGAGCTTCGTCATCGGCTCAGCAATCTTGGCGAAATCCTTCACGAACTTCTGATAGTAGCCAGCCAAGTTCAAGAAACTTCTGAATTGAACTTGGGGTTTACCACTCTTCAACAGCAGCTATCTTCCATCGAAATTTCTTCTCTTGACAACATGGCCAATAGTCCACCTTGTCAAAGAAAAATCCACGTTCAGATAACTTACCATAAAACTTCTTTTTCCTCAAAGTTTCCAAAACTTCCTCAGATGTTCTTCATGCTCTTCTTCAGTCTTCAAATATATCAGAATGTTATCTATGGAGAAGATAAACTGATTCAAATACTCATGAAAAACTCTGTTCATGATATTCATGAACACAGCAGGAGCATTTGGCAGTCCAACGTCCTAACCAAAGAAAACTTCCCATACTTGGTGTTGAACGCCGTATTGGAAATGTCCTCTTTCCTGACTTTGATTTGATGGAAGTCAAATCTTAAGTCAAACTTCAAAACACCCTAACTCCACACAAACAGATCAAGCAGATCCTCGATCCGGACAAAGAGCACTTGATCTTTAGTGTCTGGTAATCGATGCACATCCGTTGTTCCATCCTTCTTGGGCAAAAACAAGATAGGTGTTCCTTAAGGTGAAATTCCATCCTGAATAAATCCTAGAGCCTTCATTGATCTGGTCCTTCATCTTCTATGATCTTCGAGTCTGAATCATGCCTTATTGTAAGGGGCAGGGTCTGCTGGATAGGAAGAGGGTCCTTAGATTGTGGCCTAACAGGTGTTGCTGGGATATGAGCTCTGGTTTGATAGAAAGATAAGGGCAGTCCTTTACCCGATGTTTAGCAGATCCATATGCCAAACATTGTCCCAAACTCTTGCGGCAACTAACGGACTGATGACCAGGCCTCTTGTAATAGTTACAAGCCCAAAGCTTCTTACGACAAGACTGCCGGAGAGTACTTGATGGGACCCAAATATCTTCTAGATTCAGGGATATCCTTCCTAGGACAAAGTTCTGCTCTAACTTGGTTGGGGATAACTAAGGCTACATCATGACGTTCTTCATGTCTTCCCTCGTGATATTCTTCTGTTCCCGCTGGGCTTCATCTTGAGCTTTCTGGAACTCCAGGATTTCTTGAAATAGGACAACCATTTGGAAGATGATTGCTGGTACTAGTGGAGCAACAAAAATGAATACTCCACTAAGGAAATACAATTCAGTTCAGATGAGGTAGGAATCGCCAGTGTAGGGAAAACTTCACTGGGTGCACTATGAGGACGGTCAACAGCCGCGAGGGAAAGGACCCTGGGCTTGGTTGAGGAGATGGGGTATGATCCGGAGATGACACCTTATCGCCAGCAGAATTTGGTCAACCGTCATTCTCTGGATGGTTTAGGATGCAAACATAAGCAAGGTATCCTACCAGTCTATAATCAAACAAAATATTTATTTATAATATATTTCGGTCCTATGTTGTGACAAATTGATGTTCTAGTGTTCTAATTGTTTCTAAATTGTTTTCCTAAGTTGTTGTTCTGACCTGCATGGGCCACCACTAAAAATATGTCACGACCCGGTCCCAATTTCTTGGGTCGAATCGGATCATGCCCAGCCTGCACCGTTGTTGAGACGGCGGCAGTAAGCTGTTCAGTAGCAGGTAACCATACAACAACACTATAATTTGTCACAACTCAACATCGGAAAATTTAAAACTTTATTAAACTTTTACATGAAATAAAAGATACAACTTAAACCATTTTTTTTTATACATCATGAATAAAAGAAAACTCTAGGCAAACAGCTCAGCAATCTCGAATTCCTCGTCTTGGGATCGCGTAACAAAGCCTCATCAGTGATACCTAAAATGTTGGGTCTCCAGTCAGGAGGGAGCAAAGTACAATTACGAATATCCAATAATTCAAATAATAATTTGAAATTTGTAATGTTAAACAATTTGAAATACTTTAACAATATTCTTCACAATTCTACCATTAAAAACAATGTGATTTGAGTAGGTAACGAACTATGACCGGCTTGGGATGATTCAATTATATCCTAATGATACGGTCCGGCCTATCCTCGTGTATAGGAGGAATCAGCTCGCACAATCAATGATGCAATATAGGGGTATTGGTCATAGACGCTACACTACTCCCCCAATATCCCGAGTCAATCAGATTCAATCAATGAGTCAATATTCGAACTCTAGGAGAGAGTTCCGTGTAGCAATGTGGTTTAAAATTGCAATAAAATAATTACTAGGTAAATTACCAAATAGACATAACTGCACTTGCCTTGAATTTTAATTGGACGAGATTTGTACTTCAAGTTGACGATCAAGAACTTCCTCGAAATCCTACATTTCGGGAATTTGTCTCAGAATCACAATACTAAAATGATCTAATTACAATCTCTATTTGTTTCTTAGTCAATTTTAATCTTGTTTAACCAACACAACCAAAACGCGTTTACTAGTGCGTTACAATTTAGGAACATCGATTTATGTCTATTTTCGGAAAAATTGTATTTATTATTTTATTTAAGAAAAACTTGGATATTTAAATATATAAAACTATACATTTTCCTTTAAACGAGAAATATCATGAATTTCTAAATTATAGTTAATAATAATTAATATTCCTAGTTTTACGCGCTCGTACAACATCCAGAAAATCTCAAATCTACTTTTCCTACTTATTACAAAATTTACAGAAAATAAATGAATGGCTTATGCCTTTACAATTTTAATTACAATAAATTGAAAATAAGAAAGGAAACAGGTTAGTCCGAAAATAACCTATAAATTAACAAAACTAATAAATTCCATAAACATTATTAAAAGAGAAATATAAGTCGCAGAATCTGGTCCAAAATTTCATTTTTAACTACTCTGCCTCAACGTCCGGTCGAACCGGTGCGTTTGCATTTCGTTGGGGCCCAGTGACCATTAAGGTCGTCGCCCAAAATATTATTAAAATTATTTATTATTTTGCAAAATTTTCGGCAGCATCTCCTCTGTTTTTGGTCAACCCAAAACTGGGAATGCGCCGTAAAACCTGCAAAATAACTCCAAAACTCCCATATATATAAATACCACAGAAAATTATGTTCCAAAATCCAAACCAGCATATTAAACTTAATATAATCCCAACCAGCACCCATAGTTTCAACAGAACTCAAAGCCAATCTTTTAACCCAAGTCCCAAAACTAACAGAACCATTTACTTTTAAGCTAACAGAACAAAACTAAACAAAAACTAAAGAGCCAATATCCGAACCATCAGGATTAACTCCAAAGAACCAAAGAACCAAATCTAGAGTTCTTCCGAGAAGAAAACTCAAAGTAACCACAGAACCAAATACTAACAAAACAGCATCCATAATTTTCCGAAGAACCTCGGAATCAAAAAAAATGGCAACGTAATCGTTACGTTGTCAAAGCCCCAAATTCCCGAGGAATTTGATTGGACCATTATCATCATAGACTAAAAGAGATTAATTGGGTCAGAGTGTACCAAAAATCGAAACCGAAAATGAAGCTCGGAACGGAAACGGGTCACAACGTCAGTACTGGAACCGACGGCAGTCACCGGGCAAACGCCGGCGAGGCAGCAGGTCGCCGGGGGTCGGGCGCCGGCCAGGGGCGGCAGCAGGGCGCGGGTGACGGGTTCGCCGGCGGCGAACGGTGACGCGGGGGCCGCGCGGGTCTCGAGATTTCGCCGGGGAGCGACGGGTTCGGCGCCGGAGCCTGAGCCGATGGCGAGGGGTCGGGTCGGGGCGCTGGCTCGCGGGGAGGCCGTCGGTTGGCTCGACGGAAACTCGGGTTCGCCGGAAAAAGGAAATCTAGGTTTTTAGGAAAAGAGTTTTTAGGAGAGTGGTGGAAGAATAGGATGGAGAGGGAGAAAATTTATAGGGGAAAAATTGGGGGTTATGGAAACCCTAAGGTCTCCATTGAAGGAGAAGAAATGATTCCTTCAATTCTCCTTTCGGAAAAGAACTGAAGAGGAAGGTGGATGGTTCATCCGTTCTAAATATGAAGGGTTTCAATCCCAAATACTAAAACAATCAAACCTACTCCTATATAACAACCAATACTTGTGGTGTAGTGGTGGTGCCTTAGGACTTGGTTGGGAAGGTTAAGGTTCAAACCTTAGGATTAACATCTATTATTTATTTTTATAAATTCCTATTTTACCCATAAACCAATAAAATCGATTTAAAGAAATGATTTTAATTTCTTAATTATTAGTAAAAATATATATATACATTCAAGTTAAAATAATTTCTTTTACAAAATGTAATATGTATATTTATATAAAAAAATTTATCTTTGCGTTACTTGAAAAGAAATATATATATATAAAAAAATAACTGTCTAATTGAATATAAAAATTTGTTTAAAATATTTTGAGTACAAATTTGGGTTCAATATCTGGTTTGGTCTGGTTTTCAAACAAAAATCCATGTAATTATTTTGAAAAAGAATTTTACACTTAATGAAAATAGTACCAACATTTACTAATAATTCTCAATTAACTTCTAACATTATTTTTTTTAGAAAAATTATATTTAGCATCTAAAAATTTTATAAAAAAAACTGTAAACTAAATTTATGGGTTTCACAAAGTAGCAAGATTTTTCTTTCCTATTCAATAACCAATGTGCTTTATTCCATTTATGTTCCCTTTAATGTAGGAAGCATTGGATTCTAATTGTTGTTGACCTCTCGACCTTTAATGTTTACTTGTTGGATTCGCTGTGTTTTAAACCGAGAGGAGATATTAAGTTATT
This sequence comes from Iris pallida, assembly GCA_029216955.1. Lineage (NCBI taxonomy): Eukaryota > Viridiplantae > Streptophyta > Magnoliopsida > Asparagales > Iridaceae > Iris > Iris pallida. Next base: position 14,176,955 of record JANAVB010027397.1, on the reverse strand, counting down.
TTTTAATACATAAGTGAAATTATTATTATTGTTGTTAATATTTTAATAATGTGTATATTCTGATGTTAGTATATACAATTATTTTCTACTAGTGGCCTCAACACAGCATATATTGGTGGTAAAAGATCAAATAGAAGTCCTACTTGGAAATTACCCAAGGTAATCAAACTAATATATGACTTATTATAATCATGGATATTATATTCTCTTACAAATAATATCTTCATGTAGGTCCCGAAACAACTTGGAGGTTATGAATGCGAATATTTTGTTATGAAATATATGCGGGATCTCATGGAAGACCCCTCTCCTACTATTGAGTCAAAGGTAAGTTGTTCATTAATTTAATTCTTAATTACTTTTCTAAAATTATACAAAGTAATGTAACTATTTTTTTGACTTTTTAGCTAAAAAAATTGGCTGAAAAATCAACATACATGAAGGAAGAAATAGGTGATGTCCGATGCGAATTCATCGAATTCGTTGCCAATCATATGGATACATGAGGGTCAAGGTAATTTCTTTAGTTTTGCTGTCTTTTTACCAAAGTATCGAGGAAGTATCACGTGTAGGATACATTACAGGCTTACAGATGACTGACATAGACTTAATTGATTTGTTATAAAAATTTCTTTTACTTCGTAAAAGGAAAAATACCTCAGATTCTTCTATCCATTGTTTTGCTTCTTTATCCTGTGGCATATTTTTCTGTTTGAGTACAAATCTATCTTATGCACCTCAATTTATTGACACTAAACATATATAACAATGTCAACCTTAGAATTATGCCATGATAAAATATGGTTTACTACTACGATGCTTCAGAAAATGAGGACTAATGGACTCTCCAGGAGAACAGAGAAATGTTCTCAAGGATTCTGTAAGCACTCTCGATCGATATGAGTGTTTTATATTCCATATATTTTTAGATTTCCATCTGCTGCAAAAGGAGAGGCAAAATCATTTTATTGTTGATAATTGGGCCATTATGAGCATCAGAATCCATTGATTTAAATAGCACATGTGCTCTAAGATTCTGGATCTTGTAGCCCATATCATGTGAATAAGTGCGAGAAATTCATGGCTAAGGTAGATATCTTTCTACATAGTGATGTATGTATCTGTTCGTAACAATGTGCTAACAGATACTGAACCCTGATACAAAGGATCGCTTATGATATCTTTCGATGTCATTTGGTTCGAACATATGACAAACAAAAAGAGGACAATGATGCAACACAAAGAGCACAGGATTTTCAGCTTATGATATCTTTCTTGTTCATGCTCTCTTACTAATTGGGTCCTTAATTAACCTTTGCTCACTAGTGTAGTTATTTCTGATAGTTACACACACACACACACACACATATATATATATATATATATATATATATATATATATATATATATATATATATATATATATATATATATATATGTATATACACACACACATAGATGAATCAGATAGAAAATCCACACAACAGTTTCCCTCAACATATGTTGAATTGTGATCTTAATGTGTGTTTTTAATCAGGACTTATACATCATTCAAGATTCGATAGTTACATATATATATATATACATCATTATATCACATTTATTAAACCTTGTTTTATCTTTTGCAGGGTACATGTGCTGTGGACATAGGTCTTCATGTGTCTAAGTTGAAACTAAAGTGTGGGATATTTTCATGTGGATAGTTTTGATGTAGCTAAAGTGTACTCTATATTGGATAATCTATATGTTTTGAGAAGATGTATATGGCCTGAGAAATGTAGAATGATAGCTAAAGTACTCTATTTTGAGACAAAGGAATATAGCTAGATAAAGTACTCTATATCTGTGAGATGTTGATGTACCCTATTTTGAGACAATGAAATGGAGATTAATGGTACTTTATATTACATTTCAATATTTTGTTGTGACTATATGGTTCAAAGTGGTTGTTTTCGAATTGAATTGAGTAGTGTTTGGAATGTATAACATGCAGTATAAAGCGTTATAAATGTGATACTATGACCATTCATAACGCTTTCAAAATGTCCTGACTTCTAAACCATATTAACTATTCATAACGGTTTTACATAACTATCCATAACGTTTTGAAATAAAATGTAGCAGAAATTCAACCTATTAATGACGTTTTCGGAAGAATAATATACAACGATTTGAAAAACATTTATAACACCCGATTTCATAACGCTTGGATTAAGAAAAAAAGCATCATGGTTCTTAATTAATGACGGTTTTTTAGCCGTCATTAAAAGGTATTTTTGTTGTAGTGTATAAACGTCCTTTTGACTTTATTTAAAATGGGATAATTTCCTCCTAGAACGGGATGAAATTTGAAGGAATAAACCTGGAAAGTAATGCAATTTGAAGAACAACCCCTGAATATTCATCTAAATAATTTTTCATCAACAATTCCGTTAACCTGGGATCAGGCTGTAAATTTGGCGGCAAGGTGCTTAGTATCCGGCCTGGAGCCTCCCTTGGACTTAACAATCACATATTCGATGTTACTGTCGAAATAGATGTAATAATCTGGAGCCTCCCTTGGGCTTAGTTTGCCTCCCTTGAGGAAACGAAATAAGAGCCTCCCTTGGGCTTACTTTGTCTCTCTTGAGCAAACGGAAATACGTGAGCTAAGCCCCACAAACTCGATTCGCATGGCCTTACGAACGAGTAAAAAATTTACTGATTAAATTTTTAATTTTAATAATGCTATGGGATTATTTAGAAATATTCAGGTTGTTCTCCCCCGCCCAATGACTTTAGATCTTAGGGAATATCCCAATTTTTTCTGAAAGTCGGGAATTTGACTCTCTTGAATTTTTCAAAAATTTCGACAGTCTCTTCTTTGTATAGGGTGACTCCGAAAATTCACAAGAGACAAATATATCATATAATTAAAAATCTGGGTTCGCTGACCCCTTCGGTGGAGCAACTCTCAACAACGGAACCACGTAGATAATATTTCGGGTTCGCCGACCCCTTCGGTGGAGCAACTCTCAACACCAGATACTCATGCAGTTTAATGAATAAGAATAAATGTTCGAATTGTAGAATTTTCTTCATACCTGAGCATGCTAGCATTTTATTTAATTGCAATGCTCCTTAGTGCTACACAATCCAAGTAAACACATAGCTATTGTACAATGCTATTAAAATACTACATGCTGTGAATAGGTTCCAAAATTAAAATCTAATATTCTCAACTTCAATTGACTACATATACTTAACCCCTTGAAGTGTAAACTAGCAAAATTAACAAGTATGTTACCCGGTTAATCCGGTATTCATAAATGTCTATTTCAACCACATAGTCATGATAAAATGGTCCCTTTTAAGCTTGATTTAAAATCAGGACAAATTTGAATATTGCATTAAATTAATAATCTGTCAATTATACTTATCACAAAGTCAATTTTTAAGGCATTCCTTAGTATATTACTCATACTCATGCTTGATAAAACCCTTAAATGATGAGAATTCCTACTTGTGGTCATACAAAGTGGTAATATATATATATATATATATATATATATATATATATATATATATATATATATATATATATATATATATATATAACTTGAATCATGACCATCCACCCTTCTTAATATAAAAATTTTAGTAGATTATGTGCTTGTATACATGTAAGTTGTCCCCCTCTCTACACACATAACCATTTGTTTGTGTATTTATACATAAATCTTTAAGCAAGGTGTCCATGTTGTGTCCAATTTTATTCAAAGTGTCTTCTGTGTGGTGTCCACTTGTTGTGTCCATATATGTATTAACATTCAAATACCTTATATTGTGTCAAGTTGAAGTGACCATACATACTCAAAATATTTATATTGTGTTGAGTGCAACACATGTGCCCAACTTATATATTTATATATATCATCTTGTGTCCAAGTATCTATTTATGTTGTGTCTAATATATATATATATATATATATATATATATATATATATATATATATTGTATTTTTTCTAATATATATTTTTGTATTGTGTCCGAGATGCATACCCATCTCTATATTCATGTTACAATATTACATGGTGGTTTTTAACCACAATATATATATATTTTTCAGAAAATGGAAATAATTCCTAATTTATTTTATTATGAAATTTAGAGCTAAAAATAAGAGAAGTCTCAAGGAAGAGGGGAAGAGGGAGAGGACTTGCCTTGGGTTCTTGAGTTGGGCCTAGGATTTTTCCAAACTTCTTCTAAATTAACCCCCTAATATTGATAATTTTAGCAATTAAATAATTATAAAAATGACACTCGGCTTAGAGTTGGTGCACGATGTGCTTTGAAAATAACACTCGATCCTTCGTCCCGTGGCTTGGGAGAAGGAAAGTTGGATGAGTAGACGAAGTTATGAACGTAGCCTAAGTCGCTGGCGTCGCCCGCATAAATGCTTCATAAAGCATGCACGGTCCTATCGTCCAAGGCTTGGCATAGCCTTGGCTTGTCCCATGAGTTAAGTTGTGTTTCACGGCTAATAATATAAGCCTAGGCACACAAATGACTTGGTCGTTCAGAAGTCGAACGCATGCGCGACACGTTTTTGCAAGGCGAGGCTTGACGCAGCCTTTGCTCGTCGAGTCGTTGTGCGTTTAAGTCGGGCAAGTTATGTTAGGCTATCGGAGTGGTAGAAAGCACGGTCCTACGAGTTTTACGGTTGGGTATAACCACATAGTCTTACGGTCTCAAGGCCCGTCATATAAAGTATGACTTGGACGATAGCGTCGCGTAGATCGGAAGTCGGTTTGAGGTACGATGCACGAACTTTTTAAGGCATAAACCACGGTTGATTTAATGAGTTTTGGGGAAAGGACTACCGAATAGGCATTGAGTTGAATGAAATGATATGGTAACATGGAAAGGAAAATCGCGACCTTGGGTCGTCGAGGGGTCTCAAATGATAGAAGTCTTGATATTGGTTTGAAAGAGATGGTAATATTGGAAGAGGAATGACTGTGTGAGACGTCAGTTTGAGTTGAGTCTTACATGGTCATGGACAACTTATACAAGGTAAAAGAAAGGGTTTTTTTGGATCGACAACCTGGGGCCACAGGACCGATCCGGCCTAGGAGGAAACATGTCTAGCAATGCCAGGTACAGGCAACAGGTATTCGGTGGACGGTCATTGGGGCTCGCTACTTGCTTTGATCGGAGCATCCTATACACCACATATTAGTCCAGGATGACTTGTTCTGCCAGTGACCCGTGTTCATATAGATGTTGAATGGCGGCTATCCGCGCGTATGCATTTGGAATTGAGTCGAGTCGAAGGTGTATACAAGTTAGAACATGATGCTTGAGGCCTAAGATGTGGCTTCAATATAGGCGACATGCTTGGCACAGGGGTGTGACATCGAGTTATAAGTCTGGGTATATAAGTTGCATGTGTTGGATCTGAGTTGTTTGGAGTTTAAGTCAGGAACTGCCGCAAGGCAAAGTCGATCGACACAAGTTAAGAAGTCTTGATTGGGTCAGTTGGTGATAAAAATAGCAAGGGTCGCGAGACAGCGATACGATTGAGTCTCATTGAGTTGCGAGACACGGCCTCAACAAGGACTTATAGCACGGTCACACGAAAATGGAGTCTTATCGCGTAGTTGCGTCTCTGATTATGTGCCGAAAGGCAAGCACGACTTGATAGGTTAACTTTGTTGGTACGAGAAGGGTCTAAAGGCAAAGTATGAGTTAACACCGTTGTCGTAAGCACTGGATGGTCTAGAGACACGAAATAGGCCAAGGCGTCTATCCTAAAACTGATCCTAAGGCAAGAGTAGAAAAAAAATTGACAAGAAGGGACTATGTTGCACAAAGTAAATCAAACGTGTTAGTTTTGTATGGGTGGGCGAGGAGCACATTCCACCAGTACAGTTGAGTACTGACACCCATATAGTTTCCATGTGCAGGCACAGGTAGAAGCTCGTGGCGCGGAGCTCGCTTGGATGCGTCGAGGCACGGAGTTCCTTGGCTATTCGAAGCGTGCGGCCGTATGGAGTCAAGACTTATACGGGACATAATGTATGGACGTCGCCTTCCGAAGCTTTCGCTGGCTCAAGACTTGTATTGAGAGATGAGAGAGAGCTGAGTGACTTGTAATATGAGCTTGAGTGAGCTTGAGAGACTTAAAATCTTGGCCTTGTGCCCTATTGTAATCTTTGTTTCAATATTAATAAAAGAGTATTTTACAATGACTTGTGTTTTGCTTCAAATTCCGCTGCTATTATTCAATGTCTCTGCATGAGACTTTTGTACGACGACCCCGTCGCAGCCGCTGAAATCGGCCGTTATGGAACCCGCCTTGCACGAACGCAATCTAGGCTCATGCGACATCATGCCTTAGCGAGGACGATCGCTACTACGTGAGCGGGGCATGATATAATGGTATTAGAGCACGGCCTTACGTCCTTGGACTATTGATTGAATTCTTTAACTTTGTTGTTTCCGCAAACTCTGTTACTTTTCGCAAAGTTGATATCGTTGGTGCGCTCTCTCTCAAATGTCCCACGGATGTCCATATATTAAGTCTAACTATTTTACAACACATGAGAGAACATTTTTTGACAAAATAAAAAGATGGTTCGCGTAAGCACGGTTGGCTAAGTCGGGCTGTGCATATACACCAAAGATGCGTCGACCTTAGAAAAGTCGAGTGCGTAAATTGAATAGTGTCGAGCAAGGATGAGTTGAACTCGATTGAGCAAAGTGAGATGACTATCGATAAGGGTGCTATCGAGCGACGATAACGTCGGTGCGATATAGATGAGCGTGCTTGGAAGTAAAGGAATGGTTTGAACGGGATTCAAAGAAGTCGATTTTGATTCAAATGATAAGTTGAGAATTTGTTGAATGACTTCATCCTTGAGTGGTGTATGCGATAGTCTCAGGGATGTCGATCGATTGATTTAGGATGCGGGGTGTCGGTGAGTCTATCAGCAAGCATCACGTTATGCAAAGCCTTAGATTGAGTGTCATCAAACAAGTTATAGTCTTGAAGATTTGGATGAGTTGATTCGAACAACTTAGAAATAGACGCGCACGGGATTGAGGATTGTGCAAGTATGAAACGCGAAGATGATTGAGTAGATAAATCAAATTGAGGAAAATTTAAGGTGTAGCGAACGGATGACTTGATAAAGGAAGTCGATAGGTGGATCGTATAGAAAAAGTTAGCACGATGTCACGACCCGCACCCGCTTTTCGGATACGAGACGTGTCCAAGCCAGCCTACGCTACAGAGTCGACGGTAGAACGCTGTCAAGCTCGCAAGAAATAAATGCTCAAGAAATAACATTTGCTGCTCATTCACATTTCTATATTTATTACAATATTCATAACATTTATAATTAAAGAAAATACAAGATTTTATAATTAATAAAATTGATACAATTGCTTTCTATTTCTAGGTTGACCTCAGCATACCCAAGTCTTCCCAGTGTTAAGAGTGATCGCGGCTAAACCTGAAAAATGTTGGTTTCCAGTCAGGAATGAAACAAATACACAAATCGACGATAATACAAAAACACAATAGAATTAACAAGACATGAAAATAACATATTAGATATAAAAACTGGAAAGTACTGATGACATGGCACGGTGGAGATGAAAAGAAAAAATAAAAGATATCTATCTAGGTGGTGTGAAATATTATTTTCGACATATGAACGGCTAGGGGTAAATAAGGCACATCATACGATGCTATCATTCAGTAATTGGTACGGCTAACTCATACGTGGGTGTGTATGACTTAGCTATCATTCGGTAACGGTAATTGGGTTTATTCACGTATTTACCGAGTATTTCCCCTCCCGACTCTCTAACAATAAATAACGGTCAATGATACACTAAGAAGGATACGATAACTACTGTGTCACAATCGTGTCTCAATGGAATATCAAGCAATGACTCAACGGGATATCAAACAAGAAAACTACAGAGTAAACGTTATAATGAACTAAAACATAAATACAATACTGTACTTGTCTGAATCCTTGCACAAACTGTATTCACAAGCCGAGGATGAGGGGATGCTGATCTATAAGCTATCAACCTATAACATGCATCGCACCACAAACAGTGCACGAAAACCACAAATCAATTCTAATGTTCTAGTTCTAAATAGTGGCTAGTTGGCTTACTAATTTAATAATAATTAATTCTATAATAATTCACTTAAAAATCTAATTTAACCTAATAATAATCTGAATATAATCTAAACATACAAATTTGGCCATCAAAAGTCGTGTTTCTCAATTTTGGAAACCATGGCACGCAAATCGAGACGCGCCGTTGACTTTTTAGTCAACCGCTGTGAACTCTAGATTTTGAAATTACACCTTGGTAGATTTCAGTGCCACGAGTGTGGTGGAATCGACCGTGCCGCAAAATCACGTTTTGGTCAAAAGATATCGCCGTTATGACTAATCGTGACCAAAACGGGGATCAACCGATCAGTTCTGAGTTCAACAGAAAAACTAAAATACGAAATGAATGAAATAATTTCTGAGGAAAATATATGTCGTAGAGCTCTGTGTTATCTTTCCGAAACTTCAAACGGTTCGTGATTTCGATTTCTGGTTCTCCCAGAATCTCGAAAACACCGAAACGTGTCAAGTTTCGGACAACCGACACTCTACGAAATTTCCAGAAATTTAGGTTCAGAAATTACGAAAATAAATTAAATAATTAGAGATTTTACCTCGATACGAATCCAACAAAAAAAATGGCACGCTAAAAGGAGGTCGGGGTTGGCGGAAATCACCTCGGGAAGTCGGGAAATCACCGGGATCAAAACCACAAAAGTCGGTCAACAAAATAACTAGGGTTTCTCGAAAACTGAAATAGAGTATATATATATATATATAGAGAGAACGGCTCAGGGGGTCGGTTTACGGCTCAGCTCCTTGCCACGTGGCGCAATCTGCTCGCACCCGCTCAAATGGATGGACGGTTGGATGGCCTTGCTGCTTGGCCAAGCCGACTAGGACTCGGCTAAGCAGCCGACTCATTAAATGGGTGCTGAGTCAGCGGGTTGGTGGCTGACAGCTGGGCCCGTCCACCTTCAGCGGGTGGCTGACGGGTGGGCCAGCCTGCTGACTGGGTATTTAATTAATTCAGAAAACTGTTTTAAAATCAATTTAACTCCAAATAATTCCCAATAAATATCTAAAAATTCTAGAAAAATTGTACAAAATTATAGAAATTATAATTATCCTCCTAGAGTCAAAATAAAAATAATTAGTCTCATATTAGTCCCAAATGACCTCATAATAAATATTAGAAGCCTTTAAAAATATATAAACTAGGGGTGAGCGTCGGTATAATCGGTCGGTATTTGGTCGATTTTTTCGGTATTTTTTAAAATCGGTATTCGAAAAATCAATACCAATATCGTACCATTTAGAATCGGTTTTTTCGGTTTCGGTTAAATCGGTATTCGGTCGGTTTTTGTTCGGTATCGGTATTTTACCAATTAATATTTGATCAATTAACACATTTAATATTGTAGAACCTCTTAACCTATAATATATATATTTTTTACTTTTTTGGAAGCATTAATTTTAAAGTCAAGTCTCTACCAACCAAACAATTAATCAAAATTATTAGAACAATATGTAACAAGTCGCAAACACCTAAAAATGAGCTTAAAATATCAAACGCGGTCACTAAGTTTAATATTTAGTATAAGTTTAAGTAACCAAAATTCACTTCAAAATTCTATGAGAACACAAAAACATAAGTTCAAAAGATCAAAAACTCAATTCTTAGCATTCTTAACATAAATTCAAGTCCACTAAAATCAATTCCAAGTTCTAGGAAACCAACCAAAACAAAGATAAAAATGAAAATAAGTAGTTAAAAAATCATGAACAACATTAAAAAATGTGTGTGTGTGTGTGAATCGGTTCGGTTCGGTATTTTCGGTATGGTATTACACTCAAACCGTTACCATTACCATTATACCGTAATTTAGTCGGTTCGGTAATTCGGTATCGGTACATAATTTCGGTTCGGTTTTTCGAAATATTTTTAATCGGTATTCGGTCTGTTTTTCGGTATCGGTCGATATTTGCTCACCCCTAATATAAACCCTAATAAATAAATACTTAAATATTGTCAAAAATTATAGAAAATTTTTAGAAAATATAAAATAGCATAATGAACCCTATAAAAATATTTGGGGTCAATATTTGCTCTTAGGCTAGCACAATAAATTCCAGAAGTCCTAGAAAATAGGTTTTCCCAATATTTAATAATCAAAATAATTCCAGAAAATTCCTAAAAATTCCTAAAAAATATAGAAATTAGTTTTTAAGGTATTAAAGTGTAACACCCAGTTTCTGGAATGAGGGTATTTTTGAAATTTTTTATTTATAAATATTATTTAATTTTATTTATTTTACATTATGATTTTTGGTGATTTTTAATTATTTTTAAAATTAATTTAAAACTGTTTTAAGTCATGGCTTGTGATTTTGATGCCTTGCTAGTGTAACCTGAGAGACTGCCTAACCTAGAGCCTGACCATGTCATTAGGATGATTTAATTATTATTTTTAGCCTAGGGGTATTTTGGTCATTTGGCCTCTTTGAATTATTTTATGATTTATTGTACTGGTGATTGTTGATTTTGATTTTGACTAGCTGTGACTTAAGCGACTGTCCTAGATTTTGACCTTGACCTTGGTGACTTAGTTAATATGCTATGGACCCTAATCTAACTCAAGTTGGGCTTGGTTGACTTAAGTCGGCTAAGTTTCATGAAGAGAGTAGGAGGATTTTTGCATTGGACCATAGGCTAAGACTTGAGCTAGTTAGCTAGTGCAACTTGGCCCATGACCATTAGACTAAACCCTAACCCTAATTTTCCACTTTTTGACCAGCCACTAGGGCTCCCCCTTCCCTATAAATAGTCTCCTCCTTGTTCTTGCCTCTTTTATTAATTTTTTACAAGTTTGAAGAAAGAGGTAAAGAGCCTTCTTCTCCAATCCATAACTTCCTCATTTCAATTCTTTTTTGGCTCAAATCTTTTGCATTGGGTTCTAATTGATCCCTACTTTATGTCCATGGAGAGAAATCTCAGGTTTGAATCAATTTGGAGAGATTGGCTAGCAAGGAGGAATCCCCCATTTGAAGCTTTTCCAAGCTTTTTGCACATATAGGTAAAACCCTTTAAATTGCATTAATATTTCATTTCTTTTGCATTTTAGGCTAGATCTAGGAGTCCCCTAGCTGTCCCTGAAGTTTGGGTCAATTTCGTGTCCGTTTGGTGTCCGTATCGGACACGTGTCATAAGTGTTGTGTAGGTTTTTGATTAAATGCCTCTAAGGAATTTTTTTTTGATTTTTGTAAATCTAATTAAATGAAATTGTAGATCTAAATATGTACATCAATTTTTGTGAAGAGTTTTTTGTGTTTTGGTGTCTTGTTGTGTCGAATTTTCGTGTTGGACACGCGGGGACTGAACCGTACACAGTGTCCTGCTGCTCGGGCACTGTAGCGGACACGACACTGCACGTCTTGACACAAATTTTTGGGCACACCTAGGACACATGACTGACACGACACAGACAAAATTTCAGGCCATATGGTTGAGCGGTTTGGGAGAAATCTCGACCGCACCGTCTCGACCAGCACACACACACGTGCACAGCTGTCCACTGATACGGCTTTATAACTCGGACACGACACAACCCCGACTCGATTCAGGCATCCTTAGACCTAGCCCTACTATGGGTGAATCCCTATACATGAGCTCGACCCACCTCGAGCACTGTGTCGAGCCCACGAAGGCTCGACATGGCTGCACGACGAATATTTTTCCAGTTTTCTGATAAATTCGAATTTAGTTTTGGACACTTTCGTGTCCAGTTTTCTGGACACAATTAGCACCCTTGACACGTATGCATGACCTGCACTTTAATTTTTGCTATTTTGATTGGGGTGTTGATTCGAATTTGGTTGAGTATGTGTCGAGCCAATACACTCTGATACTGTGCCTGTACAGAGGTTGTTCAGAGTTTAAACCGAGATTTAATATGTTATTTCTTGTATAAGAATGTTCAATTGATGAAGTGGTTATATACATACATGTCTGAAATGATTTTACATAATAGGTTTTGGGTTTAATACTGTTCTGACACTGACTGAGTTCATACAGTAAAGTTATAAGTTTGTTGAGTATGGGATTTGAATTCCCATACTGTTTTCCTGAGATTTAAGGTGTCAATGTGATGTTGTTCTATTTTCAGATTATGTTGTATTGGTCTGGGTTCTTCAATGAATGAGTTTTACAGAAATTGTTCAGTTGTCAGATTTGGATTACACTGTTTTACTTTTTTTCAGTTTTGAGTTAAATGAGATTTTCAACTTTTGTTAATGTTTAAATTACCCTATTTAATTCATCTACAGGTGTAGTACATTATTTAAGTATTGATTTATGCTTGATTGATTGTTGGGAATTGGGTGATAGAATTGAATTGGGTTCGAAATTGGGATTGGGATGACAGAGAACTGTCATTGACAGTACACACACACACACACATATGTTAGTCCTTAGCTAAATAGGTTGTATCCATATGTTTGGCGGAGAACTCTATTGGTTGAACTGTCATTGAATACTGCTTTCCTGAGATTTTAGTGCTAACTGTTCAACTGTAAACTGAAAGGGGATTTTAATTGATATGTTAAGCTTGATGTGATTCGATATAACACTGGATATGTTCAGGAATCCTGAGTTGCTAAGAGGCTGAACTGATTTCCTGAGAGACATTGGACTGATTGGAAGTCCTGAGAACTTTCACTGCCTTCAATTTCTGAAAACAGCCACACACACACCCACCTGTGCAAATTCCTCACCAAGACACACACCCTCTCTCTATTAGAAAACCTGAGAACTCACAATGAACACACACAACCTTAGGCAATGTATCACACAACACTGATTTATTTTCCCACACACATTGATTATTGTATTAAACTGAAATGTGGGGTTTAAAACTGAGTATTGTTTTATGGTTGGGTTGTTTGATGCAGAAAACTAATTTCAGGTTTCAAGGTATTCATACATGGTGTTGGTTTGGTTTTAAATGAGTTTGGTTTAGGTACCACCACCACACACACTCCTTCCTATCACTCCCATACATTGTGCTAAATGGCTCACCCTCTCACACATTAGATAGCCCTCTCTATATCTATACATATGTATGAAGGAATGTAAACAGGATGTATGTATATATATATATGGTAATAGATATATAAGTGATCATATATGATAGTTGTGTGAGTGATATGGGTATATATGAGGGTATGTGGTACATAGTAATGTTAGGTATTAGGATGTATATATGTGATAGATATAATATAGGGAATAGACTATATGATACATAGGCTATACATGCCTAGGGCTATGGACTTTGGTTATGTATGTACATTGTTATGTATATAGAATATAGTATTAAGGTATCCTAGTTATACTAGTATATGGTTGGTGTTGAGATAGCCTTAGATAGAGTTTGACCAAACTCTAGATATTTGACCCAATAGACTAAGAATGACCAATATTGACTAGAGTTGACCCAGAGTTGACCAAGTTTGACTTGGACCTAGTTTGACCTAGACAGTTGACCAGGGTTGACTTAGAGTTGACTTTGACCTAGATTGGCCTAGAAATCATGTAGATTGTATCATAAACTTTATTTGTCTTATTTTAAACATATTATAACCTGTAATGCTTTATCTAGGATATTGTGACTCTGGTGCAGGCATTTGATATTATACTACTCTTTTCAGAGTAGCAGGCGAGTACATTCTCTGATAGTTCTCTCATTTATTTGTCAATTACTGTACTTCAGTTCTAGTTAGCTGTATGTGATTCTCTGTTATAAACACGTATTATTAATTCTGAATCCATGTATAAGATACACATACTTACTCATCTTACCTCTATTATTCGAATCACCATACGAATCACTATTCGAACCACCTATTCGTATCTTCATTTGCTGGTTGGACTTGTATTCGTCTTATGTGTTGGATTATGGATTCATTTGTATTAGATGGGCGGGGAAATACTTGATTAGACATGTGAACATTCCCACTATTCGAACCACCCCTGTGAATAATATTCGAACGATAGCCATTCCACACTTGACCAGGTGTGCTATGTGCCGGATTTACCCATAGCCGTTTACATGTCTATCTAAGTATTTTAAAACACACTTGGAGAATTTATTCGAATCATTATTAGAAGATCATGTGAATCACTATTCGTATCACCTTATTCGTATCACCTTATTCGATTCATCTTATTAGAACAATGATTAGAATCATATTCGACTCATCTTATATTAGACTCACTTTGGGATTACACTCGACTTATATTGTACCATCTGAACTCATTATGTTACTCTAGTTCAGCTAGATCTTATTTTGCAGTCTTCTTTGCTATGTTTCTCTTCTTGTTTAGTTACCTTACTTTCCTTGTACCTTAACTGCTCTCTACATCATTACTCGTACAAACTGCCATATTCATCAATACAACTGTCTATAACTGCTTTATAGTTCTCTGTCATTTACTTGGGTTTTCTAGATGAGATTGTGCTCGTTCCTGTCCTGACTGGACCTGTTGAAAATATTACAGATGCTTGCCCTGAGGATATTTGCCCTACTTGCCTTGGAGCAGGAGATGGCTTAGCTACCTATGGCCCCGACACTCAGGAGTGATCGGGAGACTAGCTAGTAGACTTGGTTTAGTTTTTCATGTTTTAGAACTTGAATTGCAATAACTTGTGATACGAGTTGTATTTGAGTTTGTTTGAGATATTATTATTTAGTAGTTTATAAATGTTGTTATTTAGTTTTTAGTTATAAACTTCTGTGTTATCTTATCGTGCTTAGACTGTGATTGAGATTTCATTATATCTATACTTGTCCTCCGTTCGGAGTTGAGATTTGACAAGTACATTATATAATTGCGTGAGTTGTTGATTAGATAGTAACCTAGGACATCGTTCTACCGTCGACACTCGACGTAGGCTGGACGTACCCACTTCTCGTGCCCTTACTCTAGGGTGCGGGTCGTGACATAAAGCCTAAGAAAAATACTGGGTCTCAAAATAGTCACAAATGGCCTCAAAATAAATTATGAAAGTCATTTATAAATATAAATCTTCATAGAATAAATATTTAAAAATATATAAAAATGTCTAAAAATCATAATAAAATATAATATAGCCATAGAATGCATATAGACCCTATCTAGAGATCATGTGACCACAAGATGGTCACAACTCACCAACAAGCTTTGGTATGACTCCCAATGACCATAAAATTAATCATAAACAAATAAAATTAAAAAAATTAAAAAAATTGGGAAGTGGGCTTACACACGATGGGAAGATAGCGTGCATGAAAAGTTGAATGTTGAAGTTACGTAATAGCTTTAAGGATTGGATTGAATGTTGCTCGATGATTTGAGTTAGCAAGGAATGATGCGAATTGAGAAAAATACATTGGTTGATGACTTAAGATAAACGGATGAACAATACGTGAAATTGGTTTGAGAAAATTGATGTTGTGAATGATTCGTGGGATAATGATCGAACTTGAGTTTAAATATTGAGGAGATTTTTCAGTCGGACGATAGCACCATTCGTACGACTCAGAATTTGTTGCAAAGGAAGATCGTCAGGTTACGCTTATTGTCAATGGTATTGAGGCGTATCAAAGATCGATATGCGATAACTCGGGGGTACCCTGACTCGGCGAATGACGATCGTGCAAGTGTTATTGTTCGGTTGGATGTTATACTTAGGGTTTTGATCGAGATGAATGTTAGATGAAAATGATTGTGTCTTGATGGTTACGCGGATAACCAGAACATCGACGATCTTGTCTTACGCGAGCGCAACTCTAGCCTCGCACATGCATTGCGTTGGATTTGGGGCGATCATTCCGCGTGAGCGCTGACATGGTGATTCATGTCACGAGAATGATCGAACTGGAAAAATCAGGACGCGGCAACGTTGATTGTCTCGACTTGTTGGCTTGATGCGAAGGTGAACTCGAGGATTTGTAGGACTTATGATTGACGAATAAATGAAACTTGAGGATTGAGTAGGTCCAATCCGCGCATCGAGAATGAATTAGTCTAGACACAAAACAAGAGTTACGCCATGATGAGAATGATCATTCCACGGGAGCGTCGCATGGTGATTTCATGCCCACCGTGGGTAATCGGACTCGCGTGAGATCGGAGCGTGACATATTGTTTAGTCAGACGACCTTGTGATCGATTACGTGAATTCGGATGAATGACTTCGAAAGTATGGAATGTGAAATTTTTGTTTAGCGATGAATTGTGTCGTAGCGTGCTTGACTTGGAGACTGATAGTTGGATTATATCGAACGTGTTCGAAGAGATAGACTATACGAAATGGTTTGATGAACGAGTGATATGTTCTTGTCGAGGATTGGTTGAACGTGAATTATCGTAGGATGGCTTTGCTGAAAGACTCGGAACCCGTGCAACGAATATTGGAATGTATATAGGGAATCGATGCTCGATGTTTAAAAATTGGAGTGATGCAAGCTTGGGTAGAAAAACCCGTACCATCGATTTGGTTTGACTTTAGGATGGGGTCAGTGTTGATATCGTTGTTTGGGAACTATGATTCCAGTACTGACGGAAAGACATAGCCTAGCGGTTAGGCAGACATCCGAGTGCGAAGCGATAGAAAATTGAGGAGGCACCACTCATGAAGCTTGGTTGAAATGCACGTATATCAGGGATGCCCGAATATGTGCACGATCCGACTCGAGTGGTGATGGGGGATTATCTATCACGAGGCTTGGCTGAAATGCATGTATTTTGGGGACGCCTAAAATATGTACACGATCCAACTAAGCGATATGTTGAATCAAGTGAGACTTGAGAAACGGAAGAGTGTCGAAGATTTTAAGATTTTGAGTTTTGAAGAAAGGATTGAGGGTAGCACGAGCGTGGCTCGGATTTGAGAAATACAAAGAGGAAATGTGCGCGAGAGTCGTTGATCATTCGAGTGATAGGTC
This sequence comes from Iris pallida, assembly GCA_029216955.1. Lineage (NCBI taxonomy): Eukaryota > Viridiplantae > Streptophyta > Magnoliopsida > Asparagales > Iridaceae > Iris > Iris pallida. The sequence continues at coordinate 14,159,846 of JANAVB010027397.1, read as the reverse complement.
GATGAGTAAGTGTACTCAGTTAGTTTTGGGGATGAAGTTTTTTCTGAGTGGTGTTTGATGTAGTGCCCCGTCCCGCTCAGTCAATCAAAAGAATCAAAATGCCGACGGCGTTCGAACTTAGCCTTGCAATGGCTGCTTGAAGACATTGTTCGATCGAGGCGACCGCTCGCTCAGGTGGGGTAGTTTCGGTGAACTTGCCTCATCTTAGCCTTCACATAATAAATCACATATTTTTAACTTGGACAAGTAGTCTTGATAATAAAAGAGACGAATCCACATAGCTAAGGGAATAATCCCGACAGGTCAAAATAAGTTAGAATATGAAAAGGTCCAACGGTCGGCTTAGAGTTGGTGCACGGCGTGCTTTAAAAATGACACTCGATCCTTTATCCCGTGGCTTGGGAGAAGGAAAGTTGGATGAGTAGACGAAGTTATGAACGTAGCCTAAGTCATAGGCGTCGTCCGCATAAATGCTTCATAAAGTATGCACGGTCCTATCGTCCAAGGCTTGGCATAGCCTTGGCTTGCCCCATGAGTTAAGTTGTGTTGCACGGCTAATAATATAAGCCTAGGCACCCAAATGACTTGGTCGTTCAGAAGTCGAACGCATGTGCGGCACGTTTCCGCAAGGCGAGGCTTGACGCAGCCTTTGCTCGTCGAGTCGTTGTGCGTTTAAGTCAGGCAAGTTATATTAGGCTATCGGAGTGGTAGAAAGCATGGTCCTACGAGTTCTACGGTTGGGTATAACTACATAGTCTTACGGTCTCAAGGCTCGTCATATAAAGTATGACTTGGACGATAGCATCGCGTAGATCGGAAGTCGGTTTGAGGCACGATACACGAACTTAGTATTTAAGGCATGAACCACGGTTGATTTAATGAGTTTTGGGGAAAGGACTACCGAATAGGCATTGAGTTGAATGAAATGATATGGTAACATGGAAAGGATGCTCGCGACCGTGGGTCGTCGAGGGGTCTCAAATGATAGAAGTCTTGATATTGGTTTGAAAGAGATGGTAATATTGGAAGAGGAATGACTGTGTGAGACGTCAGTTTGAGTCGAGTCTTGCATGGTCATGGACAACTTGTATAAGGTAAAAGGAAGGGTTTCCTCGGATCGACAACCTGGGGCAACAGGACCGATCCGGCCTAGAAGAAAACAAGTATAGCTGTGCCAGGTAGGGGCAACAGGTATTCAGTGGACGGTCATTGGGGCTCGCTACTTGCTTTGACTGGACCATCCTATACGCCAGCTATTAGTCCAGGATGGCTTGTTCTGCCAGTGACCCGTGTTCATATAGATGTCGGTAAAATGGAGGCTATCCACGCGTATGCCTTTAGAATTGAGTCGAGTCGAAGGTGTATACAAGTTAGAACATGATGCTTGAGGCCTAAGATGTGGCTTCAATATAGGCGACATGCTTGGCACAGGGGTGTGACGTCGAGTCGTAAGTCTTGGCATATAAGTTGTATGTGTTAGATCTGAGTTGTCTGGAGTTTAAGTCAGGAACTGCCGCAAGGCAAAGTCGGTCGACACAAGTTAAGAAGTCTTGTCACGACCCGCACCCTAGAGTTAGGGCACGAGAACGTAACAACGCCCAGCCTACGCCGCAGTGTCGGCGGTAGAACGCTGTCCTAGGTCTCAATGCATCTAACAGTATAAGACTAAACAGTTTATACTCCCCGAATGGGGGTGACATAGCAGATACAGACTCAATCACATCTAAGGTAGAGCATGATGAGGATAGATAAAATATAAAATCCAAAAGAGATACAGGAGATAGAAGTCTAAGTGTCTAAGATACATAAACCCAGAAATACATCTCAAAGCTCAATACAGTAATCCATAGAATAAATACAACTCAATACAACTGAAATAACTAACTATACAACCTCTATTGTGTCTCCTCTAGGCTAGCAGGCAACCTCCAGGCTATCTGTAAAATTTATCAACAGGTCCAGTCAGGACAGGAACGAGCACATCTCATCTAAAAAACCCAAGTAAATGACAGAGAACTATACAACAGTTATAGACAGTTATATTGATGAAAATAACAGTTTATATTCAGGTGATGGTAAGAAAGAGAGATAAAGTTAAAGGAAAGTAAATACTAAACAAGAGAAGAATCATAGCAATGAAGACTGTAAAAAAATAGAACTAGCTGAACCAGGGTAATATGATATAAAGTCCAGACAGAAAATGTAACCAGTGTAAAACCTATGTAAATCCAGTACGGGATGAATCTAATACAAGATGAATCCAGTAAGGAACGATTCCAGTTATAGTGATCAACGATTCCAGGGTGAGTCCAGCCTATACTCTAGCAGTGTGTTTTAAAATACCGAGTTCGACATGTAAACGGCTGTGGGTAATCAGGCACATCCCTCACTGATCAGGCGAGAGATGGCTATGCTTCCAGTAGATTCCAGTAGGGAGATTCCAGATTGGGGTATGTCTACATGTCTCACTCTAGTATTTTTCCTTCCAGCAAGTGAATCCAGAATTCCGACACAATAATTCAAGATGAGTCCAGCCAAAATATAATGATACCAGTAAATGATTCCAGAAAATGATTCCAGTAAATGATTCCAGCAGGTGATTCCAGTAATAGAAGCCAGAATGATGATACCAGTAATAGAGGCCAAAAAATAAATGTGTGTCGTATACATGAATCCAGAATATCCATACGTGTTGTAACAGAAAATCGCATACAACTAACTAGAACTGAAGTACAGTAATTGACAAGTAAATGAGAGAACTATCAGAGAATGTACTCGCCTGATGTCTGAATGTCCAAAGTAAATATACTGTCCGATGAGAGGTGTCTGGCTCCTAATTAGAACAACACAAGTCACAACATGTCCAGAAAGATAATATAAAGCACTACAATGCATTCTACATGAATCTAGGTCAAACTTGGCCAAAGTCAACCCTTGGTCAACTCTGGTCAACTGCACTAGTCAAACTAGGTCAAACTAGGTCATGTCCTAACCCAGCAAGTCTTACTATGCCTAACCAAGACTATCCTAGCAAGCACACATCAATACAAGGCTATACAAGCCAACATACACCTGACTCTATATATCATGCAATTATTCAATACTCAAATAGGCAAAAATTCACATTGGATATACACTAGGTAATCTATTACTTTAAGCTATATATGACTACACATATATACACATGCATATATTGGTATTCAACATTAGGTCTATAATCATGGCATTTCAAATGGTTATATAAACTTATATATTACAACACAATATGCTAACATATATATAATATACATACATAGCTAAGTTAACTATATTCATAATTACTTATTTAAGAGGCTATGTGTGTGTATGTGAACATGGCAAAGGGGCAAGTGAGGGTTAAATGGGCATACATAGTGTATACATATCAAAGAGTGTCAAAGTGTAAGTGAACAATGTGTCAAGTGTGATAGTGTCAACATAGTGTAAGGGGGTACATGAGGTAATATAGGATTTCTGTTAACATAGAACATTACATCTCATTAACTTGTATATTGCATACATTATATCTATTATTACATTACATTCATGCTTGCATTCATTCATCATTCATTTATTCTCTTGCACCACTATATGCACCATACATTACATACTATGGAACCTACATATTCATTACAAGCCATACTTATACATGCTTACATTAGATAGGATACTTACACCTCATACATCATTTAATTAAATATTTACTCATGCTTGCATTCTCTATTTAATTACATAATGTATATACATTAACATGGGTTAAAATCAAATAGAACATTATATTACACACAAGGGTGCACAAAATGTATATGCCGAATAGTAACTCCTACTAATAATCAATACTGTACCATCTCAGCATGAATTAAAATCTAGGATTAAAGTATGTTATAGATCTATGTGTTAGCTTTCCGAAACTTCAAACGGATCGCGTTTTCGTTTTCGAAAACTCCCGGAATCGCGAAAACACCGAGAACGCGTTTGTCTTTCGTACAGCTGACACTCAAATAATTCTTTAGAAAGTTACAGAAAGAATTAGGCCTATTAATACATGTTTTTGGAAATCTAACTTCAATACGCTTCTTTTAAAAAAAACGGGAGATTAAACCGAGCTTTGAGCTAGAAGTTATGACATTTCTAACTTAGGACTGAAATTAAAAACGTGGATAAAAATCATGACGGATTTGGATAGTTTGAGACAAAAGAACACAAGTATATAACATAATATATCAAGAAATCACTCTCTACACTAATATATATATATATGAGACACTATAGAACACATCTCCAATACAAAATATGAGATTAAACATGTAATAATTCATTCATACATAACAACAACACATAGTGTGTCCAAATTTGGGGTTTTCCCACATGGACACAAACACAACACAAAGGGCACTCCTATGACCTCCAAATGGACACGAAATGGACACAAATGGAGATACAACCATGGGGTCATTCCTATGGGTTCAAAATAGACCTATATGCATGAGGAAATGAAAAGGAGAAGGGATTTATACCTCCCGGTAGATCGAATCGAAGAAAAACCTTTCCGGAGCGACACCGACACGTAGAGATTCCAAAAGGACACGAACGAGCTCCGAATCCTCCCAAACTTGGGTAGCTTCCTCCTTGGCTAGAATGGAGAAGGAAAGAAGAAGATTTGGTGGCGAAATGGAAGGATTTGGTGGAGAAATGGAAGGATTTGGTGGAGAAATTGCTAGGGATTGCTCTCTAGAAATTTGGGGAAGAACAAGAGAGAGAGTGTGGATGAGAATAATGAAATGAACTTGAGCCTATCCTCTCCCAAAGTGGCTGGCCATATGGGGCTATTTGTCCTATTATGGTAAGGTCCAAAATGCCCCCACTAACCTATTCTATGAGTATTAGGAAAGGGCTAATTGGTTGGGGCTAAATTAGTCATTCTAAAGTCTCTAATCACACTAACCTTATCCATAATAATTAGTCTAACGTCTAAATAAAATATTTCTATCATGTGGATTAAAATTAATATCATGTGGGCCATGCCTAACTAGTGTGTGGGTCCCACTAGAGTCAAACTACCCCCGGGTCCCCGTTTCAAGTCGGATTGAGCTGAAATTCGAACCCGACTCAAATAATCCCAAAATAATATCATAAATAATAAAATAAATTTCAAAAATATTTCAAAAATACAAAATGACAAAAATATCCTTGTTTCTGAAAACTGGGGATGACAAATTCCTCGAAATTAAAACCAAACAATAGTAAAATGTCAAAATCATAAGTCATAATTTTAAATAGTTTAAAAATGATTAAAAATCACCAAAAATCATAATATGAAATAATAATCAATAAATAATAATTATAATTACAAAATTTCAAAATTATCCTCATCTGGAAAACTGGGTGTTACAAGTCTTGATTGGGTCAGTTGGTGATAAAAATAGCAAGGGCCGCGAGGCGGCGATATGATTGAGTCTCATTGAGTTGCGAGGCACGGCCTCAACAAGGACTTATAGCATGGTCACACATGAATGAAGTCTTATCGCGTAGTTGCATCTCTGATTATGTGTCGAAAGGTAAGCACGACTTGATAGATTAACGTTGTTGGCACGAGAAGGGTCTAAAGGCAAAGTATGAGTTAACACCGTTGTCGCAAGCACGAGATGGTCTAGAGACACGAAATAGGCCAAGGCGTCTTTCCTAAAACTGATCCTAAGGCAAGAGTAGAAAGACAATTGAGAAGAATGGACTATGTTGCACAAAGTAAATCAAACGTGTTGGTTTTGTATGGGTGGACGAGGAGCTCATTCCACCAGTACAGTTGAGTACTGACACCCACATAGTTTTCATGTGCAGGCACAGGTAGAAGCTCGTGGCACAGAGCTCTCTTGGATGCGTCGAGGCACGGAGTTCCTTGGCGATTCGAAGCGTGAGGCCGTATGGAGTCAAGACTTATACGGGACATAATATATGGACGTAGCCTTCCGAAGCTTCCGCTGGCTCAAGACTTGTATTGAGAGATGAGAGAGAGCTGAGTGACTTGTAATGTGAGCTTGAGTGAGCTTGAGAGACTTGAAATCTTGGCCTTGTGCCCCATTGTAACTTTTATTTCAATATCAATAAAAGAGTGTTTTACAATGACTTGTGTTTTGCTTCAAATTCTGCTGCTATTATTCAATGTCTCTGCATGGGACTTCTGTGCAACGACCTCGTCGTAGCCGCTGAAATCAGCCGTTATGGAACCCGTTTTGTACGAGTGCAATCTAGGCTTGTGCGACATCACGCCTTTGCGAGGACGATCGCTCCTACGGGAGCGGGGCGTGACAGAGAGAGAGAGTGAGCCGAGAGAGTGAGAGAGATGAAGAGGAGAGGGGGTCGGTTGAGAGAGGGAACCTGAGAGGGAGAGGGAGATAGATGAAGAGAAGGGTTGCTTTCTCTCTCAATTCCTTTTAAGTTTTTTTAACATAATGGTTATAAAATTAATGTAAAAGGACTTAAATGCCCCTTTCCATTCCATGCATGGTGACATGTGTCTCAAATAAAAATTTACTAAATTACCCATGATCTTCCTGCATGGAGACAAGTGTATAGGTAGGGGGTAATTAAATTTTACAATTTTGCAAAATTTACAATGGCTTGTGTAACAATTTATTTATTTATAAAAATAAATGGATTTATCATAATAAAATTATCAAGTATAATACTAATAACATTATATATATATATATATATATATATATATATATATATATATATATATATATATATATATATATATATATATATATATATATAATACTCGTATACACAAACCATGTCTAAACCCGGATACCATACTTACGATATACAACTATGACAAGAAGGGGCCGAATCACCCACCAAGTCCTTTGATCGTGCCGACCGTCGAAGCGCTTCGCAACATTCAAGCTTTAGTTACGCGAGCTCCTGCAATGGCACCAATAATTTGTTAGGATTCCTTCTTTATTCCCTCGCTTCGAAATTCGTAAATTGTATCCATAAAACGACGCGAAAGCACTTCATCAAAATCCAGCGGCAAAAGCTCCAAGAAAACCATACAGCGGTCCGGTCCCGTTGAAGGGACTCTTATATAGAGCTCACTCGCCGAGACGCAGCCCGCTGCATCTAGGACTTATTCCAACAGAAGTCATTCCATTAGTTGGATCGATTCTCGTAACATCCGTCCAAATCGATTTGATCGATGCCGCAAGGTGTTATCGTTTACCAAGCTTAGCGATCAAGTCAGATGTCCATCTAAGTTTCCGACCGATCTGACTCGGCACAAGCATATTATGAAGTCCGTCGTCTATCGAAAGCGGGGCGCTACATAATATACCACTAAGAAAAAGTTTCGTCCCGAAACTTAAGAACAAGGGCCTGACCTTAAATTAGACAAATAATGCAGGATACTTCTCCTTCATCTCCGCCTCCATTTCCCACGTCGAATCTTTAACTGAATGGTTCCGCCAAAGCACGCGGACCAAGGACATCGACCGGTTTCGTAATACCTTCTCCTTGCGGTCCAAAATTTGAATAGGCTCCTCCGAGTAAGACAAGTCAGTACGTAGCTCCAACTGATCGAAGCTAACCACGTGACTTGGATCGTGCACGTATTTTCGAAGTTGTGAGACGTAGAAAACATCGTGCACATCAGCCAAGGCATGATACATTCTTTTATCTAATTCTTTCTACATGCGATCTTTATTGTCATGTTTGCTTGTTCACGCATACACAATACATTCAACCACGGTGTCGAAAAGTGTTACATTAGAAAGGGAGGATAGCAGTCGCAACAGCATCTTGATTAAGCATGTCATGTTAGGTTTACTTGTCATGTAAAGAGTACTTGACGGGAGTGCGCCTCGACGGGCAACAATCATGTAAAGCAAAGAAGTGACATGTAACCTGAGTGCACCACAACGGGTCACTATCTAGAATAAGCAGAGAAGAGACGTGCAGCATAAGTGCACCACGATGGGCCACTATCTAGATTAAGCAAAGAAGTGACATTTAACATGAGTGCACCACAACGGGTCACTATCTAAAATAAGCAGAGAAGAGACGTGTAGCATGAGTGCACCACGACGGGCCACTATCTAGATTAAGCAAAGAAGAGACATAAATCATGAGTGCACACCGACTGGCCACTATCTAAGAATAAGCAAACATGAAAATAAGGATTGTATGTAGAAAAAATTAGATAAAAAATGTATCATGACATGGGAGAAGAAATAAATAAAAAGTAATACTTGACATAAAACAATAATTGAATCTGTGCTAGTGTTAAGAATATAAGGGGGTACAATTATTCTCTAACTGTACAAAATCATCTAATCATGATAAGAAATTTATTACAGTCGAAGAAAACCTCAAAAATGTCAAGTAAAGAAAATATGCCAAAAGATCAAAACTATGATTGAAATTATCAATCGCATATGAACTCCAATTAAAGTAAACAAGAAAATTATTGAAGCCAAGACAAAGATCTACAACTTTTATGTTTTGAGTTTTTCAAGATTTTTGCTACAAAATAGCTCAAATGGGCAAAAAATAGTCATTTGGAGTCACGTTGCGCGCAAGCACGGCACGCGGCGTGCAAGCACGGCGTGCGGCATGCAAGTTGCACTGTGCGCACGAGCAAAACTGCCACCGCGCACGTTGTGCGGCTGAAAATTGCGTGCGTCGTGCAAGTTGCGCTGCGCACGAGGGCAAAAGTGCCCACGGCGCACGTTGCGCGCAAGCACGACGCACGTTGCGCGCAAGCACGACGCACGTTACGCGGCAAAAAAAATGCACGGGCGCGCGGCCCGCAAGTTGCGCTGCACGCGAGGGCAAAAGTGCCCACGGCGCACGTTGCGTGCAAGTACGGCGCACATTTCGCGACAAAAAAATGCGCGGGCGCGCGGCGCGCAAGTTGCGCTGCGCGCGAGGGCAAAAGTGCCCACGGCGCACGTTGTGCGCATGCACGACGCACATTGCGCGACAAAAAAATGCACGGGCGCACGTTGCGCGCAAGCACGGCGTGCGACAAAAACGCTGCGCGCGGCACTGTTCATTGTCCCGACAGCACCAAAAGGTGTGAGGAACCCATGAACAAGAAAATGGCATAACTTGCTCAAAATAAATCAAAATCAAGTGGTTCAAAAGCCAAAATTGGGTAGAATGAAATTTCCTACAACATGGAACCATTAGTTTTCGAAAATAACAAAGTTCAAGAGATCAAAACCAAGAAAAATAAAAAAAGGTTACAAACTTAGATCTAAAAAAATATAAGCTTCAAAACCGAAAACTTCAAGTTCTAAAGAGGCTTAGAATCATAAAAGGAAGAGAATAGAACAAACAAAAATAACATTGTTCAAGATTTGGCAAGATGTACTTGCCTAGGTTTTGGAGGAGGAGCAAATGGAGAAGGAGTAAATGAAATGAATGGAGGAGAGGGAGAGAGAGAGAGAGAGAGAGAGAGAGAGAGAGAGAGAAGTTTGTTTTTATACAAAATCCTTCTCATCTCAACCTAACCCAAACCAACTCATGCCAAGTTGAACCAAACCAAAATAAACCAAGTACAAGATTAAACCAAGGCAAGGCTAAGAAAGATAAGTCGAAATACGGGTCACCTGACAAATGTCAGAATCCCGTACACGTATACTGAAAATATGTATAACCAAAAATAGGAGTGACAGGTATGCCGTCGGTATACACTGGTATACTGACGGTATGCCGGTCAAGAAGAAAATCTATAAGTTAGAAAAAAATTAAAATATTTTGAAAACCAAAAAAATATGAAATACAGTACACAAATACGTATCTGTATATAAATATCGATATGGTGAGACGATTCTCACATCGAGGCGCACTCCTGATAAGTGACAATTAAACCTGACATGACATGTGTAATCTTGATCGTTGTTGCGACAACCAATCCTGACTTGCTACGCGTAACTCTTATCTTGACTCTGTGGTTGATTTTCTTGATTGTGCCTGTACAAGCTACCTGTCTCGTCTTGCATCATGTTTAGGATATGGATTCCTGGTTACCACGGTCAGGAATTCATAATGAATCTGAATAGGTTAACGACTAGAATGATCAAGTAGTTCATATAGAGAAATTTTTCAGTTACAGGCGATCCCGTTATCCCGGCCACACCTGTGGACTTGTAGCCTGCCGTCGAGTAGGGTACGTTTCTAGTACACTGTCATGTGTTGCACTCTAAGTCACCTAATAATTCTCTTAATTTTGATAAACTCTTGTAACTCCACCTGTATAGTCTGCAGGACTTGTGACTGCGGGAACATCTCAACTGTATCTTGTTAGTAACTAGGCCTGTGAACCCTAGTTAGCTAATGATAGCAAGCCGTAGGACTTGATTGGTCGTACCTGAATGATTGTCTCATGATGAACATGTACTACACCAAAAGTGGAATTTTCCAATACATTTTTTTCATTTATAACGGTTTTTTGTCGTTACTAATTAGTAACAGTAAAAACTGTTAGCAATTCAAAAAATGTTAGTATAAATAGAAAAAAATAAATTTCGGTATCAATAAATTTTTTTTATTTTGTAACACTTTAAGACCGTTACCAAATTTAAGAAAAAAATGGATGTAAAAAAAACCAATTAGTGTGCCCTTGCACGTGAATGAAAAGGTGTTATGGGAGAAACACTTTTTCATTCCCCCCAAAATTTCCTAATTTTTTCCTGTGCTCTTCTTTTAGAGCTGGTGAATAGCCATTTCCCCTATATCTTCACAGCTCGAGTGTCACGACCCGCTCCCGAATAATCGGGTATGTGTCGGACACGCCCAGCCATCGTCGATAGACTCAACGAAGTAGCTGTACAATACTAAGAAAAACTCTAAGTCACAATGATATAAAACACCACATCATCTATAAGCGTTCCCAGAAATCACCATAATTCACCAAGTCAAATTTTAGTACAAAGTCATCCGGAGACAAATCCGGTAACCTGAATAAAATATAAAATCCTGAAATCTCAAATACAAAGTACATGACAAAAATTTCTAAAACAAATCTAAGAGAAGATCTAACTATAACTCTGCAATTCTAAGTCCATCCTGAAACACAACTCCACCAGCTTCGGGCTCTGGCCCAAGGTGGTACAACATCATCAAGCACACCTGCAACGTATCCTGTCAGTAAGAGAACAAAGTACAACTCCGACAAGAAGCACTAAACAAAGTAAACTGAAGTGCTACACAATGAACTATGATACAAGCACTGGAACATGAAGCTGTAGTACATGAATAACGATGAAACTATAGTACAAGATCCTGAACAATGAACTAGACTATCAGTGTAAAATGCATTTGAAATAACTATCAGAATATGTGACCGGCTGGGGTAGTACAGGGTACAAGAGCACATGAATAAGGGTACGGCTTAGTATCCCATGTACACGATGTGAGACCTAAGCTATTAATCAATGCCTAGCTAAAATAGGATTGGTCACATATCTGTAGTATTTCTCCACCCCAATGTACAACTAAAGAACATTGAACAATGAACGATAAATAATAAACAATGAACAATGAACAATCGTGTGTACAACGTGTTAATATGAGAACATGAAGCAAGACAGAAATACAGAATAAAGGGTTCGAATCGGTGTACTTGCCTTGCTCTGGAGATCGAGAATAGGGAGATAATAATCTCTCTGTCCACCTGATTGAATACAAGTTGGTTAAGTTTCTAAAATAAAGACATTTAGCTAACTAACTATTTTTCTAACCATAAGTTGCTAGCCATCAACCTAGCTAGTTATATATCTATAGCCAATTCTTATATACATATAATTAGTGAGAAAATAATATGTTACAATTTAGATAAATATTAGAGTCTAGATAGAAAGATACTAATATGATATATGCCAATCAACTATCATGCTAGATAGAATATATTTACTAGCAATTCTCTGACATTACTAGATAAGAAGAAGGTTTCTTACAAAGTATGCAATATAGCCTAGGTTATACTATTTATTTAGAAGTGCTAGATAGATAGGATATTCATTAATCAAATTGGCAAGAACAACATATACATAACAAATTCTTCCAATTTCCTCTTTAATGAATATAACCAGTCATTAATTAAAAATGATTTAATACAAAAAATAATAATAATATAAATAATTAAACAGAAATTGAGACACAGAATACAATAGGGCCCGACTCAACATTCTACTTCTAATCCCTTTCTGGCCCACACAACAGTTTTGCTTCCCAAAACCAAAACAACACATTCAACTAACTGGAATTTACCATACTCGACTTACTTGGCTTAACCCTTCTCTCATTTTGAAAACAAAGAATCAAACAACCAACGCAGGAGAAAACCCAACCTTGCTATACTCACAGGCCACAGACCTAAACCAACTGCCTGACTTGGCCCAAAATATAGTCCAAAATAATTCCCACTACTTAAATACTAACAACCCACATATGAATGAAATAATACAAAGCAGCTTCAGAACATACTTAAGTTATATTAGTTTAAATTACAAAACCAAGCTAACGGCTGCTTTCCTTTACCCATTCACAACAAATCAATTTATCTACAACAGAACTTAACCAAAACTTACATATACATAAACTCAACTTGACAGAACATATACATACACCCAAGCCCAGTAGAGGAACCCGATCCAATCTGTATTGAGTTCCAATCAATCCCCCATTCTCACCACCAGTCTTCTGCACACAACACCTAGTGTCGAACACAACACTGCTATCCATAACTCTGCTGGACACTGCTAACGTTCTTCCTGAGCCATACAACCCAGCCAAGTACAAAATCAAGAGTTCACAACCATTCAAACTGAATGCTTATTCGAAATCAATGCCAGATTATCATTCCAATTCAAATGTCCCACCAGTCCTCCATCCTGTGACACTCTCACCTGACAAGACTCAACCCAGACACGAGTATATTGGACACGAACACTCAAACTGGATTCGAGCTACAAACTTCCCTACATCCGACCATATTCCCCGGCCAAAACTCCCCATTAAGTCTATGTACGAACAATAATTTTCTTAACGTTTAAGAACAGAAAAATTTACCTGAATGTAGAAGAACCGTTCTGAGATGAGGACCTCGCGGAGAGAATTAGAACAGATCTGGTGATTTCTTTACTCGGCGTTGAAATGATCGTCAAATCTTCAGGGAACGTGAATCTCTGAAAAGAGAATCAGAACTGAGCACATAAATTAATTTTTGGTTGATCAAGATCGAGTTCTTCAGGAAAGAACCGAATTGAACTCACCAAGGCTGTCGACACGGGGTTGGTCAACGAAGTCGTGGCGAGGGACGCCAAGAAGAGGAGGAACAGTTCGCCGGAAGTTGCAGTCGCGAGGAGTAAGAAGGCTCGTGCAGCCGTGTGCTGCCGAGGAAGGAGCTTCGTCGTCGCCTGGAGGTCACCGTGGAGAACTCGACGTCGGAGAAGATCGCATGGCCGTTGTCGTGAAGGTGGCTCGCGGTAAAGGAGAATCGCCGCCTAATCGTCGGGAAGAAGCATATCGTCGGGAAGGAAGGAGAAGTAACCGGAGAAGAGCTGAGCGCCTAGCCGTTGCTCATCGATCGGGTAGCTCCCGCCATGGCTGGCTCCCCACGATTCTTAGGGTTAGGGTTAGGGAAATTTGGGGGATAAAGGGATTTTAGGAGCTCTGCTCTCGAGTTCTTTGAGCAGCAAGAAAATGAAGCAGAGAGAGAGAGAGAGAGAGATGAATTGAGTGAGTTTTTAAACATGGGTTAGAAGGAAAAGGAAATTTTACCAAAAGGACCCCAGTAATTAGGATTTTTGCAAACAGCTATGAAAAGTTGGTTAGAAGGGTGGGTTTGTTAGGAGGTTGTTACAAAGTTGTTAGGAATCTCGGAGGGCACTCCAACTAAATGCTGGAGTCTTCTCCCCAATTCATAAATCATTAATGAAATATTTTTTTCATAAATATTATAAAGAACTATTATAAATTAGAAATTTTATCAGTCATCAAATAACTCAAAATAATATTTCTAAAATTTAAAATTCAAGAAAATATCAAAATTTAATAGTTTTGAAAAGTGGGGTTACATCGAGCACCTCTCTCTGAAGGTAAATATCCTCCTCCTCCCTTCACAATATAATTCTTCTCACTGACATTAGCAGGTTTCCGTCATGACTTGTCGACGACATCAATATTTGGTCACCGACATCAGCAATCTCGTTCGGCGACCCCCGACACCAACATCAGGGTTCCTCCCCTATATTAGGAGGTTTCCGTCAGTAAGAATTAATAATTTTCTTCTTCTTCTTTGATGATTTCTTATTTGATGAATTAATTCTTCTTCACTTCTTTAATAATGCATGTTTAATTGGAAAAAATGTGTTACATGTTTAATTGGAAAGACATCAGCAGGTTTATGCAAACTCTTTGAAGAGTAAATTCTTTGGTCATATTATGATTGAGACTGTTCTAGTAAATTTTTTTGGCTAATCCTGTTTGGTATGACACTTGGTCAATCACATTGTAGTTGAGATCGTTCTAATGATATTTTGGCTGATTGTAGTTGCAATTGGAATTACTTTTGTTTAGTTTTTTCCTATTGATAATGAACACTTATTTACTTAACCATCAGTATTGCAAAAAATTCTTCTCAAAAGTTGACCTTAATTTTACTAGTCTAGATATTGGCCTCAATTTGACACCACAAAACTATATAATGCCGATAAATTCAGAAACATGTTTAACTATGTACGTTATTGTCTGAGCATTCAGAACCTATTTGTTTGCTTGCTTGTTTGACCATTCGAAAAACCCAACTCGTTGAGATGGAGGTATTGATAGAGAAGCAACTGCAGGCCGATATCATGGTTATTTGCAACTTTAGTTTATTGGTTTGTGTTCAACGTTTAGCATGCCGTCGGGACCTTAACTGGAATCCCAGAAGCCATCATTTTCTCATGCATGTTCTCTAGATGATTGTAAGAACATCGATCTGGCAATGGGTTTTGTAGCTAGTTGATCAACAAGTATTTAGAATTGATTATATTTTCAAGTATCTACCCCTATGAATTTTGATAGTTTACTGAATATTGCTGATTGTAGTGTATATTGGTTAAAACAGTAACAAATTGTTTATATTCAGTTAATGTTTCTCTTTTATTAGAATAAGGAGATTATACATTTATTATTAATGTCTATTGTCATCTCATTTCTATTTGAAGTTGGGTTTGGAACATTTTTAGTTTGATTCAAT
Organism: Iris pallida; assembly: GCA_029216955.1. Taxonomy (NCBI): domain Eukaryota; kingdom Viridiplantae; phylum Streptophyta; class Magnoliopsida; order Asparagales; family Iridaceae; genus Iris; species Iris pallida. The sequence goes on along the minus strand of JANAVB010027397.1, from coordinate 14,144,578 downwards.
CATAGGTTAAAGCGAGGTTTGGTACTAGAGTTTAAGTCTGAGTCTCAACTGCCCAACCGGCGGTCAACTTTGGAAGTGCCACTCTTCCCTTTGATTATCTTTTTGACATGTTCACCTGCCTCTTGCTTTTGATTGCTACACTATCTAGGGTGGATATGCAACTTGGTCTGTTTGGAACCTCCATGAACATGGAAGAACCTATCAATACATATATCTCAAGCTACAATTGTACAATTAACATGTGACAACTTCTTGTAGATCCGTATCTTTATGTATATTCAGCTAACTTGGCATGTGTTTTTACTCATTTGGTGGTATAAGCAACATGGATCTAGATTCTGGGATGTATGGAGGCATATTCCGCCTTGGTTTCTTGATCAGGAAAAAAAAACTAAGGTAAGGACATACGTTTACTATTTTCGTAGACTTTGTATTGAAGTCTCATTCAATGTTTATGTAAAAGTTGGACGAGACTAAACCTTATGTATCTGAGATATGCAACTATCTTTTTTTTTTTTTTGACTCTTTAGTATTCATGAAAAATAATCATAATGCTTACATGGCATACTTTAACTCAATGAATCCAAATTATATTTTGTTTATTTATTTGGTTGGAAGGAATGATGAGTACAGTTATGTTCAGATAGTTCCAAAAGCTTTGGTTAAATGTTATCCCCAAATAGGATTACATTGATTACTGACATGTTTGCTACAATGGTATTCCAAAAGTTTTGAGGGGGAGCTGTCTATATGCAGCTTCACTCTTCAGTAAGCACAATCTAGAGCAGGTAAGCATTCATGGTGTTAAGATTGTTAAAGAGGATAATAGTCAATTTCATATTTATAAGACTGTAACATGTACGAATACTGAATCTATTAAGAGGTCATGTTCAGTTCATTTGCTCTTCATGCATGATCTGCTAAATTTTTTGTTTCTAGTGCTATAATAACTCCTCCCCTATTAATTTTGCATGATCTTGCAAACCCACAGAAATGTATTGAGGATAATTCCTTTCGACAGAGGCTCCCATCTAATCCAGTTTCTTCTAGAATGTTATTAGTCCCTGTTAGATTCTTCAAGATAACATAGATAACTGAGTTAGAATTTAGTTGGCTATCTTCATGAATAATAAGGTTCATATGTCTGTTATCTTTGTTATATTTAGAAAGATTAAATTCATATCCTCAAAACCAATGTCTCTTTTCATTCAAAAGGAATTTTTTAAGCTCAATTTGTAATGTTGCGTCATAACACATTGGCATTCTTATTTCCTACCATGCAATATAGGTTCTCAGTGTTGTCTTATTTGTTTGTTCTGATTCCTATTTTTGAGTCTGATAGTTGGCATTATGTTTGGTTCCTAACTTTTTTCTACAAATCATTCTAGACTTCTTGTGATTTTTAATGAAGAACATCAGTTTGATATGCCAATAATGTCTATTTTATTTGACTAGATGTTTGAGATCACTGTATTATGTTGCTTGTTTTCTTTAATAGTGCAACACAAACTGATTCAGGATTCAGTTGGCTATCTTCATGAATAGATGGTCAATGTCTTCCGTAAGAGGCAATATCTTCATGAATAGATTATCAATATCTTCAGTAAGAGTCAAGATTCAGTTGGCTATATTTGCAAATCAATTTTTTAGCATGTTTGATTGTCATTGTTATACTTGTTCATTCTTGATGTTTTGTGGCGTTGTATTACGGAATGTCATCCAATCCTAGTGCTTGTGCATTCGTAGTGTCTTAGAACAATAAAGTCCAAAATGCGCACAAAGTATCTTAAAATCAATGGACAACCTATACCCAAATGTGTTGTTCTTGATAACCGTCCCTATGATATTGATAAAATTTGGTGGGAGAAATTTGTAGACATTGAGTATAGTGATAAAAGGATCAGCAATGCAAGAAGAATGCTAAAAATAAAGCAAAAAATCCTATCACTCACACATTGGGAAGGAAGCCTAATAGTAGAGTGTATGAAGAAATGGTGTGTAGCTTGTTTTTAACAAATCCTAATTTAGTATTAAGTACATTATCTATCATTAACCATGATTATGCATGTAGGCAAAGGAAAATCCAACAAAAAAGCTTTCACGGGTAGAGGCTTGGAAAAGGGCACACACGAAAAGAAAAATTATGAAAGTACTTCCATGTGCAGCAAAAAATATGTAAGTACTATGTGTTATTGATTAGTTGTACATTATTTATCCAGTTTGTTTATCTTCTGTCTAATAATAACACTTGTGTAGAAAATACAACATGCATGCATATAGCTCTTCAGCCTCTGCTTACATCTTATATATATATATATATTTTTCTTTTACATCTTATATATATATATATATATATATATATATATATATATATATATAAATATATATATATATATATATATTCTCAAATAAAATATATATATATAGTAATGGCGGCTGCTAGGGCTTCCAACCCATGCTCACCAGGAGACGACGAAAACAGCGGACAGGAATGGGACCTCGGTGAAGCCCCAACGGGCCCCACAGTGAGCGACGGAGCTAAGGAAGTATGGGATGTAATGCCTATAGTTCGTATTACGTATCTTGGTATACGTGTACGTATTCTTGACTCGTATTGCGTATTTTCCTGCATGGTTATTTTGGCATGTCATTGGTTATGGCTTAGCTTGGTTCGGCTTAGCTTGGTTTGGTTTCCTTGTGGGTTCATCATGAACCAAAAGAAAACCCCCACCTACCACCACCACCCTCATTTATATTTTTACCTAACTCTCTCTCTCTTCATTTATTCTTCTTCTTCACTTCTTCTTCTCCACCATTTACTCTTCCACCTACCAGGAAAGAGAGCTAGGCAAGTGCAAACTTGCTTCATGATGGATCTCAAGTTTTATTGTTCCACTCTCTTCCTTACTTGATTTTAAGACTCTTTAGAACTTGGCCTTTTTCATTTTGATGGATAATTTCTTGTAGATCTAAGTTTATAACTTTTCGGTTTTCTTGGTTTTGATCTCTAAAACTTGGTTATTTTCGAAAAGTAATGGTTCTATGTTGTAGAAAATTCAATTTCATGTAGTTTTGGCTTTTGTTTCGCTTGATTTCGACTTCGGATGAGGAAGTTATGGCCAAAACAATTTTGGTCAAACTTCTATGTTCATCTGCAGCATGAGGCACATGTCGCAGTTGGCCGCATATGATGTCGCAGTTGAGCCGCATGAGCCGCATGTCGCAGTTGGCCGCATATGATGTCGCTGTTGAGCCGCATGAGCCGCATGTCGCAGTTGGCCGAATATGATGTCGCAAAATGAGCCGCATGAGGCACATGTCGCAGTTGGCCGCATATGATGTCACAGTTGAGCCGCATGAGCCGCATGTCGCAGTTGGTCGCATATGATGTTGCTGTTGAGCCGCATGAGCCGCATGTCGCAGTTGGCCGCATATGATGTCGCTGTTGAGCCGCATGAGGCACATGTCGCAGTTGGCCGCATATGATGTCGTTGTTGAGCCGCATGAGCCGCATGTCGCAGTTGGCCGCATATGATGTCGCAGTTGAGCCGCATGAGCCGCATGTCGCAGTTGGCCGCATATGATGTCGCTGTTGAGCCGCATAGGCCGCATGTCGCAGTTGGCCGCATATGATGTCGCAATTGAGCTGCATAGGCCGCATGTCGCAGTTGGCCGCATATGATGTCGCAGTTGAGCCGCATGAGCCGCATGTCGCAGTTGGCCGCATATGATGTCGCAGTTGAGCCGCATGTCGCAGTTGGCCGTATATTTTGACTATTTCTAACTGTTATATGTCCTAATTGACCGAATTGTGGCTCGAATTTCTCCCAACTCCCAACGTAGAAGTTATAGATCTTTTTCTTGGCAACAAGAATATGTCACTAGTTATTTTATGCAAGTTTCTCTCATTCATAATATTGTAAGAATAGAACACGATAGTGGCCCGCTATGACGCACTCTTGACAAGTAAACTGACATGATATATCTCGGCATGCTGTTACGACAGCTAGCCTGACATGACAAGTATGAAAGACTTGGACACCATGGGTGATTGTGTTTGTACAAATAAACTAGTACTGTCTTGCATCATGTCTAGGATGGGGACCCCTGAATACCACTGTCAGGGGTACCTACTGAAATTGACTAAGGCTAATTAACTAGAATGATTCAGTAGTCATGAAGAGATTTCCAGCTACAGGCAATCTCGTTATCTGGGCGCATTCAGTGGACTTGTAGCCTACCGACGAGTAGGGCACATTTTCAGCACACAGTCATGTGTTGCATTCTTCCTAAATGGACATTCGACCTGGATAACCGGATGGTCTGCAGGGTTTGTGGCTGTTGGGATAATCTTATTGCATCTTGCTAGTAACTAGGCTTGTGATAACCCTAGTTAGTTAAAAGTATCAAGCCATACTCTTGATTGGCCGTGATTGATTGGATGGAGTTTATTCCAGCTTAGTCTTATCCTGATCCTATGTAAGATTGTAACATGACATGATTATTGATGCTTGTCTTAACAATAATGATCGGGGGTCCAGTTTTATTCAGGCGAAGGGTTACAACCCCGGTCCTTGTTTGGTTTAAGGGTTGTAACCTGGCTCCCGGAGCAGTTCTGTGTCCTCTCTTCGTTATTGTCTTATTGCAACCCCATGTCATGTTCGTCATGTTTTACCTTACCTTAATACCATGATTAATTATGCTGGCCTTAGCAATAAAGATCAGGGGTCCAGTTCTGTTCAGGAGAAGGGTTACAACCCCGGTCCTTGTTTGGTTTAAAGGTTGTAACCTGGCTCCCGGAGCAGTTCTGTGTCCTCTTTTCGTTTATTGTCTTCACTGTACCAATAGTATTTGAGACGGGTTTCTATTCAGGTGAAGGGCTGCAACCCCGGTCCTTGTTTGGTTTAAGGGTTGTGACCTGGCTACTTGAATAGTTTCCTCGTACTCAGTTTACTGTTGTTATCTCTATTATTATCAGTTCTTTATTTATTATCTCTAATATTCTATTGTGATATGCTGGTTTTAGTTCCTAAGTTAAGCCTCCTTTGTGGCACTTGCTCTTTCTGGGGTCTGACCCAGCTGGTTTTGTGTGGCCAGATATCGGAGCAGCACCAGAGGATCCACCTGTCTTCCAGCCCGATGGTGACCACCAGGCGTAACCAGGGCAACGAGTGGGTTTCTTTTGTCCTCCCACTCTATTTGTAAAATTATTCTTTTGAGGCGTTTACGTGTTAGCTCGTATTGCACCTTTATTTACTGTCTACCTACGGGCTGTAACATGATTGACAAATCCTAGGGTTGATTATGTATTGACTAAAACTCTTGCTAGTCCTGACATTTTGTATGACTAGCTTCATGATCATCCAATATGTAATGTATGGGACGCCTTACTATTGTATATCGATGCTCTAATGTCTTGTGACTGTTACTACTTGCTTGTGATTGAGACAATAGGCTTGTTCTTGACCATAGGAGACTGATGGATTGTAGTTAAACTCTCATATATCTAGACAGCCGTGACCGTATAGTGACGTGGATTCCATTTTATTATACGTAGCTGGCTATGTCTGCCCCCGCTCTACAGTATTCTGGTTCTGGGGCGTGACATAGTTTTAAGTGGTGGCCCATACAGATCTTGTAATTCAAGATATGTGGGTTTACCGAATAGATGTCTCAATCAGTATTCGCCCTTGATCTCTGCTCGTATCTTTCAAATCCCTGAGAATCTTGACCTGATCACATGCTTGTATCGTTGATCTGTCCTGGTCCTTTCTTATTGTTCCCTATGTCGTCTTCTTCAGCGGCATTGTTCCTGGACCTGTCGATCAGCAAGGCGGAGCACCTCCAACGGACCAGCAGCAACCTGGAGATCAAGCCCAGCATTCAGGAGTAGCCTCCAGAGTTATGTCTACCGAAGGAGAACCACCAGTTCAGCCCGTCCAGCCTGCAGAACCTGATGATGGCACTTTGGTGGGTCTCATCAGGTCCCTATTAGCTTCCCAGGATCGTCGCAGAGATGCCTTGCACCAGGCGGTGGCAGATGCTTTGACCAGAGGAGGTCATCAGGGTAATAGCACGGCCAACAGCTTCAAGCGTTTGAACCCTCCCTTCTTCGATGGCAGTAAAGATACGATCGCTGCAGATGCATGGCTTCAGGACATAGAGGTGATTCTAGAAGCAGCCAGGACTCCAGAGAATGAGAAGGTAGCCGTAGTGCGCCTGCAGTTACTCGATCTTGCCCGCAGCTGGTGGGCAGCGCAGGCCGATGGATTAGTGGCCCCTATTTCATGGACAGTATTCAGGAAGAGATTCCAGACCAAGTATTTTGATGCTGTAGCTCGGTATGATCTACAGACGAGGTTCAGCAATCTGAAGCAGATGGGCAGGACGGTCGATGGATATGCGACCGAGTTTTCTAGGCTTAGTCGATTTGCTCCCACCCTGGTAGCAACCGAGTTCGATAGAGCCCAGCGATTCCAGCAGGGGCTTCACCTAGAGATTTTATTGGCGGTGGAGCAGTTTGAGCATCAGACTTTTGATGCAGTATTGAGAGCAGCTAGGAGGCATGAGTACACCTCCCAGAGGATCGTGGATAGGACCGGAGGTCGGAAGCGATCTCACGGTCAGATGAATCAGTCATCAGCACCAACCTCGGCAGCCAGGGCTTTTGTCACGCCCCAGAACCAGAACACTGGAGAGCGGGGGAATGACTCAGCCAGCTACGTATTACGGGTAGATGAATACCATATAATACGATCAATGCTGTCTAACCAGACGAGGGGGTGCATACTACATGAAAGTCTTACTATGGTCATTTCACATCTATTGTCTCAATCATTCAAATAAGAAACAGTAATACAGAACATGTAAGATAAAGCAGTAAGGCGTCCCAAACGCTCAGTCAGAATGTTCTGGAAATCTGGCTTTACAAAACATAGCCAGATGGTATAGCAAGGTATACACAATTGTTATCAGCTGCAGTCTGACTTTAGTTACAATTATGCAAAAGTGAGTGCGAGATAATCCGACTAATATGTCGGTGCCAAACGGCAAAGTATAAAGTATTTAGCAAAACGAGCGGGGAAGTAAGAAAACCCACTCGAGTCCTCCTACGATCATTCCCCTAGTATTGACCATCTTGGAGGTAGAAGTAAGCTGGATCCTCGGGGACCGGCTCTAAATCTGGCCATGCAAAACCAGAGAGGTTAGACCTCTAATAACAAGTACCACAAGGAAGGACGATATGAAGGATTAAACCAGTAAGTAAGAAAATATAATAATAGATCTCTGCTTCCTACTAGGATTCTCATAACATCACGACACTTCGGACCAACCTCTCAACCAAACAAGGACAGAAGTTGGCCCGTCATGTCCTAACATTCTGATCATCTCAGTTAGGCAACAGAGTAGATACAGTACACAAACAAATCATCTTGAACGGCTAATCAATTCCTACGGCTAGCTATTGTGAGTCCCAAGTTATCCTGGAATTATGCGAAATAGGGATTCCTCAGTTCTTACTATGTGCGAGCAAGGCTAGTCTATCCAGTCAATTAATTACGCCAATCATGTAGTTAGACGAGTCCCAGCGGGACGCCCGCCATTATAGTATGTACAATAATAATAGCAGATACTGTTCCCTGCCCGTGTGACAGATTTACAATATCTGTGGGAACCAGCCGGTCCGTCGGGCACTTAATAGTCCCAAGGGGGCTGCCATATAAGAACTCGGGAATCCATTCTCTCCATGCCATTGTTATTTTATTTGACTTAATGGTCCCTACGTTGAGCGAAGTTCCATGCCGTGGATCATGGCCATTCAAATGAGTACTTTCGTACGGGGTACGATATGCGCAACTCTTCAACGATACCTGTGCGGCTAGGTTGTAGGTCTTACATAGCGTGATGCAACAATCAAGTTAACCACGGAATAATCATGCCTTGACCATAGAGTACACATGCTGTCTTTGTAAGATAAATAGATAATTAAATAATAAATAATTACTTTGAAGCCTGTATGTGCCTGTATGCCAATATTCGGGATCGGCTAATCGAGTATAATAGTTCATTACATGAACGTGTCTCATTCATTTCATTCAATAAGACGACTAGCCAGTCTCTTAGTTCCAACTAGGAACACATGATCAATAATTAGTCCATGTCACAATCATTATCAATGGTGACAAGGCATGAAAGTCAATCAATATTACATGGGGTCGAGTCTATAACTCCCAGGGTTAAGTTCTAGTGATACTGGGTATCCATGGATCAATCAGGACACAAGGCACATTTTACATAACAATCTATTTTAACAAATTTATCATATCATGATTTATCAAGAAATTCACGCAAAAAGGCGTAAGGATATAATAGAAGAATTATCATGCCATCATTAAATGAATAGGTTGAGGAATAAATAAAAACACCCAGGTCAGGAAGTCACGCCAACAAGTCTATGCTAAGGCCAAAAGTCATGCAAGAAGTCTATGCTTAAGACCAACAAGTCACGCTAAGTCTAGCTGGGGTGAGCGTGGAAAATGGGCGTGAACAGCGAGCGTGAGAAGTAATACACGCACGCACAGCGTGACTAAAAATACACGCACTCATGCACAGTATGAGCGTGACAAGAAATTTATGCACGCAAAGATGTGTGCGTGACAAAAATCTACGCACTCATGGATGTGTGCGTGACAAAAATACACGCACGCTCATGAGAACGTGAGCGTGACTGAAAAGACACGCTAACATGTAAGAACATGAGCGTGTATAAAAATACACGCTAACATGTAAGAACATGAGCGTGTCTTAAAATCCACGCAGACACGTAGAGACGTGTGCGTGACTGGGCTGATGTTTTACGCGGACACGTAAGAACGTGTGCGTGCAACATCTCCCGAACTCCAAGTCCTATGGAGCCTTCGTTCCAGTGCCAGAAATACACGCTAAGTTGGTGGACCAAGAACCCATGAACAACCGAAATACAACAACTTAGATCTAGAAAAAACCAGCCATAGAAATCCAAAATGCTAAGAACTAAACTCTCTCAGAATCATGAGAGGAAGAGTAATGATCCACAAAAATGGATGAAGGAGAAACAAGTTTGCACTTGCCTACTGCTACTGCTACTGCTGGTGGGTGGAGAGTAATGAGAGGAGGAAGAAGAAGTAATGGTGAGGATGAGTAATGAGGAGAGAGAATGGAGAGGGTGGCTTTAAATAGGGGAAGGGTGGTGGTAGGTGGGAGTGTGGGCCGGGTTAAGGGGAGTCATCCAAGGCCAAACCCGAAAGCAAAATAAGGAGGTAAAAGCAGAAAGTAAAATACAGGAATAAAATGCAGGTAATAAAATTGCAGGAAATTAATTAACATGAAAATTTAAAGAGCAGATAATTAATTAACATAAAAATTTAAAGGAATTTAAATACAGAATAATACATGATAAATACTAAATAAATACTCATGAGTTGTACATGTATAAAAATACGTATTCCAGGAACGGAGAGTGACAGCTTTGACCATTGGAGCTCCGAGGCGGGCGGCCTCAGTGACGTCGGTTCAACATTCCACCTCGACGCACCCACCGCAGCAGAAGCAGAAGCAGTCTTCCGCAGTGGGATGTTCACACTGCGGGAAGCCAGGGCATGTGGTATCCGAGTGTCGTAGAGCACAGGGTTTGTGCTTGGTTTGTGGTGCCCCGGACCACAGGGTTGGGAACTGCCCGAACAGGGGGAGTTCATTGGCCTTCTCTAGTCCTTCAGTTAGAGGACCAACACCAATCCAGCAGCAGCAGCTGTAGTACCCGTTCCCGAGGCCATTGCCGACGCAGGCCCAGGCATTCCAGCAGCAGAGACCACATCAGTATGCCCAAGCCTAAGCCCTGATCCAGAGCAGACAGAGGAATTTTCAGCAGAAGGGACCCACACCCAGAGGACATGGTCATGTGCTGGCTTTGACCATGGGAGAAGAAGGAATAGCACCAGGTGAGGTGGTGGCAGGTACTATTCTCGTCAACACCTTTCTAGCTTCAGTATTATTTGATTCTGGTGCCTCGCATTCATTTATGTCTGCACGATTTGTGACACAGATAGGACTGGAGCCCGAGTCATTATCAGTAAGGCTCAATATACTTACTGGTAACGGACTTGTGGGAGTAGATAGAGTGTTTTTCTCGTGTCGGGTCGTAGTTAGCGGTAGAGAATTCCCCGCTAGATTGATAGAGTTCCCGATGGCCGATTATGATGTGGTCTTAGGGATGGATTGGTTGAGGGACCAGTATGCTAGGATAGACTGCCACATTGGCAGGGTTATTTTTAGCATTTCAGGCGAACCAGAGTTTTCTTTCTCTCGAGGCAAAGTTGAACCTTCTCCTCCAGTGTTGCGGATGGCAGTAGCAGCAGTGCAGTTGTCTCGGATAGTCGAAAAGTTTCCAGATGTTTTCCCAGAAGAGCTTCCAAGGATGCCGCCAGAGCGAGAGATCGAGTTTACCATCGACCTGATTCCCGGAACAGCCCCAGTGTCAGAGAGAGTCTACATAATGGCACCGTCAGAGCTAGAGATGTTGTACAAGATGATTGAAGAACTCAGAACCAAGGGGTTCATTCGTGCTAGTGGATCACCTTGGGGAGCCCTGATGCTTCTTGTAAAAAAAAAGGATGGTACGTCCAGATTGTGTGTTGATTATCGTACTTGAACTCAGTGACAATCAAGAACAGATATCCTCTCCCGAGGATAGATGACTTGTTTGATCAACTCAAAGGGGCGTCAGTATTTTCGAAGATCGACTTGCGCTCAGGATACCATCAGATCAGAGTCAGAGAGCAGGACATCCCGAAGACTGCTTTCAGATCTAGGTATGGGCATTGGGAGTTCCTTGTGATGCCATTTGGAGCAACCAATGCGCCGGCTGTATTCATGGACCTCATAAATCGTATCTTCATGCCTTATTTGGATAAGTTCATGATTGTGTTCCTAGACGACATCCTGGTCTACAGCAAGAGTGAAGCGGAGCATGAGCAGCATCTCCGAGTTGTCCTCCAGATTCTCAGAGAGCACCAGTTATATGCCAAGTTTAGTAAATGCGAGTTCTGGCTCGATCACATTTCGTACTTGGGTCATATCATCACCCGAGGAGGAGATGAAGTGGATCCCCAGAAGATCGTGGCCATTGAAATATGGCCGGTACCTAGCATAGTGGCAGAAATTTACAGTTTTCTTGGCTTGGCCGACTACTACCGGCAATTTGTTTCAGACTTTGCTTGAATTTCTGCGCCATTGACCCAGTTGACCCACAAGGATGTGCAGTTTGCTTGGACAGCAGAATGCCAGGATTCTTTTGAGAGGTTGAAGCGAGGCTTGATGACGGCTCCTATTCTCACGCTTCCAGATGGAACTGGAGGATTCTTAGTGTATTGTGATACTTCGGGCAGAGGTTTAGGATGTGTTCTGATGCAGCATGGGAAGGTAATAGCTTATGCGTCACGACAACTTCGTAATCATGAGAGGAATTATCCAACCCATGACTTGGAGCTGGCAGCAGTAGTGTTTGCACTTAAGTTATGGAGGCACTACCTATACGGAGATAGGGTGGAAATTTTCACCGACCACAAGAGCCTGAAGTATGTTTTCACCCAGAAGGATCTCAACATGCATCAGAGGAGATGGCTAGAGCTGCTTGTGGATTATGATGTCAACCTGCAGTATCATCCAGGGAAGGCCAACGTTGTTGTAGATGCATTGAACAGGAGGGCAGGAGTTTATTTCCTGACAGCGCAACCAGAACTGTTAGCCAATCTTCAGAAGATGGGTATAGAAGTTGTCCTCCCTTCCAGTGTGGCATTGATGGCCAGCATGCAAGTTCAGTCCACTATAGTCGAGAGGATCCGGATGGCACAGTCAGCAGATTCCAAGCTTCAGCGACTTAGAGCAGAGTATGAGGCAGGACAAAGACCAGAGTTATGTATCCATGAAGACGGTACACTTCGACATGGTAAGCGTCTTTGTGTACCCAGTGGAGATATCAGACAGGAGATCATGGCAAAGTCCCATAGTTCGCAGTATTCTATTCATCCCGGTGGCACGAAGATGTACCGTAATATCCGCCAGCACTTTTGGTGGAATGGCATGAAGAGGGAGATAGCCCGGTTTGTCTCTCGTTGTTTAGTCTGCCAACAAGTTAAGGCTGAACATCAGAGACCAGCTGGACTACTTCAACCATTGCCAATTCCAGAGTGGAAATGGGAGCATATAACCATGGACTTTGTGACTGGATTGCCTAGATCCTCGGCTGGCAGAGACGCTATTTGGGTTGTCATAGACAGGCTCACGAAGGTGGCTAACTTTCTCCCATTCAGAGTTGGTCAGTCGACGGCTCAGCTAGCGGAGATGTATCTCCGGCAGATTGTCAGATTGCACGGTGTACTAGTCAGTATCAATTCGGATAGAGATTCAAGATTTATGTCGCACTTTTGGCGTAGCTTGCAAGAAGGTTTGGGAACTCACCTCCAGTTCAGTACAGCTTATCACCCGCAGACAGATGGCCAGTCGGAACGTACGATCCAGACTCTTGAAGATATGTTGCGGTCATGTACACTCGACTTCGGTGGTTCGTGGGAAGATCATGTGCACCTGGTGGAGTTCTCGTACAACAACAGTTTCCAGGCCAGTATCCGGATGGCACCGTTCGAGGCCCTGTATGGTAGGAAGTATCGATCCCCGCTAGCCTGGGATGATGTTGGAGAGAGGCAGATGCTTGGTCCGAAAATGATTGCTCAGACCGTTGAAGTGGTCAGAAGAGTCAGAGATCATCTTCGAGTTGCCCAAGATCGCCAGCGTCATTGGGCCGATTCTCATCGGTGCCCTCTTTAGTTTTCTGTCGGCGACCATGTATTCCTGAGGATTTTGCCTAACCATGGCGTCATTCGTTTCGGCGTACGAGGAAAGCTTAGTCCTAGGTATATAGGGCCATTTGACATTCTGGAGCGAGTAGGAGATATATCCTATCGTCTCGTTCTTCCACCGTCGCGACGTGAGGTGCATGACGTATTCCATGTATCCCAACTGCGACGGTATATTCCGGACCCGAGCCATATCCTGGATCATTCGGAATTGATTGTTGGTGCCAACCTTTCGTATGAGGAGAGGCCCGTGTCTATATTGGACCGAAGAGAGAAGACACTCAAGAACAAGACTATCAAGTTAGTCCGAGTTGCTTGGGGTCATCACTCTTTGGGTGAGTCAACGTGGGAGCGTGAGGATGATATCCGATCGCGATATCCCGACATGTTTGACTCGTAAGGTATAATGTCTTTCTTATGCTTTATGCTTTCAATTCCTTGCTTGAATAAATGACTGCATGATAGACTGCTTGTTATAGCTTACGATTAGTATAGCTTGTCCTTGCAATTCTAGCATCTTAATTAAATTTTAAGGACAAAATTCTTTTAAGGTGGGTAGAGTTGTAATGCCTATAGTTCGTATTACGTATCTTGGTATACGTGTACGTATTCTTGACTCGTATTGCGTATTTTCTTGCATGGTTATTTTGGCATGTCATTGGTTATGGCTTAGCTTGGTTCGGATTAGCTTGGTTTGGTTTCCTTGTGGGTTCATCATGAACCAAAAAAAAACCCCCACCTACCACCACCACCCTCATTTATATTTCCACCTAACTCTCTCTCTTCATTTATTCTTCTCATTCACTTCTTCTTCTCCACCATTTACTCTTCCACCTACCAGGAAAAAGAGCTAGGCAAGTGCAAACATGCTTCCTAATGGATCTCAAGTTTTATTGTTCCATTCTCTTCCTTACTTGATTTTGAGACTCTTTAGAACTTGGCCTTTTTCATTTTAATGGATAATTTCTTGTAGATCTAAGTTTATAACTTTTTGGTTTTCTTGGTTTTGATCTCTAAAACTTGGTTATTTTCGAAAACTAATGGTTCTATGTTGTAGAAAATTCAATTTCATGCAGTTTTGGCTTTTGTTTCGCTTGATTTCGACTTCGGATGAGGAAGTTATGGCCAAAACAATTTTGGTCAAACTTCTATGTTCATCTGCAGCATGAGGCACATGTTGCAGTTGGCCGCATATGATGTCGCAGTTGAGCCGCATGAGCCGCATGTCGCAGTTGGCCGCATATGATGTCGCTGTTGAGCTGCATGAGCCGCATGTCGCAGTTGGCCGCATATGATGTCGCGAAATGAGCTGCATGAGGCACATGTCGCAGTTGGCCGCATATGATGTCGCAGTTGAGCCGCATGAGCCGCAAGTCGCAGTTGGCCGCATATGATGTCGCTGTTGAGCCGCATGAGCCGCATGTCGCAGTTGGCCGCATATGATGTCGCTGTTGAGCCGCATGAGCCGCATATCGCAGTTGGCCGCATATGATGTCGCTGTTGAGCCGCATGAGGCACATGTCGCAGTTGGCCGCATATAATGTCGCTGTTGAGCCGCATGAGCCGCATGTCGCAGTTGGCCGCATATGATGTCGCAGTTGAGCCGCATGAGCCGCATGTCGCAGTTGGCCGCATATGATGTCGCTGTTGAGCCGCATAGGCCGCATGTCGCAGTTGGCCGCATATGATGTCGCAGTTGAACCGCATAGGCCGCATGTCGCAGTTGGCCGCATATGATGTCGCAGTTGAGCTGCATGAGCCGCATGTCGCAGTTGGCCGCATATGATGTCGCAGTTGAGCCGCATGTCGCAGTGGGCCGCATATTTTGACTATTTCTAACTGTTATATGTCCTAATTGACCGAATTGTGGCTCGAATTTCTCCCAACTCCCAACGTAGAAGTTGTAGATCTTTTCCTTGGCAACAAGAATATGTCACTAGTTATTTTATGCAAGTTTCTCTCATTCATAATATTATAAGAATAGAACACGATAGTGGCCCGCTGTGGCGCACTCTTGACAAGTAAACTGACATGATATATCTCGGTATGCTGTTACGACAGCTAGCCTGACATGACAAGTATGAAAGACTTGGACACCGTGGGCGATTGTGTTTGTACAAATAAACTAGTACTGTCTTGCATCATGTCTAGGATGGGGACCCCTGAGTACCACGGTCAGGGGTACCTACTGAAATTGACTAAGGCTAATTAACTAGAATGATTCAGTAGTCATGAAAAGATTTCCAGCTACAGGCAATCCCGTTATCTGGGCATATTCAGTGGACTTGCAGCCTACCGACGAGTAGGGCACATTTCCAGCACACAGTCATGTGTTACATTCTTCCTAAACGGACATTCGACCTGGATAACCGGATGGTCTGCAGGGCTTGTGGCTGTTGGGATAATCTTATTGCATCTTGCTAGTAACTAGGCTTGTGATAACCCTAGTTAGTTAAAAGTATCAAGCCGTACTCTTGATTGGCCGTGATTGATTGGATGGAGTTTATTCCAGCTTAGTCTTATCCTGATCCTATGCAAGATTGTAACATGACATGATTATTGATGCTTGTCTTAACAATAATGATCGGGGGTCCAGTTCTGTTCAGGCGAAGGGTTACAACCCCGGTCCTTGTTTGGTTTAAGGGTTGTAACCTGGCTCCCGGAGCAGTTCTGTGTCCTCTCTTCGTTATTATCTTATTGTAACCCCTTGTCATGTTCGTCATGTTTTACCTTACCTTAATACCATGATTAATTATGCTGGCCTTAGCAATAAAGATCAGGGCCCAGTTCTGTTCAGGCGAAGGGTTACAACTCCGATCCTTGTTTGGTTTAAGGGTTGTAACCTGGCTCCCGGAGCAGTTCTGTGTCCTCTCTTCGTTTATTGTCTTCACTGTACCAATAGTATTTGAGACGGGTTTCTATTCATATGAAGGACTGCAACCCCGGTCCTTGTTTGGTTTAAGGGTTGTGACCTGGCTACTTGAATAGTTTCCTCGTACTCATTTTACTGTTGTTATCTCTATTATTATCAGTTCTTTATTTATTATCTCTAATATTCTATTGTGATATGCTGGTTTTAGTTCCTGAGTGAAGCCTCCTTTGTGGCACTTGCTCTTTCTGGGGTCTAACCCAGCTGGTTTTGTGTGGCCAGATATCGGAGCAGCACCACAGGATCCACCTGTCTTCCAGCCCGATGGTGACCACCAGGCGTAACCAGGGCAACGAGTGGGTTTCTTTTGTCCTCCCACTCTATTTGTAAAATTATTTTTTTGAGGCGTTTAGCCGGCGAGCACGTGTTAGCTCGTATTGCACCTTTATTTACTGTCTGCCTACGGGCTGTAACATGATTGACAAATCCTAGGATTGATCATGTATTGACTAAAACTCTTACTAGTCCTGACATTTTGTACGACTAGCTTCATGATCATCCAATATGTAATGTATGGGACGCCTTACTATTGTATATTGATGCTCTATATATCTTGTGACTGTTACTACTTGCTTGTGATTGAGACAATAGGCTTGTTCTTGACTATAAGAGACTGATGGATTGTAGTTAAACCCTCATATATCTAGACAGCCGTGACGGTATAGTGACGTGGATTCCATTTCATTATACGTAGCTGGCTATGTCTGCCCCCGCTCTCCAGTATTCCGGTTCTGGGGCGTGACATGGGAGTCCGCGAGAGGGTGGACCACGGTCGCTAGAAGAAGAAGGGACAAACCCCTCATCAGAGGCCAGTCCAGGATACGGCAGGAAGAGGGACCACTTGTAGCTCCCCTTCCCAGAAAATTTTAAAATATTTTATATTATTTATTTGATTTAAATCTGATTTTAGATTTTTATAAATAATTAATTAGTTAATTATTACGGTAGATGACTTTAGCCATGGTTGAGTTTTGGAGCACAAGACGACTAGGAATCATGGCATGGATAGTGCAGCGGCGTGCCTTGACTAGTGTATTAGCCATTGTAGGGATGACCAAGCCATAAGTGGGTCCCAACTAGAAAAACCAGGCTAAGTTGTGACTTGACCTCTATAAAAAATTTAATTAAGTTATTTATTAATTTAATGACTTGTAGGAGACCGGTGGCGTCAATTTAGCTCGGACTAGACCCGAACCGAAACCGAGCCCGTGTAACCTTGTAGTGAGACCAAAGACGTCCATGTAGGTGCTCTTTATGTAAATTTTATATTTTAAATGGGATAATAAATACGCTGCGATACAACTGTTACATATATGAAAAATGTGTTATTGGTATTAAATTAGTATTTTATTTTATAATATGAGGAACATCCTTCTTGTAATATATTTCTAGCTTTCTAGGATTTTATAATATATATATTTATTACTTGTGCATGTGTATAAATATCATCCTAGATATGGGTATATAGAAATACATGAGATTATGTTCTAATATATAAATATAATTATATATGGATTTAGTTTATATAATTATAAAAATATATTCTTAAATAGCTATGGTATAAATTATTTTATACACATGAATGTTAGATTCACTGTAGTGTATGTACGTATTTATATACTAAATATTGTATATATACATATGCATTGTGTGCTTATATAAATATGGTTATTGTTGTATATGTAGGCCTTTAAAAATGACAGTCACGCTGAGTTGATCAGAACAAGTCCAGCAGTCACGCTGAGTTGATCAGGACAGAGTCAAAAATCACGCTCAGTTGATCCAGACAAATTTTACAAATCACGCTGGGGAACAGCTCATCATTTGTCAGAGAGTAATTATGACTGACAGCACGGCAGTCGAAGAATGTCTCTTCGTATGCCACGTATGCACAAAATTCGAGAGATCACAGCCGTCTATTGCATGATTTTCGAAATCTTCTTCAGCAAGACTCAGCCTTCATCGAGTTGGCGTACCAAAAAGGGTTTCTTGTCATTTAATGCGACTGACAAAGCAATCACTGTCAGAGATTTTGTGTCAGTCAAGACACGCCAAATCAAGACAGCTGGCAGTCCTATCTCAAGTCTGCGTGTATCTTTGAGTTCTTCACCTCAAGTTTGCGTGGATTCGGAAGTTTTCTTCCTCAAGTCTGCGTGAATTTTGAAGCTTCTTGCTTCGAGTCTGCGTGGATCCTGAAGCTTCTTGCCCCAAGTTTGCGTAGATTTTGAAGCTTTCTACACCGAGTTTGCATGGATTTCGTCTTCAACAAGTCTGCGTGGATTTTATCAAATTAGAGTACGTGGCAGCCATGCCACTGATCTCTCGCCTGCGTGTCCTGTAACTTGCACACGACTCATGCATGATCGCCATGTGTCCAACAGTTACAGGCCACGTCCAGTAACTGCTCACAACCTTGCGTATGTTAAATCCTGCGTGATTTTCAACTAAGCACAGGCTGTGAAGACAGTTATCTTTTCAGTTTTATTTTTGACTCTATAAATAGAGTTCTTTTTCTCATTCATTGTACAGATACATAGTTATCTACTATCAAAATTTTGAGAGCTTTTCTTCTTCGCATAGTCCAAGGAATAAAGCGATCGTCTTCTAGATCGGATTCCCACAGTTGTAATTTTCCCAGAAACACAACAAATAAAGAGAATTTCTTTATGGAAAACAAATTGGCGACTCTGCTAGGGAAAACCATCTCCTCTTCTGAGATGGCAACAACTCAATGCGACACTTCGTCAATCGGCTCGACGAAGAAGGTGATGACGATCAAACTCGATCAACTCGCCTATGAAGAAATGCAGCGGGCTAAGAGTGGCAAGCCCACTCCAGCCTCCATTACCACTGCCAAATCGAAGGGACACTCTGTCTATGTCCCTAAGAATCAGTTGGTAGTCAATGGTGAAGTCTCTGCCACAGTGTCTACTCCTAATACTGGCAAGAACTCTACTGCAAGCACGTACACTCTTCTGCGCTCGAAGATGAAAGCATTCAAAAGTCATGCTGATGGCACTGGTTCTTTAACCAAGTCTGTTCCAGTGTGCAATCTCACATCCAAAAGCCACGCTGACAGTATTGGCTCCTTAGCCAAATCTGTTCCAGCGTGCAAATTCAATCTCAAAAGTCACGCTGACAGTACTGGCTCCTTAGCCAAATCTGTTCCAGCGTGCCTCCCTAATCCCAAAAGTCACGCTGACAGTACTGGCTCCTTAGTCAAATCTGTTCCAGCGTGTATTTCCAAAATCAAAAGTTACGCTGACAGTACTGGCTCTTTAGCCAAATCTGCTCCAGCGTGCAATTTTACCCCTAAAAGTCACGCTGACAGTACTGGTTCCTTAGCCAAATCTGTTCCAGCGTGTATTCTTAAATTCAAAAGTCACGCTAACAGTACTGGTTCCTTAACCAAGTCTGTTTCAGCGTGTATTTCATCTAAGAAGAATAGCTCTTTAGCTATCTCTTCTTCTTTACCAAGTTCTCCTAGAACTGGGGGTGGTCTTCCACACAAAGTCCCTTCGAAAAGGAATAACTCTTTAGTTGTTTCTTCTGCTCCTGTAGTTTTTACTTCAGGAACAGCTTTGACTGACACTTTTGTTAGTCAAAGAAAAGGAGATGGTCTTTTGACTACTCTTCCTTCTGGACATTCTATGTCTCAAAACTTGAATGAGTCTAAGAAGAAACATTCCTTAATGTCTTCTTCTATGACTTCTTCAAATTGGGCACAGAATTTGTCTATAAAAGAGGGTCTGTTACCAACTCCTAATCAAAGGGATGGTTCAACTCTTCCTTCTCTGCAAATATCCAGATCAATGGAAGGAAAACTCCATGTTTCTAAAACTAATGTGTTACCTACAACTGATCTAAGAACAAAACTGAACACTTCTGGTGTTAAGAAACTATACCAGTTGGAAACAAGGATAAGAGATCCAGATGCAGAGTATGCAACAAACTATGTGGCTCATATTAATCACTCTCTGTATAATCAAGAGCCATCAAGACCCAAGAACAGGAAATATACTCCTCAATCTTCATAAACAGACTTACGAGAACATCTTCAACAGAAGAGAATGAGTAATTCTATGACAAAAGATCATGCTGAATGTGACTTCTATCCAAGAGTCATAATTCAGTGCAGATGTCAATCAATGGTTCAAAATCATGGTGATCATGAATGTGACTTCCAGCCGAGAATCACAATACAATGCAGATGTCAAACTAAACGACAATCTGTCTTCAATCAGATTCAGTGTGAACCTATGCCTGATGAAGATGAGCCTTTGTTTGCTTCTGTCAACATGACCTCTCGGGATGCCGGGGGTAGAGCTGATAGTCCAGATGGAGTATATAGAGGCACCAGATCAGGAGTCCTCGCCTCTAGTCAAAGAAATTTGATCTCTGAAGATGATTCTGAATTCCTTGGAGAATCTAATTTCCCACCTCTTCCTACTGGGTGTAGTTCTCCTTTAAAAGACTTTGATGCACGAAGCAGTGATTCAGAGCATACAATATCCACAAGTTCATCAATAATCCCTCGTACAGTCACAACATATATGGTTGATGGGAATACTGACGAACCTTCTTCTTCCATGACTCCTCAAGAATAAAGAATTGCTTCTTTGGAACAGCAAATGAGGTCTATGGCTGATAATATGAAGTCGATGTACGAACTCATGGCAGCCCAACTGTAAAATCAACAGACTGTACCAGAAGCTATACTAATTGACACTGCTGTAAGTCCAGTACATGTTCCTCCAGCAGTCCAGTCCAACACTCCTGGGCAAGTTCAACCAGTTCCTAGTCTCTCTGGAGCTGGGGGTAGTGCTTATAATGATGTTCCCCCTCCCAACTATTCTCTACAAGCTACAACTCCACAATCCTCCGGAGTTGTTAATGAAGAATTGAGGAATCTCAAAACTCAATTCGAGGCATTCAAACAGAAGGATGGTTTACAAAGGTTAGGCATCAAGCAACCTTATCCGATAGAATAGAAGCAAGTATCTTATCCTCCTAAATACAAGCCTCCTACTATCTCATTCTATGATGGAACCACTTCTCCAAGTCAGTTTATTAATCACTTTGAAGT
Organism: Iris pallida; assembly: GCA_029216955.1. Lineage (NCBI taxonomy): Eukaryota > Viridiplantae > Streptophyta > Magnoliopsida > Asparagales > Iridaceae > Iris > Iris pallida. Next base: position 14,123,673 of record JANAVB010027397.1, on the reverse strand, counting down.
GATGACTGACCAGTTGCAACCAAGTGATGCCCTCCTTACTCGGGTATTTATTGGATGTCTCAAGGGAACTGCTTATGAATGGTATAGAAGTCTCCCAGATGGGTGCATTACTTCATTTGCCGGTTTCAAACAGATGTTTTTTGAACGGTTCTATGAAGGGCTCAATGACATGACTATGTCTGCTTTTATTAGAATCAAGCAGAAAAATAATGAAACTACAGAGGATTACATTGAACGGTTTCGAAGAGAAGCTCTGAAGATGCCTCTTGGAACTCCTGATGCTGTCACCATTGACACATGCAAATCAAACTTGTTGCCAATCATCAGCATGTGGACAGGATCCACCCAATTTCAAGACTGGCCTTCTTTCATAGTCAGTGCCAAAGCTGCAGAAATTAGTGCTGAAACCTTCAAAGGCTTAGGAGTGCAGATGACTCCCAAAGAAACAGGTCAAGGTGCTAACAATAAAAATAATGCTCGCAAGGGAAAAGAAACTCTTGAAGTTAATCTTCAGAGCAAAGATGCATCAACTGTTCAAGCTCCTGCCTCTACAACTCAACAATCAAGAACATCTCGCCCCAAAGAAGAATATTCTTTTGACGACGATGATGTCCTTGGTATTTTTGAATGTCTGCTGAAAGGTAATAAAATATAATTACCTGAAATCAAGAAACCTGATGAAGCTGGTAAGACAGATCATCCCAAATACTGTCCATACCACAAAATGCTGGGTCATACAATTCGTACATGTTATGTACTGAAAGGAAAGATCCAAGAAATGATTAAGTCTGGAGCTATCTTCCTTACTCCAAAAGAGAAGACCGTCACCTCCAACGTCGTCTCTATGCAATTCGGAGATTTCCCTCTTCAACTCCTTGAAAGTGGGATCGTTCCTATTCCCAAGGCAACTCTTGAGATAGTGAATATTCCTCCTCCACAGTCTGAAGGATTGGTGCCAATCACTTTGGAAACTGGAGAAATCATGTGAATTCATCCTGATCTAGTGGCAGATTTTGAATCTCCTCCTCCTCAAAAGACTACATCTCGAAAGTCTAAGAAGGTTGGAAAGATTAAGTCATGTCATATGACTTCTCTCGGATCTACCTCTGACACAGAGCCAAAAGAAAAAGAAGAAGCACTTGTTAGTGCTACTCGAACGGGGAAACCTTATCTAAAGGATTATTCTAAGAATCCTGAAGATCCTACCGATATCTCTCCAGCTGACAAAGAAGCTCCTAATGTCCCTCCTGAAGAAGAATCATCTACTGCACCTGTTCCTTCAACTACACCAGTTGAATCTACTCCTTCCAAGCCTACAGCTCTGGAGAAAGGCAAACAACAGGCTCGGTTTGATAAACCAATCAAGAAATCCTCTCCTCTTGGACTTCAGAAGCCTTATAATTTCGACATTTTAGCTCAACTTGCTAATACTCCAGCTAGAATGTCCCTCTTCGAACTTTTACATCTTTCCAAAGAGACTCGGGAGACATTAAGTGAGGCACTTCTTCAAGCTGACTCTTGTTTTGCTCAATTAAAGAAGCCAGATACAGAACCTGCCACTTGGTTACATTGCAACAGTGTATTGGAGATTATCCCAAATATCACTTTTATACAAGACGACATGCTACTGGAAGACAATCGACATGATCGGCCTCTCTATTACACCGGTTATATCGATACAATGAAGATAGATCGTATCCTCATTGATCCCGGGTCTGCTATAAGCATAATGCCAAAGAGTCTGTTGGATGAATTAAAAATCCCTCTTCACAAGCTTTCCAAGACGGTTACTACTATCTTGGGATTCAATCAAAGCCGAAGTGAGCCTTTGGGAAAGATTCATTTGAAGCTTCAGATAGGTGATTTCAGATCTAAAGTCACTTTCTATATGATCGAGATCGTGGGATCCTATAATCTTCTTCTGGGGAGGCCCTTTCTTCATGAAAATAATGTGGTGCCCTCTACTCTTCATCAGTGCTTTAAATACATTGATAGCAATGGAAGAGTACAAAAAGAAGTTGCTGATATAAATCCCTTCCATAGGGTTTAAGCTTATTTTAATGATTCTCGGATGTACAAAGAAGAGTATACAAGGATCATACAAGCCATGGAGAAAGAGGATTCACAAAGTGAGACCTTAATAATCCCTGTTAAAGGTCGAGCTACTCAGCAACAATCTCCCAAACTCTCTGGAGAAGGTTCTTTAATCATTCCAGTGAGTGGACGGATCTCTCTACTATCTCAGTCATCTACTCAAGATACTCTGATCATTCCTGTTGGAGGACGGACTACTCTTCCATCTCAAGTTTCAAGGGAGCTCACCTCTTCTGAGCCATTTGTTATCGATCTTAATCGAAACAAAACTTCTTCTTCTACTCCCCCTTTAGTCATTGACTTGGCTAAAATCTCTAAGGCTCATCCTTCTCCCAATATAAATATTGCTACTTTTACATTCAATGAAAAGTCTCCATCTCTGCAGTACGCTGATGTGTGTAATTATGTTCATAGTTATTTACATTTGTTAGATGACTTGAACACAATAATCATTGGAGTTGTACAGACTGTTCATACATATGTATCCCTAGAACCTGTACAATTTTCATACTTCCTAGTTCCCAGCAGAAAGCCAGGAGACATTCCAATATTCTTCTACAAAGGGCCCCAAAGTCCTTCTGAATTAGAAGATGATGACAGAAATGATGATACTGGAAGATTACAACTACGTCGTTATAGTCAGCAATCTAAAGACATCATCAAAAATATGGGCTATGACTTCAGGACTGGCCTCAATAGTGGAAAAGGAAGAAAAATGCCTGTTCGTATTCCTCCTCTGAAATATGGGAGGACGAAATGCGGATTGGGCTATATAGCTCCTACTCCTTTTATCAATATTATTTATGAAGATCCCGAGTCTGATGAAGATAAGAGATCTGATTCTTCCAGTACCACTTCTTGGGATTCCGATACGAGTATCGGTGACTTCCACTGCAACCTTCTGTCTTCCAATATGGTTTCTATTGACCGTTCTGAAGAAAGTGATGAAGACAAAGAAGAGTTTGAAATCTCACCTGAATCAGAACAATGTACCCAAAGATTAGATAATCAATGGGAGTTCCGTTTCGAGCAAAAAGAACCTCCGACTGAAGATAAGCTTGTTCAAATAGATGTTGGTGAAGAGGGATCCTCCAAACCTATATTCATCAGTGAAAGTCTTTCAGAAACTGATAAGCAAGACATGATCAAACTCATTCGTGATTACATTGACGTCTTCGCTTGGAGTTATGAAGATATGCCAGGGCTTGATCCACAAATTGTAACTCACAAGCTCAATATCTTGCCAAATGCCAAACCGGTCAAACAACAACAGCGACAATTTCGTCCAGATATTATGGATGCAATTGAAGCTGAAGTCAATAAACTCATGGCCTCCGGGTTTATTAGAGAGGAACAACATCCCGATTGGGTGGCTAACATAGTTCCTGTCCTTAAAAAGACTGGCAAGATCAGAGTATGCATAGATTTTTGCGATCTCAATGCGGCATGCCCTAAGGACGAATTCCCTCTACCAATCACTGATGTCATGATCGATAATACCTGTGGATTTGAACGGATGTCATTCATGGACGGGTATTCTGGGTACAATCAGATTAAAATGTTTCCAGATGATGAGAAGCACACTTCTTTCAGAACGCCGATTGGTACATACTGTTATACAGTTATGCCATTCGGTCTCAAGAATGCAGGAGCAACTTATCAACGAGCTATGAGCACTATATTCCGTGAACATTTGCGGAAAACAGTCGAATGCTACGTTGATGATATTGCAGTTAAAAGTCGACAAAAGGAGGATCATATCCAAGATTTGAAGACTATTTTTGATCTAATGCATAAGCATCAATTAAAGATGAACCCTACTAAGTCCTTCTTAGGCGTCTCTAGTGGTAAATTTCTCGGCTTTGTCATTACCGCTAAAGGTATACACGTGGATCCCGAGAAGATCAAAGCCATCCAAGAGATGCGTCCTCCACGCACCTTAAAAGAGCTACGAGGATTTCAAGGAAGGATCGCTTATATCAGGAGATTCATCTCTAATTTGTCAGGACGCTGCAGACCATTCAACAAACTTATGAAGAAAGGTGTCTCTTTTGTCTGGAATGATGAATGTCAGAAAGCATTCGATGATATAAAACAATATCTGATGAGCCCTCCAGTATTGGTGCCTCCTGTTTCAGGAATTCTATTCCTCCTATATACTCGAGCAATGAGTCATTCACTGGGTGCATTACTCGCTCAAAAGAATCAAAATGGTCATGAACAAGCCATTTATTATCTCAGTCGCACTATGACCGGAGCTGAACCTCGATATTCATCGATCGAAAAAGAATGTCTAGCCTTGATGTTCGCTGTCCAAAAGACACGACATTATATCATGGGCCAGACTATTCATGTCATCTCCAGGATCAACCCTATACGGATCATGATGAAGAAACCCAGTGTTTTGAATTCTCGACTGGCTAATTGGGGAATCCTACTTGCTCAGTATGACATGTACTATATTCTTCAGAAGTCAGTCAAAGGACAAGCTTTAGCTAATTTTCTGGCTGCTCACTCAATTCCAGAAAATTCAAAACTCTATGATGAAATCCCAGATGAAGTCCTAGATTCGAATCAAATTGCTGAAGAAGATCCTACTTGGCGTCTATTCTTTGATGGAGCTTCAAGAATTGGTCCTAATGGTGATATTGTCGCTGGAGTTGGAATCGTTCTTGTATCGCCAGAAGGTCTTGCTATCCAAAGAGCCTATTCTCTTGATCAGCCATGTTCAAATAACGTAGCTGAGTATAATGCACTGCTTATTGGTCTTCAACTCGCTAAACATCTGAATATTCAATATTTAGAGGCATATGGAGACTCTAAACTCATTGTCAATCAGATAAGGGGTACTTATGAAGTTCGCCATCAAGATTTGGTTCCTTATCATAGATCGGCTATATCTATGGCTTCTTCGTTTAAAGAATTCTTCATTGAACATGTTAGACGAGCATGTAACACAGAAGCTGATGCTCTTGCCAATCTTGCGGCGGTGTTGGCTATTCCAATCAGACGTCAACAAATGATTATTGTTCGCAATCGAGAATTATTTCATCTCGAAAACAATCTGACCCTAGGACTTCCAGTTGACATTGAAGAATCAACATCTCATGATGTCAATACAACAAGAGGATTTGGATTCAGTCGTAAATCGATGTCATCTTCTTCTGATTCCAGTATGGAATTTATCTTCAGTAATTCGGCCGAGAATCAAAATACGGATAAAGATTGGAGACTTTCTTTCTTAGATTTCGTATTGTATGATATTCTTCCAGATGATCCGAGTGAGGCAGCATCTATCAGACGACGATCACTCAGATTCTATTACAATCATACAACAAAGACCTTATATCGTCGAGCTTATGATGGTTTACTTCTTCGATGTGTTGCCGGTGACGAGGCTCAACAAATTATTCGCGAAGCACATGATGGAATTTATGGAGCACATCAGCCTGGACCAAAACTTCAAGACCGTATTCGACGTATGGGTTATTATTGGCCCACTATGGTATCAGACGCCATCGAATATGCAAAGAAGTGTAAAGCTTGTCAAATCCATGCAGATTTTATTCATCAACTCTCGGAATTTCTATATCCGACGACAGCATCATGGCCCTTCGAAGCTTGGGGCATGGACATCATTGGTCCAATCAATCCGCCATCATCAAAAGGTCATCGGTTTATTCTCGCAATAACCGATTACTTTTCCAAATGGGCCGAAGCCATTCCTTTATCTGAAGTTAAGACATCCAATGTCATCAGCTTTATTAAGCACCACGTTATCTACAGATTTGGTATTCCTCGACGCATTATTCATGATAATGGTCCACAGTTCGTCAGTCAAAAATTTACTTGATTCTGCGACGACCATCGGATCAACAATGTGGCTTCTACCGCATATAATCCAGCAGCTAATGGATTAGCAGAAGCTTTCAATAAGACCATCATCAAACTCCTAAAGAAGTTTGTCTCTACTAACAAACGTAATTGGAGTGACAAGCTCGGTGAATGTTTGTGGGTTTATCGTACTACAGTTCGTAATGCTACTAAATGTACACCCTTTTCTCTGGTGTATGGTTCCGAAGCTGTTCTTCCATTAGAGATTCAAATTCCTTCTTTAAGGATAGCAATCGCTAATGAACTCACTGCTGAAAATAATGATCGTCTTCGACTTCAGGAATTAGAAGCTCTGGATGAAAAGTGATTATCTGCTCAACAGAATATTGAATTCTATCAAGCTAGGATCTCAAGAGCTTTTAATAAGAAAGTCAGAGTTCGAGCATATCAAAAAGGAGAACTTGTTCTAACAGTCAGACGTCCTATGACTATGACTCATATGAGCAAGGGCAAATTTGACGCAAAGTGGGGAGGTCCCTATATTGTGAGCAAAGTTTTCTCAAATGGAGCTTATCAACTCTCAGAATTGGATGGTCGAAAAGTCTTGATGCCTATTAATGGCAAATTCCTTAAAAAGTACTATGTATAAATGTTTGTAATCATCAGACAGTTTCATGTTTAAAAATAAAATTTTTATTTTATTTTAATCATGAATGATGATACATGATATTAAGAAAGATCACTATCATCCTTTTTTATATTTGGACGTGGGCCACTGCCATCCTTCTCGAAGACGTGATCAGCAAAAGAGCTGAGGATCTCCTTGCTGGAACCCACAAGAAACTTGTAAGCGGCCATCCTCATGACTTCCTCTTCTTCAGTCCTTCCTGGTTCGAGCAGGAAGTCCAGAATGTCCCTTGGTGGCTTGGGTGCAGACGAACCTTCGCCTGCTTCCATCTTCTTCGATTGAATTGGATCAGCAGGGCGTTCTTTAGTGCCTTTCTGAACCTTTGAGGCAATCTCAATCTTCTTGGATGCTTCTCCAGACGATATTTTTATGTTGAGGAGTAGAAATGTTCAGATTTTTGCCATATTTATAGGCAGAAGTTCCTCAAACAATGAAGCGTCATATCTATTCGACGATTCACACATTCATTAATGCTTGACGGTTCATCCGTTCATTTCTCACATTCATCAGACGGTTCGCCCGTTCATTAATGCTTGACGGTTCATCCGTTCATTTATTATGTTCATCCGACGGTTCATCCGTTCATTTCATCTAACGGTTCGTCCGTTCATAATCTTCTATCAAATTTATTAAGTGGGGATTCGTTATTGATCACGTTTTCATAACCTCTGAATCAATTCCGAATCTACTTACTCATTTGTCATTCTTTTTGGTCTCTGCATAGAAATCAATCTATTTTCTTTTGAGTTCCTACATATTATCACGTCCATAATACCTCTGATAATATCATATACTCTAAAACAGAAAAGAAGATTTCATTATCTATCATGTCCACAATTCATCCACAAATACAAATTTTTGAGCATAGAAGAATTATCATTTCCATTCTCATTTCACCACAAAAAGTCTATTATATTTTCTTAGACTTTCTTACAAATCATAATGGAAATCTATTACAAATCTTGGATTTTCATTCTACACCACAACAATAACCTTATAGAGATCTATCTTCTTCTTTGGATCTTATCCGTCGGACCTTCTCCGTCAGGTTCGGTGTTGGTGGCAGTTCCTGACTGTCTGGGTCCCAATCACGACCAGATCAGCAGGAATCAAACTCTGGTCTTCTCTCTCAGACGAGAGGAGAACCACAGAGTATGGCAGCCCGAAGTCGTGGTGCTGCCAATACAACTGGTGGATTGGGAGCGGCCTTTCAGAGGAGACAGGAATGTATCCAAACCTTGGGATATAATTCCTGGTTCTGCCTTGAAAGGAACTCTATTATCCGATTTTTCGGGGTAGAGTTGACTCCACCATCCAACTCTCGTGTATAAAGGCTCTTCCTACCATCTGAGGAAGACCCTTCTATCCCACGAAGAGTTCTGAGTTGTCTGATGTACGCGTCAAAGGCGTATGAGCTCCCTGATATAGGTGTCAGCAGGATATTCTCCACAGCATCCACATCACCAATGCCAGTTCTGAAGAAAATCTTTAGCCGAGCTTCTACAGAAAATAGCAAGAAAAAAGAGAATTAATCAACAGAAATATCATTTGACACGCACTGGCTGGTCAAGCGTGCATTGTTCAATCAGAAACAGAAAGCCTATCTTCAACAGCAAAAATAGTACGCATACTATACTGGACTTACCTTCAAGTTTGGTGCTAAGGATTGGCAAACTCATGTTTGATACAGTATACAGAAATCGAACATTAGAAGGCATTGCTTTCCTGTTTGAGAATGAAATCTCTCAAAAATTTCGTTCTCAGAGAAGAAGAAGAAGAATGAGAGATGAGTATCTTTGAAACTCAGCTGCCTATTTAAAGGACAAAGTGCAAGTCTATTCTTAGAAAAGATCCACGTAAATAGCGTTCGTAAACCATGGAATGGATGACACGTGTGCTTTGGAAGACAATGCAACATTGGAAACAGTCAAAGAGTGCCACTTAATATTTTTCATTAATACACGCTGTTCAATGCAAAAGTTGTACTACATTCTTCAAGACAGGCACTGATGGTCTTACAAAAGACAAAACAAAAAGAGTGCAACAAGAGCATGAAAGACACGCTCTATTTCCCAGAACGGCTGAGCTTAGTGCCCAGTTCTTCTACGCTCTTAACCCCCATGCGGTGTAACAGAGCCTTCAACATTTCACGCTGCTCTACAAGGCTGCGTCCATCAGAAGAAGACGAGCCATCCAGACCAAAATAGCTCAGGAAATTCTTGGCTAAATGCATTGGATCGTCTTTGAACTCGAAAACCAGAGGCTCCGGTTCTTTACCCTCAAAAGTGGGATCACCATGGGAACAAAAGCCCAACTTGCGTGCTTCTTCCTCAGCTTTCTCTTTTGGTGTCATGTTGACGTAAGATGAAGATTAAAAATGAATCCTCTCCCTGTTTATATAACAGAGCTCGCCGGCGGTTCATATTCTACCATAAATTGGATGCAATCAGTCTCAAAAAATGAAGAGCCATCATGACATTTAATAAGTTTATTTGGATGTTTTCAAAGAACCGTGAAGTCTTTCTGACTTCCGAAAAATTTGAAGTCATATCAGCATGACTGATTCCATTTTATCATGTCTATTTCAAAGTATTTCGAAATAATTTATCATTTTTCGAAAACTTTGAAGGAGGTTTTGTAGGCCTTTAAAAATGACAGTCACGCTGAGTTGATCAGAACAAGTCCAGCAGTCACGCTGAGTTGATCAGGACAGAGTCAAAAATCACGCTCAGTTGATCCAGACAAATTTTACAAATCACGCTGGGGAACAGCTCATCATTTGTCAGAGAGTAATTATGACTGACAGCACGGCAGTCGAAGAATGTCTCTTCGTATGCCACGTATGCACAGAATTCAAGAGATCACAGCCGTCTATTACGTGATTTTCGAAATCTTCTTCAGCAAGACTCAGCCTTCATCCAGTTGGCGTACCAAAAAGGATTTCTTGTCATTTAATGCGACTGACAAAGCAATCACTGTCAGAAATTTTGTGTCAGTCAAGACACGCCAAATCAAGACAGCTGGCAGTCCTATCTCAAGTCTGCGTGTATCTTTGAGTTCTTCACCTCAAGTTTGTGTGGATTCAGAAGTTTTCTTCCTCAAGTCTGCGTAGATTTTGAAGCTTCTTGCTTCGAGTCTGCGTGGATCCTGAAGCTTCTTGCCCAAAGTTTGCGTGGATTTTGAAGCTTTCTACACCGAGTTTGCGTGGATTTCGTCTTCAACAAGTCTGCGTGGATTTCATCAAATTGGAGTACGTGGCAGCCATGCCAATGATCTCTCGCCTGCGTGTCCTGTAACTTGCACACGACTCATGCATGATCGCCATGTGTCCAACAGTTACAGGCCACGTCCAGCAACTGCTCACAACCTTGCGTATGTTAAATCCTGCGTGATTTTCAACTAAGCACAGGCTGTGAAGACAGTTATCTTTTCAGTTTTATTTTCGACTCTATAAATAGAGTTCTTTTTCTCATTCATTGTACAGATACATAGTTATCTACTGTCAAAATTTTGAGAGCTTTTCTTTTTCACATAGTCCAAGGGATAAAGCGATCGTCTTCTAGATCGGATTTCCACAGTTGTAATTTTCCCAGAAACACAACAAATAATGAGAATTTCTTTATGGAAAACAGTATATATATAATTTTAAGCTGTACGATAGCAATAAATATCATTTCGAATATTTTTATATTGAGCACTTAATCTGTTTAGATCGATGACTTGATAAAATATGGAATATGCGTTTTAAAGTATTTCGATGGTTAGCAAATATTATTTAGAAGTAGACATTCTTAGCTGTTAGAAGATTATGATTAGGGTAAGTTGTATTTAATTTTACGTGATTTTAAATTTGTAAATATCTATTAGGATTCATATATAAAGGATTTGCAAAGGATATATATATATATATATATATATATATATATATATATATATATATATATATATATATTTATATATATATATATATATATATATATATATATATATATATATATATATATAAATCCTTTATAAATCCTATATATAGATATTTATAAATTTATAAATATCTATATATATAGGATTTATAAACGATTTTACGTGAATTTAAATTTATAAATATCTATATATAGGATTTATAAAGGATTTATATATATATATATATATATATATATATATATATATATATATATATATATATATATATATATATATATATTATATATATATATATTTATATATATATAAATAAACAAAGAAAGAAGAATATATAACACCAAAACCCAAAACAAAAGACTAAGCTATCCCCATTGCAGCATACCCTTCCAACCCGAGCAGGAAGCGGCCAGCCTATCCGCTCGAGCCCCAACCCTGTACACACGCGTATACATATAAAACCAAGAGATCGAGAGGGGGAGAGGAGACCGCACGAACGAAATCCTAACCCCCGCACACACCCTTGTAGGTCCTAAAAAATCAAGTTGCATCAATCAACAAAGTCAAGAAATCAAGAAACTCATCATTTGGATGAATTGTGCAGACAATAGATTGCGCAGCAATCCGATTGCGCATACTGCTTTGCGCACACTTCCAACTGCGCAGACTGACGTGGCAGAAGTCATCATTACCAAATCAAATCAAATCTTTTCTGACAACTGACAGCACGAATAACAAGGAATCTGTTCGTTTCCTGCGCCGCACAGTGCTCGAGGGCGGCTGACAGCTGGCAGCGCAAACCAATCCTGCGCAGTTTGAGTCTGCGCAAACCATGTATGCGCAATTCAACTCTGCGCACTCCATCAATATAATTGTTAAGTTACACGTGGCATTCATGCCATCGATTGCTCATTACGTGGCAACTGTTTATGCACGATCATGCGCATTTCTATCAAATGATGCCATGTGTCCATGATAGTTGGCCCACGATCCAGTAACTGTCTGCGCAAATCAATGTTGCGCAAACCAATGCTGCGCAAATCATCCTGCGCAGTCCAAAAATAACTGAAAGTTAGTTATTTTCAGAACTCTATAAATAGAGTTTCAAGTCTTCATTTTAAGGGGGATCAAGATCAGAGATCAGAAATCAGAGAGTTCAGGAGTTCTTGCCAAAGTGCTGCTGCATTCTTCCGAGACTTTTGTCTTCAACTTCAGAGGCTTTTGCCTTCAGTTTCCAGAGTTGTTTTCAACTTCAAAGGCTTCGTCTTCACAGTTCACATCGTCCAAGGGATAAAGCAATCGTCATCAAGATTGGATTCCTATAGTTATAATTTTCCCAGAATTCTTGTAATCTTTATTACAGTTTGTATCAATAAAGTTCTATACTTTTGTTTTTACAAACAAAATGGCGACTCTGCTGGGGACAACTTTCTCCTCCGACGAGGAAGTAGCAACTCAATGTGATGTAGCGTCTATCGGGAAGACGCAGAAGACGCTGGTTGTTAAGGTCAACCAGACAGCCTACGAGGCAATGCTCAACTCCAAGACCACTCCCCGTACTGTAGCCACTTCTGCTAAGAGCAAAGTGCGCTCAGTTTGGGTCTCTAAGTCTGCACAATCTAGCATTTTTGCCACCAAGGATGCTGTATCAACTGTTGCACAATCTGCTAGTCAGACTGCTGCACAAACTGCTGTGCCAACTATTGCATAGTCTGTCTCAGCAACTGCTGCACAATCTGTTGCAGTCAAGACTGCGCAATCTGTTGCAAATGTTGCGCAAGCTACTTCATATGCTGCCTTGTCAAAACAGAAGACTCCTATGACTCTGGCGCAATTGGCAGTGGCTTTTCCTGCGCAAAATAGTACTCCAGTAACTAAAGTGCTTCCCAAGCACTCTAAGACAAGAACTCCTAATGCACTTCCTACCAAAGCTTCTAATGCACAAATGACTAGTGCACCTTCCACCCATGCGCAAACCAAGTCTGCGCAATCCAAGAAAAATAGCCTTTTGGCTAAATTTCCGGCTTCTCACAATAAAAGAAGAGATTCTACTCCTCTTCCCAAACACCCTATTGCCCCTGCACAATTCATTGAAGGTAGTCCTTTGACTATTCCTCCTTCTCTTCAAAGAAAAGGAAAAGGTCCATTGGTCTTTTCTCAAACTTCCTTGTCTCATGACTTGGAAAATAACAGAGGAAAACGCTCTTTAGCTAACCCTTCATCTCAAAACAAAGGAAAAGGCCCTTTAGTCTTTTCTCAGTCTTCTTCAGTCTTTACTGAAGAAGATCCATCTCAATGTGTCTCGGCTCCAATCAATTCAAGAACTCTGGTAAACAAGGATTCTTCTTTCCTTTATAACAAGAGTACTTGTACTAATCAAAGAGGTATTCTGCCTACTCCGATAGCAGAATTCCAGGACCTCCCGACTCTACAAATTTCTCGTTCCAGACAGGGAAAACTGTTAGTGTCTCAAACAGAAACTCCTGGGGGTGAATTTGCAGATCTAAGAACATATCTTAACAGGCCAACTTCGGCAAAACGTAAGCAACCTATGCCGAAGGTCAAGCCTCAAAGACAAACCTCCAGGAACAAAAATCCTGATACCTATGCCAATGAAGTGAGTACTTCCCTGTATACTCAAGGGACTAAACATTTGAAGAATCGGAACCATGTTCCGAATATTGTTAAAGAACATATTCCTCGAACCTTTCCTCGTTCTGGCATGGTTTCTGATCTCCGAGAACATCTCAGACAAAAACGAGATAATGCCTCAACTCCTCCAGTTCAAGCATCTGATCATCACTGTAATCATAAAGTCATCATCCAATGCTGTTGTCAAACGACAAAACAATCTGTCTTCGATCGTTTAACTTTTGAACCTATGTCAGAAGAAGATGAAGTTTTGTATGCTTCTGTTAACATGACTTCCCGAGACACTGGGGGTAAAAGATGCTCTAAGCATGGTAGACTCCGCAAGCCAAGCCAACGGTATTTGGAATTACTTCAAGAATCTTCAGAAGGAGTATTTCAACATACCCGTTCCCGAAGCCGAGATACAATCGGTCAAAGGAATCTCCCTCAAAATCCTTCAAGTCATCTCCCTGTTTCTCAGTCAGGAGATGATTCGTTTTCTGATTATGATGCATATAGTGAAAGTTCTGAACAAACAGTATCTTCCACTGTGCCAAGAGAAGTGACGGCTTATGTTGTCACCGATGATCCAGATGCTTCAACTTTCGCAAATCAAGAACAGCGAATTGCTGCACTTGAAGATAAGCTAAAGACCATGGCTGAAATGGTCGCTAGTATGCATTCCATCATTGTAGCACAGCATGTTACACCACCAACAGCACCTATTACTAGTCCAGAGATCATAGCGTCTTCAATACCTGTCAATACTGGGCTGGGGGTAGTGCCTTCCCAAATGCCTCCTGTACAAGTGCAAGTACAAACTACGCCTAGCCATTCAGGAGCTGGGGGTAGTGCTTACAACGCTATTCCTCCTCCTACCACTATAATTCAACCTGCTCCTTCTTCTTCATCAGAAAACGCCAATGAAGCTGTTAAACTCTTACGAACCCAGTTTGAAGCATTTAAAGAGAAAGACAATCTACAAAGGTTGGGGATTAAACAGCCCTATCCGGTTGAATGGAAGGACGTCCCGTTTCCCCCAAAGTACAAAATCCCTACAATCTCTCTGTTCGATGGCAGTACTTCCCCGAGTCAATTTATCAATCATTTTAAGGTAATGACTGTTCAACTTCAGCCAAATGACGCTCTTCTTACCAGAGTGTTCGTCGGTTGTTTAGCCGGCGTAGCATACGACTGGTATAGAAGTTTGCCCGATGGTTGCATTACTTCCTTTTCAGGTCTCAAACAAATCTTTCTGGAACGGTTCTATGAAGGATTTAATGATATGACGATGTCAGCTCTCAACAAAATCAAACAAAAACATAATGAAACTGCTGAGAGCTTTATTGAACGGTTCCGCCGTGAAGCTTTGAAAATGCCTCCAGGGACTCCAGCTGCTGTCACTATTGATACTTGTAAGGCAAATCTTTTACCTATTATCAGTATGTGGACGGGATCTACCCAATTCCAAGATTGGCCCTCATTCATCGTCAACGCCAAAGCCGCTGAAGTAAGTGCCGACAAGTTTAAACAATTGGGGGTACAAATGTATAATCCTGATCGCGATGAGCATCAGAATTCAGGTGGTGGCAATCGCCTGAACAATCGCAAAGCGAAAGAGACTTTAAACATTAACTTGAACAAAAATAAAGAATCTTTGGCTGTCAATGTGGCCCCACCTACATCTACTCCTACTCCTTCTGCACCTCCACCGAGGGAACCTCGTCCGAAGGTAGAATATTCTTTTGATGAAAATGACACTGCAAGTATCTTTGAGTGTTTACTCAAAAGTAACAAAATTCAAACTCCCTGATCCAAAGAAACCTGATGAAGTCAATAAGACTGATCATCCCAAGTATTGTGTCTATCACCGATTCATTGGACATCCTACTCGAGCATGCTATGTGCTCAAAGGTAAGATTCAAGAGCTTGTCAATGCAGGTGTAGTCACTTTGCAATAAGATGAGAAGACTGTTACGGCAAATATGGTTTCAGTTCAATTTGGAGATTTCCCTCCGCAGAGGGTACAGCATGGTGTTATTCCGATTCCTAAAGCAACCCTTGAGATTGAGAATCTCCCGCTTCCATCCAATGAAGGTCTTGTTCCCTTGTCTCTTGACAATGGTGAAATTATGTGGATTCATCCTGATCTTGCTCCAAAATTTGAGATATCTTTCAAGAAGAAAACTCGTTCTAAAGGCAAAACCAAAATCTGCAACATGGTATCTTTTGATCCCATTGTTGACGAAGAGATTCTGTTAGGCACCAGATCAGGAAAAGCTTATTTGAAAGATCATTCTGAAGGTCAAATGGATCCTGCTTCTTCTTCCGAACCTACTCCGGCACAACCTGCATCTGCTGAAGAGGTCCCTTCTACATCTTCACCAGTTGTAGTATCAATTCCTCCTAAGCCAACAATGGCTGACAAAGGCAAACAACAAGTTCGATTTGATAAACCTCTAAAGAAGTCATCTCCTACTGGGCTTGAGAAGCCTTACAATTTTGATATATTGGCTCAATTAGCCAATACACCAGCCAGGTTGTCAATCTTTGAACTCTTGCGTCTTTCCAAAGAGACACGAGAAACTCTAAGTGAAGCTCTGATGCAGGCTGAAACTTGCTTAACTCTTCTCAAGAAGCCAGAATCAGAATCGGTCTCTTGTCATCACAGTCATAGCGTCTTGGAACTGATCCCAAATATTACCTTCACTCAGGATGATATGCTAATGGAAGATAATAGACATGATCGTCCTCTTTATTATACGGGATATGTAGATTCAATGAAGGTTGATCGCATCCTGATAGATCCAGGGTCTGCACTTAGTATTATGCCAAAGACAATGCTAGATGCATTGAAGATACCAGTGCATAGTCTTTCAACCACGATCACTACTATTCTGGGATTTAATCAAGGGAAGAGTGAACTTTTGGGCAAGATTCGTCTAAAACTCCAAATAGGCAATCTTCGTACAAAGGTGACCTTTTATATCATTGACAATCATGGTTGTTCTTATAATGCTCTCCTGGGAAGGCCATTCCTCCATGAACACAATGTCGTTCCATCAACTCTTCATCAATGTTTTAAATACGTTGATGACAAAGGACAAGTTCATAAGGAAGTTGCGGACCTTTATCCTTTCAAGGGTATTGAAGCTTATTGCAACGATGCTCGTATGTACAAGGATGAATTTATGAAGGTAGTATTGGCTATGGATACTGAAGAAGATCAAAAAGCAGTACCTCAAGACACTCTTATCATACCTGTTAAGGGACGAGTCTCTCATCCTCAATCTTCCAAGCCACTGGTTATTCACTTACCAGTTCAAAAGAAATTAGTTGATGCTGATGAAAATCAAAGGGAGCTCACCTCTTCTGAGCCACTTGTTATCGACTTACGTCGCAACAAAGACAAAAAGCAGCTCATTCCTTCTGAGCCACTTGTTGTTGATCTAAATCGCAACAAGGAAAAAAGGGAGCTCACCTCTTCTGAGCCACTTGTTATTGACCTCCGTCGTAACAAGCCTCCTCCACGTTCTTCTTCTCCCCCTCTTGTAATCAATTTGACCAAATCTGCTAAGATTAAAGGTCCTGTTGTAAATACTGATGTACAAATCAATGAAAAAGCTTCTACTTTCCAGTATACTGATGTTATTTATTATACTAAAAGTTATTTGGATATGTTAGATAGCTTCCAATCAATTACACGGGGAGTCGTACAATCTCTTCAGACAGAAGTCTCGCTTGAAGATCCAGATGATTCTTACCGTATTTATCCTTCTTTAAAGAAAGGTGAAAGTTCAGCTTTTTTATATAAAAGACCAGAAACAAAGATTAACTATACGGATGATAGCAAAATTAACGATACGGGACGTCTCCAGTTCCATCGTTATAGTCAACAATCAAAAGATATCCTCCGAAAGATGGGTTACGACTTTAAGAGCAGCCTTAACTATGGTAAAGGTAGACGAACTCCCATTCGTACAACAGTTCCAAACGAAAAATTACAAATGTATTATGACAGGACCAAGAAAGGTCTCGGATATACTTCTCCTCCACTGTTATCCCCAGCAGCTTCTGAATCAGATAGTGAAGAACGTTCTAATTCTTTTGATTCCAGATCATGGGATTCCGATACCAGCATCGGTGAAGTCCATCGCATAATTGTATCTTCTAACATGGTCTCTGTCGAACTACCAGAAGACTGTGATGAAGATGTTGAAGAAAGTCCGGAAACAGATCCTTGGGCTCAACATATGGATAACCAATGGGTACTTCGATTTGAACAACGTGAACCCCCTACTGAAGATCAACTACTTCAAATTGATGTAGGAGAAAGAGATTCACCTCGGCCAATTTTTATTAGCAAGAATCTTCCAGAAGCAGACAAACAAGAGTTGATTCTTCTTATTAAAGAATATATCGACGTCTTTGCCTGGAGTTATGAAGACATACCAGGTTTAGATCCTAAGATTGCGACTCACAAACTGAACATTCTTCCTAATGCTAAACCAGTCAAACAGCAACAAAGGTGATTTAAGCCTGAAATGATGGATGCAATTGATGATGAAGTCAAGAAGCTCATCGCTTGTGACTTTATTCGAGAAGAGCAGCATCCTGATTGGGTAGCCAATGTCGTCCCAGTTCTGAAGAAAACTGGAAAAGTTCGAGTCTGCA
This sequence comes from Iris pallida, assembly GCA_029216955.1. Taxonomy (NCBI): domain Eukaryota; kingdom Viridiplantae; phylum Streptophyta; class Magnoliopsida; order Asparagales; family Iridaceae; genus Iris; species Iris pallida. The sequence continues at coordinate 14,105,834 of JANAVB010027397.1, read as the reverse complement.
TCGACTTCCGAGATCTCAATGAAGCATGTCCAAAAGATGAATTTCCTCTTCCTATCACAGATGTCATGATTGACAATACTTGTGGGTTCGAAAGGATATCTTTTATGGATGGATTTTCCGGGTATAATCAGATCAAAATGCATCCTGAAGATGAAAAGCATACATCTTTCCGCACTCCTCGTGGTGTTTATTGTTATACAGTGATGCCATTTGGTCTTAAAAACGCTGGTGCAACTTACCAACGTGCTATGAGTACTATTTTCAAAGATCATCTTCGTAAAACAGTCGAATGTTACGTGGACGATATTGCTGTTAAAAGTCGTCTAAAAGAAGATCACCTCCAAGATTTGAGAACAATATTTAATCTCATGCGTCAACATCAGCTCAAGATGAATCCTACCAAGTCATTCTTAGGTGTCTCTAGTGGCAAGTTTCTCGGCTTCGTCATTACCTCTAAGGGTATACACGTGGATCCCGAGAAGATCAAAGCCATCCAAGAGATGCGTCCTCCACGTAACCTAAAAGAGCTACGAGGATTCCAAGGCCGACTTGCGTACATCAGGCGATTCATCTCGAACTTGTCTGGACGCTGCAGACCATTCACTCAATTAATGAAGAAGGGTGTATCTTTTGTTTGGACTGAAGAATGTCAACGAGCATTCGACGATATCAAACAATATCTTATGAACCCACCAGTTTTGGTGCCACCTATCTCTGGCATTCCATTCTTGATGTATGTCCGTGCTATGGACCATTCATTGGGTGCCTTACTTGCCCAAAAGAACAAAGAAGGCCATGAACAAGCTATATACTATCTTAGCCGAACTATGATTGGTGCTGAACATCGTTATAGTCCTGTCGAGAAAGAATGTTTGGCTCTCATGTTTGCTGTGCAAAAGACGAGACATTATATCATTGGTCAAACTATTCATGTTATATCTCGAGTTAACCCTCTCCGGGTACTCATGAAGAAACCAAGTACACTTAATTCTCGGTTGGCTACATGGGCAATCCTGCTAGCTCAATATGACATGGTGTATGTTCCACAAAAGTCTGTCAAAGGTCAAGCGCTGGCGGACTTCTTAGCGGCTCATCCTGTGCCTGAAACATCTAAACTCTATGACGAAATTCCTGACGAGACGTTAGAAGTCAACATGATCTCTGAAGAGTTTCCAACTTGGCGTTTATTCTTTGATGGTGCATGAAGAATTGGACCAAATGGTGCTATAGTGGCAGGTGTTGGAGTTGTCCTCGTTTCTCCAGACGGATTAACTATCCAAAGAGCCTACTCTTTAGATGAACCTTGCTCTAACAATGTGGCAGAGTACAATGCCTTACTTGTCGGCCTTCAGTTAGCTAAACAACTGAATGTTGAATATCTGGAAGTCTATGGTGACTCTAAATTAGTTGTAAACCAGGTTAGAGGAACCTATGAAGTCCGTCATCAAGACCTAGTACCTTATCATGAGGCGGCAATCAATATACCTACATCATTCAAAGCCTTCTTCATTGACTATGTTCGACGAGCTTGCAATACTGAAGCCGATGCTTTGGCCAATCTTGCAGCTGTCTTAGCCATCCCTATCAAAAGACAGCAGGTCGTGGTTATCTCCAACCGAGAACTGTTCTGCATCGAAAACAATCGTAATATTGAATTCAGTAATTTTGCTGAAGTCGATGTTATTGATGAAGATTGGAGAACTCCTTTCATTGACTTTGTGGTTCATGACATACTCCCCGAAGATCCTAAGGAGGCTACAAGCATTCGTCGACGATCTCTCCGATTCTATTACAATCAAACTACCAAGACCCTCTATCGGCGAACTTATGATGGTCTTCTTCTACGCTGTTTAGCTGGTGATGAAGCCAAACAAGTGTTACGTGAAGCTCATGATGGCGTTTGTGGAGCGCATCAACCTGGTCCTAAATTACAGGATCGCATTAGACGTATGGGTTATTATTGGCCCTCTATGGTATCAGATGCCATTGAATATGGAAGAAAATGTCGTGCTTGTCAAATCCATGCAGACTTCATTCATCAACCCTCGGAATTTTTACACCCGACTGCTGCTTCATGGCCTTTTGAAGCTTGGGATATGGACATCATAGGTCCTATTAATCCTCCTTCTTCTAGAGGACATCGGTTCATATTGGCGATAACCGATTACTTCTCCAAGTGGGCCGAAGCTATACCTCTGGCTGAAGTCAAGACTAGCAGTGTCATCAATTTCGTTAAACACCATGTCATCTATAGATTCGGTGTACCTCGCAGAATCATTCATGACAATGGACCTCAATTTATTAGTCAGAAGTTTACTAGATTCTGCGATGATCATCGGATTAACAATGTTGCTTCGACGGCATACAATCCTGCCGCTAATGGTTTAGCTGAAGCCTTTAACAAAACCATTATTAAGCTCCTTAAAAAGTTTGTATCCACTAACAAACGAAATTGGAGCGAGAAACTTGGCGAATGTCTTTGGGCCTATCGAACTACAGTCCGCAATCCCACAGGCTTTACACCTTTCTCTTTAGTGTATGGTTGTGAAGCTGTCCTTCCTTTGGAGTTACAAATTCCTTCTTTAAGGATCGCTATTGCCAATGAGCTTACCACAGAAAATAATGACCTTCTTCGACTCCAAGAGTTGGAAGCATTGGATGAAAAGCGATTAATGGCTCAACAGCATATTGAGTTATACCAAGCCCGCATCTCAAAGACATTTAATCGTAAAGTGAAGGTCAGAGCCTTTCAACAAGGAGAACTTGTTCTAACGGTCAGACGTCCTATGACTATGACTCATATGAGCAAAGGAAAATTCGATGCAAAATGGGAAGGTCCCTATGTTGTGAGCAAAGTCTTCTCAAATGGTGCTTATCAACTTTCAGAACTTGATGGTCGAGTTGCTATGATGCCTATCAATGGCAAATTCTTAAAGAAGTATTATGTATAAATGTAAATATTTGTAAATTATCAGTCAAGATCAAGTTCATAAATAAAATGCAAATTTTATTTCATCATATGATAGTACATAATATTAAAGGTCACTATCATCTTTCTCTATATTTGGACGAGGGCCACTGCCATCCTTCTTAAAAATACGGTCAGCAAAAGAGTCGAGAACTTCCTTGCTGGATCCCACAAGAAACTTGCAGGCAGCCATCCTCATGGCTTCTTCTTCTTTAGTCCTTCCAGGTTCAAGCAGGAAGTCCAGAATGTCTCGTGGTGGCTGAGGTGTAGACGAACCTTCGCCCGCTTTTGCCTCCTTTGGCTGGATTGGATCGGCAGGGCGTTCTTCAGTGCCCTTCTCAACCTTCGAGGCGATTTCGGCCTTCTTAGATGCTTCTCCGGACGACATTTTTATGTTGAAGAGCAGAAGTGTTTATTCTTGTCAGATTTCTGCTATATTTATATAGACAGAAGTTCCTCAAATAACTTCCGACGGTTCATCCGTTCATTTATTACATTCATCCGACGGTTCATCCGTTCATTAAATTCCGACGGTTCATCCGTTCATTTATCGCATTCATTCGACGGTTCATGCGTTCATTTATCACATTTATTATCATTTGACGGTTAATTCGTTCATTTCAACATCGTTTGACGATTTACTCGTTCTTTCATTGTTATCTGACGGTATTCCCGTTCACTCATTTTTTTATATACATTGACGATTCATCATCGTTCATCTTCTACATCAGCAACTTATCGTTTTCGATTAAGTTGTCAATAAATATCTATCTATTATTTATATCTGAATAAGATATGCAATAAATAATGGAGCCGCAACAAAATGTCTTTTATTTAATCAGAATATAAGACAGTACAAAAATGCTTCCACAGCAACAAAAATAAAGATACAAAAGAGTTTCAATCAGGAAGGAGGAATAATCAAATTGTTGATCTGTTGCTTCAAGGTCTGCAACTCTTCTTCATGACTAGTTGTTACTTTCATTCTTGCTTCTTCCATCCCTTTTTCTTCATCAAAAACAGGCATATCTATGGTCCTGCGGGTAATTTCAGCACTATGAGTCTCTTCATACTCATTCTTCTCTTGAATTAGGGCGTTGAGTTGTTCAATCATAAGTCGTTGATTGGCAGTTTCTTCTTCAAATTCCTTCTGAAGGCGAATGATTTCCGCTTTCAATCCAGAAAGCCTCTGTCCTTTGTTCTCAGCTGCCAAAGTAACTGATTCTATCTTTGAGTTGAATTCAGCGGACTTTGCAGAATGAGCTTCTAAAAGGTTCTGAAGGTTTATCCTTTCAATATCAGCTTCTTGGGCTAGTCGCTCATATTCGGCTTGCACCAGAGAATCTATATTCTTCTTCTTGAGCTCTTTATATTTCTTGATGGATACTTCCAACTCATCCAATATATGTTCAAGAAGAATGGCTTGAGCCTCATCTCCTTGATCCCTTATGGCTCTTATTAAAAAAGAAGTTGGCTTCCTAACCATAATAAAGTCAGCTCCTTCCTTCTCTATCATCTTATGGGCAAGAGATCCCAACGATTCAAAAAAGCACTTGGTAAATGATTGTACAACTTGCTGATTGATGGCTATAGTTCCAGGAGTCGAAGCTACCCCTGTTGAGGAGGGGGTAGTCGGTTGCTCAATCCTTTGCTGCTGAATGATAGGCTCTTTAAACAAAGGAGCCAGAGTGGAACTAGCTGCTCCTCCTGTTTGTTCTTCTGCAAAAAGTAAAATTATTATTTTACTAATTTGCCAATAAACAAAAAGATCAAATTAAAAAGCAGTCTTACCTTGATTGGATCTAACAACAACTGCATTTCCTGCTGGAATAGACTCCCGTTGAACGGAAGTAGCTTCAATTGCGACAGCTTGGCTGCTGCCCGCTTCAGAGCCGCAAGATAAGTGATGGCTACTACTAACAACTACCGTTGGAATAGGCACCATAGCCAGGTCCATCGGAGGTATTTGTAGAGTATCAAGACCTGCAAGAACTACAAATGAAGATATTAGATATCAATCTATTTTAAAGAAAGAAGATTGTTAAATCTCATTTTATACCTTGGGGTTCGGTGGCGGGATTCTCTTGCTGAACATCTTCACCAGCCACTTCTTCAGGAGATATTTCTATCTCGACATCTTCATCAGGGTTAACAACCTTTTCTACGGACGCCTCTACTTCAATATCCTTTTTAGGATCCGAAGCATCGTCGGCGGTATCAAGAGATATGTGTTCTTCGTTGTCCCCTTCAGGATTCTGTATATACTTATCAACATTTCCAGACGAAGAGCTTTCTTCATCCTTATCTTCTTCTTCTTCTTGGGCTGCATTCCCACAGTCAGTTGCGGTTAGATCCTCCTGCAGGCTGTAACAATCTTCTAAAGCTTCGATCATTTCATGCACTTCTTCTTCACGAAGAGTCTTTGGAGTAGGAGGAAGCTGAGTCGTCTCCGCGACAGGAGAAAGGGGTCGTGTAATATTTAGCTCCTCTTCAATGATGTTTTCTCTGAGTATTTCAACTTCAGTTCTGGGGTCAAGATCTCCCCTTTGTTCAGTCTCTTCAAGGATTTTACTCCCTGTTTCAGAAACAGGGGTGGGAGATGGCATTATAAATCCTGCTGCAGCATCTACTGAAGTCAGGAGTTGTTTGGAAGAAGAGGCTTCTACATTTCTTCTGGTGACCAACTTCTTCTTCTTTTTGTGTAGAGGTCTGTCGGGACTCTCTACATTTATTGGTGCTGTTTGCTTCTGTACAGAAGTTGGTGTAGTAGCAACTTCCTGATTTATCTCGGCTAGCTGCCGAGATTGGGATCTTGTAGTCACTTTATCAGAAGAATGCTCCAAGACCAATTTCTTCTTTGCTGCAGGAGCAGAAGGCTCCTCTCTTCTTCTTTTCTTGGCAGGAGACTTTCCCACTCTCAGAGAGATACGCATTGCTGCGTTTACTTCTTGTTGGAACATCATTTCTCTTGAAGTTTCTAGGGGTTCATCCGCCGGCTCGTTTGCCTCATCATTGGCAGGGATTGATAAAGCTATCCTCCCTTTCCTCAATCTTATCGCAGAAGCAAAACTATCGACGAGATTAAAGTTCTCGGCAAAAGTATTTGCAGATGTGTAAAATACCGAGTATGTAAAGAGCATCCGAGGCCCTTGAGGAGTGCTCTTTGGTGGCATCGAGAAGGTAGCCTTTGTGTCACGGGCATTGTAGTAGGCCCAAGCTCGGGCCCCGTCAATCAAGAAACCCTTGCCCTGAAGGCAGGTGATTGCGTTCCCTACGTGGAACTGATCATACCCAAATTGTCTAGCAAAACGGCTAGGGAGGTATGGTTCCAAAAAGCATTCTTCTTCAAAGCGGTATACTAAATGAGATGGTCGAATTGTCTTCAACCATTCAAAGGCCACACGGTTTAAGGGCTGCAGTTTTGAATCTACCATATTGGGTGGCATCTGGTCATGACCAGCCGGGAGAGGGGCGCAACAGAAGTTCCATCCTCTGTTCAAATTTAAAACAAATCTACACTCACTCAGAGAGGTGTACTTCCATTTACCCTGAGAATATCTGCGCAAGAAGCTGCCATCTACTGGTCCCATACCAGGGTCCATTAAAGTTGGATAGTGGAGGAGTAACCATCCAAAGAGATAAGTGTACGGCAATTCGAGACGGGGGAATTCTTTCTCTCCCTTTGCCTTCAGCATCGAGTCAACATACAAGCGAAGACTCGCATTCAATCTGCAGGTCATTGCCGATAACAAGTCAACCTTATAACCGAAGACTAGCTTGACGGCAGCAAAAAGTACACCGCGATGAAAATGGTCCACTGCACTAGATCCCGGGACCACGAATCGTCTGAGCCAGTGTGTCAGAAACCCTGCTAACTGGGCTTCTTTCGACATGGGTCTGTAACCCATTCTCAAAAAACTCTCCAAAATGTCACCTTTCTTTAAAGGTGGACATTGATGATCATCCTTTATTTCCTTATCATAAAGTTTACTTTCTTCCATCATCTTCATGACTTCTGTGCTATTTAAGGGTTTGAAAAAATTAGGGTAACACTTGTCGTTCTCCTTAGTTTTCTTTTTCTCTAAATGGTTGAGAAACAAGTATGGAAGCCACTTCGAAGAATAGCAAGTGTTGGCCGTAGCACTTTTATAGTACAAAGAGCAAATCTTGTAATGGCATAGCAGTTCCTCAAATACTGCTACCATTTCAGCATTTTCTTTTCTGAGTTTCTCTAACTCATCATTTGTGGGAACAAACTCCTCATACGGAGCATCCGCCATAGGCAAGTATGAGATGTACTTCATCTCGTGGAGTGTAAACCCCATCTCTCCACCCGGGGTCATGAAGGTTCCTGTTCTGTAATTGTATCGCTCAGCCAAGGCCAAAAACATATGAGGGTTAGGAGCAAACCCGTATACAGTGGCATGCACTGCTTGAAACAGGTTAATTTGTTGAAGTTTGTCTTGGAAGGTTGTCAGAACCCAATTTGCAATGCAATTCCATCGTTTGTAATCTGGATTCACTAATCCAGTCATTCTGATATCCTGTTCAGGGTATCTTCCTTCTTCCTTCGCAAATTCATTTGCGAATATAGGGGTTCTGACGGGCATCAGCATAGAGGAGTTTTCCGGTGGAATGCAGCTGGGTCTCAAACCTCTCAACATAACACTGTATCTGTCAGAAGAGCTGTAAAACATATCTTTCCCGTTAACCTTCTTTACAAAGATCTTCCCTGCACGAGCATCCTGGAGAAGGGTGATGTTCCAATCCATTTTCCTTGGGTAGCTCGCATGAGCGTACCGTGACAAAGGAAGGCATCGAGCAATGTCAGGAATGAAGAATGATCTGTCTTCCCGGTGGACTATCATCTCCTCCATCCTTGGCCTAGGCTGGGAGATTTTTTCAAAGGCGTCACCAAACAAGAATAAGGGTTTCTTGTGGATAACAGCATCTGCTGATTCCAGAGGCTGTCCATTCATCAGACACATTAAAGTTTCGTTGTCCTGAGAAATCAATATTGCCTGACGAGAAGTCGGCAGATCGTACTGAGGATAGTGGACGTGAGACAAATCTTCTTTATATTCAGATTCAGACAAAGTTCCCACAAAATGTTCATAGTTTGGATCTTCATTGGTTTCAACTGCATCAAAAACAGATGAAGATCAGTACAAGTCAAAAACTCTATTTTTTCAGACAAGCAAAACAGAAGAGTACACAATCCTCAGATTGCGCTAACATGGATTGCGCAACATTAGTTTACGCATCATAATAGGGTGCGCAAACCAATCGATTGCGCTGACCTTCAGCGCAAATCAATCGATTGCGCTGACTTTCTGTCAGCACAATTCGATAGATTGCGCAGGATTACAGTCTTCATAAAAATGAAGACTGACTGTTTATGCAACCAAAAACCCTAAAAAAGGGTGGCACAATTTGAACTCATCTCTAAAAAGAAATGAGTTTCGAAGATCGAAGGAAGTCAAAACATCCTAAAAAGGGGTTTTCGATTGGTTTTACTACCTATCAGAGCAGGGTGCGACGACTCATGTCGAGATGCTCGCCGAGCAACTCTGTCAGAAGATTCGGCTGGAGCTTTTCCCTTCGCAGCGGCGGCGGCGGTAACATTAGATCGTCGGGGCGCCATGGAAGTCGTCGGAGAAAGAAGACAGAAAGGGTTCGGGGATTTTTTTCTCTCAAAAGCACGAAGGAGGCAAAGTAAAAAAATGAAATGAAGAAGTGGGCTATTTATAGCCTTTGAAATACGAAACGGCTGCCTTGGATTGCGCCTAAAATTTGGGGGCACTTCACTTTGTGCAGACAGCTCATCATCATGCGCAACTTGATTCAAAATTCAAAAATTCAAAGTATTTCGAAACTTTGAATCAAATCAACTTTCGAAAACTTTGAAGGGGGTCTTGTAGGTCCTAAAAAATCAAGTTGCATCAATCAACAAAGTCAAGAAATTAAGAAACTCATCATTTGGATGAATTGCGCAGACAATAGATTGCGCAGCAATCCGATTGCGCATACTGCTTTGCGCACACTTCCAACTGCGCAGACTGACGTGGCAGAAGTCATCATTACCAAATCAAATCAAATCTTTTCTGACAACTGACAGCACGAATAATAAGGAATCTGTTCGTTTCCTGCGCCGTACAGTGCTCGAGGGCGGCTGACAGCTGGCAGCGCAAACCAATCCTGCGCAGTTTGAGTCTGCGCAAACCATGTATGCGCAATTCAACTCTGCGCACTCCATCAATATAATTGTTAAGTTACACGTGGCATTCATGCCATCGATTGCTCATTACGTGGCAACTGTTTATGCACGATCATGCACATTTCTATCAAATGATGCCATGTGTCCATGATAGTTGGCCCACGATCCAGTAACTGTCTGCGCAAATCAATGTTGCGCAAACCAATGCTGCGCAAATCATCCTGCGCAGTCCAAAAATAACTGAAAGTTAGTTATTTTCAGAACTCTATAAATAGAGTTTCAAGTCTTCATTTTAAGGGGGATCAAGATCAGAGATCAGAAATCAGAGAGTTCAGGAGTTCTTGCCAAAGTGCTGCTGCATTCTTCCGAGACTTTTGTCTTCAACTTCAGAGGCTTTTGCCTTCAGTTTCCAGAGTTGTTTTCAACTTCAAAGGCTTCGTCTTCACAGTTCACATCGTCCAAGGGATAAAGCAATCGTCATCAAGATTGGATTTCTATAGTTGTAATTTTCCCAGAATTCTTGTAATCTTTATTACAGTTTGTATCAATAAAGTTCTATACTTTTGTTTTTACAAACAACCCTAGCCTGGGCGGCCACTCCGGCATCACGTACGCCACTGCGGGCCACCGCCGGCCGGCCACAAGTCGACCAAACTGTGCGCACAAGCGCTGGACAAAGCAGCAGCGCCGCGACTCGGGAAGCTGAGTTCGTGGTTATTATTTTGCTTCCGTGGTTCGTCGTTTCGCGAAATAGTTGCTCAGGTATGTCCACAACCTATACCACTATTTTTTCCTTCAAATAGATCCCATCATCATGCGCTAGTTTCCCCGAAAAATTGACCCAAATTTGATGGAAAAACCTGTCCAAAAATAGGACAGAACCCGTACCAAGGACCCAACTTGGAAGGTGTTTTATGATCTGTATGTTAGGAATTTTAGAAAAATAATTTAAGGCAGTTACAGACAATATATAGGACTTCACGACCCTTTTTGTGAATTTGGAAATCATCGACTACGTATTGAGAAATCGAATCCTGAAGTTGACCGAAAATCTGTTTTAAAAACTAAAAATTCCCTTGATACGACGTGCGTCCCGCCAATCCGGGCGACGTGATCGCGAACCGAAATCATCGAAAGGTGCGTATCGGCTTCGTGGACGTGTGGACTTTGACGAAATTCAAATTGGTCGCGTGTGCACGACGAATTTGATGCGTATCCGTCAAAATTCACCGTATCGGCCTCTGTGCAAATTCCTCAATTACTTTATGCACGCTCGTCAGATCGAGACGAAACTTGTGCCAACAAGACCTTATCATTTTTCTGGTCCTGTATGCCAAGTTTGGTCCAATTCTAAGACAGTTGATCGGATCGTCGTTTTGTGGGCCCTACGGTCTGACTCAACGGGCGATTTTGTGCACGGCCCGCCGGATTCCAACTTTGGACATATCGTTGGGTTCGTATCGAAAAACTGGACCTGTAAACATATAGTAGATGACTTTAGAGACCATAGACTTTGGCACACTTTTCGGTGCAAAGCGGGTCCAACGACGAACACCGTTTTGATCCGAAATTACCGTTTTGCTTCTGTCCAGAATTGGACTTAAGGACAGGCAATTCTAGCTAATTTGACTATTCTGAAAGCGTTGGTACTATTTATTTCAGTATCTGGAGACTTCTGCATGTGTTGACTGATTATGGCTCATTGAGTGGTATAGTATTATTGGTTTCACCAGCTAAGGACCTCAGGCAAGTACACTTTTTGATTGCTTTCGATTCAAAGTAGTCTTTTCATTTCATGCTTATACATATGTCTTGCTGCTTGTTGACACGCTCGTCACACGGAGTAGTCGGGAGGAGAAATATCTTAGTAGACATGTGGACTACCCAGAACTATCCTATGATGTCTATTCGTGAATAATAGCAGCTGAACACGAAATGTGCAGGGTGCCAGATTTACCCCCTAGCTGTTCACATGTCAAAACGGATATTTCAAATCACATAGATAGTTGTATTTTATTTGTTTTCCTTGTCTTCTCCATCGCTTACCATGTCATCAGTACTTTCTAGTTTTCATCTCTCATATGCTATTTTTATGTCTTGTTAATTCTATTGTGTTTTCGCATTGCCGTCTGTTTGTGTTCTTGTTCCATTCCTGACTGAAAACCAATATTTTTCAGGTTTAGCCGCGATCACTCTTAGCATTGGGAAGGCATGGGTATGCTGAGGTCAACCTAGATAGTGGAACTAGCTGACTTTATTATTCTGTGAGACATTGTATTTTCCTTCAAATATAAATATTGTAATTAATGTTGTAATAAATTTAGAAATGTGAATGAGCAATGAAGTTTATTTTGAGCAATTATTTCTTGTGGGCTTGACAGGGTTCTACCATCGACTCTGCGGCGTAGGCTGGCTTGGACACGTCTCGTATCCGAATAAGTGAGTGCGGGTCGTGACAATTTTTTGTGGTGGCCCATGCAGGTCTATTTTCGTAAAATTGTGCGAACTCGTAGTAGTACTCTATTAGTCGTACTACTGCGAGCCTGCGACTAGAAAATGCTCATTCATAACTTAGAGTTAAATTGATTTAAGAGAATGGTTAGGACTAGGAGTCCTGAATTTAAATTGACATTTGGGTAAAGGTTGAGACATATGTCTCACTAGATAACTTTCATAGAAGGATACACTATCACATTTTGATTTGACAGAATTCCTAAGGAGGGTAGATTCGTAACATCTTCCCGAAATTCTGAAAATAGCACTTATTCCTTTTAGTTGAATTAAAGTGTAATTTTTAGAATTTTGTAAATATTATTATAGAAGGCCTTAGTCACGATTAAGTTCCGGAGTGCAAGATAATCAAAATTTTTGGCACTGAGAGTGTGGTCCGGTGCTTTGATTAGTGTTCTAGCCATGGTAGAGAAGGTCGAGTCATAGATATATTCTAACTAGGAAAACCAGGCCAAATTGTGACATAACCCTAGGAATAAATTAATTAAATTATTTATTATTAAGATTATTGACTTTAAAAAGACCCGGTTGTTCCAAACTAGCCCGAACTCAACCCAAGTCCTGGTGGTCAGGTAGTGCGACCAACGTCGTCCATGTAGATACATAGATGTGTACATATACTTTGGTAGTCCATTTCTTGTATTGGGAATAATTTCTATAAATTATATAGTGAATATAATATATGTATTATTGCTTTTAAATTTGCATTTTCTTGGAAATAGGGTAACCTCCTCTTAGAATAATAATTTGAAATTTTTGGAATTTACCTAGGCTATACATATATATTTGTGTATGAATATATTCATAATAGATAGACATGGTGCTTTATACATATTTTCCCTCGATCCTGAATATTAGAGAAATATAAAATTTAAGTTTATATTCCTTTTGCTTTCGGTCATTTTTCCTCTAATCGTGATCAATTTTACAACTTTATCCTATGTCTTTTCTAAACATCACCTTATCATAAGTTCACATCACTTATATTCTTTCCCTTGGATCTAAGGAATTATTTTTAAAATAACTTCTCCCTCAATTGTTTATTAATCTCAAGTTAAACTTTTGGATTCAAAAAATTTTCCTCTCAAATGTTGAATATTGAATATCCATGAAATAAGGGTTATAAGATTTTACTTATCTTGCCTTCGATCATCACCCTTCCTAATCAATTGTTTTATTTTCAAAAAAAATGCTGAATCTTATACCTGAAGAACAGATACTTGCACCTTTCTATCTTTATCATGTTGTATGATATTTTTAAACTCTTTTGATATTCTTGGAGGATATAATTGGAATAATTTTGATAACTTATGATGGCAGACAACCGCGCACTGTCGCCACTTATTTGGCTTATGGAGACTGTGGGTTCACTGCAGCCAGCAGCGCACTGGCGAGACATGATCCCTAAGTTGAAGTAATCTCGAGTAAGTATAAGTTATCGAATGTTGTCAAAGCTACATCTTGGTCGTCCTATCTTCGCCTTTAAGATTTTATGTCCAGATTGGATAGAGTTGATAGGGTATTCGTTACTGTATCCTTGCTTGAGTCGTGGAATCAAGAGTTTATTGCAGCTAGATGTACACTGGCGAGGCATAAATTCTCGGTAAATTGACTTCGATTATGTTTACGATTTTCGAATACCATAGAGACTACGTCTTATCGGCATATAACGATTAAGTTTTCAAATTGATTTGTGCTTATTCCTAGTCACAATCTTCTCGATAAATCGACAATTCCCCCTTCCTTTCTTATCCTTCTAATTTTTAGATTGCCATCTTTTAGTATAATTTTGATGAATTCCTAAACCTATCTAGATTTTGATTCTAAACTCGTGCCTAAATAATTGTGGATCAATATTTTAAGCAATTTTGGATTTGATCATCCTTGAACAATTTCGATTATGACTAGACTTCTTTTATTATATTTCGATCGAGTCAAATTCGTATCCTTACCTAGATTTGATTCTATGATCATGCCTACACAATCGATCTTGTTAGAACGATTTCGATTTGGATCATTCTTAAGTACCTTTTGATCAAGACTAAATTATTTGATTCTATTTCGATCGTGCCAATTCGTCTGTCATCCTAGAATTTAATTCCATGATCGTGCCTAAATAATTTTGTTCAACTAGTTGTTCGTGTAGCGCCCCGCTTTCGATAGACGCGGAACTTCATAATATACTTGCACCGAGTCAGATCGGCCGGAAACTTAGATGGCCATCTGACTCGATCGCTAAGCTTGGTAAACGATAACGCCTTGCAGCATCGATTCAAAACAATTGGACGAAAGTTACGAGAATCGATCCAACTAATGGAACGACTTTTGTTGGAATAAGTCCTAGAAGTAGTGGGCTGCATCTCGGCGAGTGAGCTCTCTATAAGAGTCCCTTCGACGGGACCGGACCGCTGTATGGTTTTCTTGGAGCTTTTGCCGCTGGACTTGATGAAGTGCTTTTACGTCGTTTTCATGGATGCAGTTACAAATTTTGAAGTAAGGGAAAAAGAAGGAATTCTAACAAAGTGTTGGTGCCATTGCAGGAGCTCGCGTAACTAAAGCTTGACGTTGCGAAGCGCTTCGACGATCGGCACGAGCAAAGTAAACGGTGGGTGATTCGGACCTTCCTTCTACTCTGTCCGATAAACTACTTCCTTGCCTCGAATTCATTCAAATCGAACGATGCCAAGTTAATTGCATGCCAATCCCCTAAGGTCAAGAACTCAGGAAAAACGTATCAATTTTTTTGAGTAATCTACTCTGAAAAATACAAGTTTCTCAAATAAACGGAAAAGTTTAAGGTTCTAGTAAAAAGATAGACTATTTCACGTGCTGCAAAATAATGTGAAACTTTGATCATGGGTTATGATGCCTCGGACAATTTGGTGCCCACGGGACGCTAAATCGGGAGTACGGCTTTGGGGAAAATGAATCGTTACATGAGTTACGAGAAATAATAATGTCGCTCGATACTGTCCATGCTATACAAAACTGTTTGCATATATTAAACTATTCGCACATAGGCATGGTCATGGACAGCTTGTGCACAAGTTCGTTTTCCTCGAAACGGTATCCGGGGCATCGGAATCGATTCATCCTAGGGGGAATAAATTATCGTGCTTCGGCGCGAGGCATGTGGGACCTTGAGTAAGGCTTACAACCTAGGCTGAAAGGGTAGCGTCACATGCCAATTTCGATTAAGTCCCTAGTGGTGCATAACAGCAATGACCACATATAAGATAGTAGCATGCTCATCTATTGTCTTACGCAGGTATAATTACTATCTCTATTTTATGCAGGGACGGGCACGGCCATGGTAAGAAACGTGATAAATCACTATGCTTTTCTGTATGCTTATTTACTCAAAAGATGGCTATCGATATGAACTGAATTTATTTAGTTCTAAATAGAAAGACAACTCTAAAGCATGCATATCTTAACAATCAGAGTCATTTTAGACGAGTTGGTTCGTCTCGTCCACTTAGCAAGTGTGCTAATCCCCTCCCCCAATTTCTTCAGGTGCGGCGGGCGCTCCAAACTAAACTGAAGCTGAAGTGCGGAGAGGCATTTTGAAGATCTTCCTATGCTGAAGTATTTTGAAGCCAATTCAATCAACGGCTTATGTATAAAGAGGCGAATGTATGGAACGACAAGTGTTAGTTCAGACAGCTTGTCGAGTATGTTTCTATTTCGTTTTCAATCAATGTAGCCGCACGGCATCCAATGTAATTATGACTTGCACTTCGTTGCAAGCTATGAATGAAAAGCAAATTTCTATCTTCCTATACTGCGTCTTATATTCTGATGTGATTTGTGAAGTTTTAACTTGGCGTATTAATATGTAAATCAACGTAACATTCTTGCCTTGTACGAGTGCAATTCCAGACTTGTACGGCATCACGCCTTAGCGAGGACGATCGAATCGGCAAAATAACATCGGAGACGAACGTTTGCCGATGCAGGGCGTGACAAATTGGTATCAGAGCTATGTTATGTTTCTTCGGATTTTTGATAGATGTTTTATTGTTGGAATGTCCGTTGCGATGGCTCGATTGAATGCTTGTCGGCATGCTGCATAAAATAAAAGTTCCATACAGGTAAGCCCGTTGATATTTTTGAAAAATACTAACGGGTTTACTCTGTTTTGTAGGAATGACTAAGAAAAAAAAATAATCCCGGCACAACAACCCAAACCGTAGATAGTACGTCGAGCACAAAAAGCACTAGCCCAAGCGAGACGACTATGAAGAAAATGCTACAGTTGATGGAACTGCAGCAGCAACAGCTTCAAATACAATTCAAAGCCCAATTTGATGCGCACCAGAAACAGATGAACGCCCTGACTCAGATAGTGAGCAAGATAGCGGGCAATACCAAGGCAACGGACAAGGTACCCGAAGAGAGGCAAGATGTTCAAGACGAAGTCGAGGAAGAAGTCCAACCACAAATGATAGACTCTTCGTCCATGCTCAAAGTAAAGGAGTTTCGTAAGATGAACCCTCCGAAGTTCAACAGCCGAGCAAAGCCCGATGTGATAGTGGGATGGCTCGCAGAAATGGAGGACTTGTTTGATCTTCTCTGCATCGAAGGGTCCTAGAGGGTGGCCTGTGCGGCGCTGCAGCTGCAACTGAGAGCACACGACTGTTGGGCGACGAAGAAACAGGAGATCTGTGAAACCGATTCCAACAGAAAGATTTCCTGGGAAGTGTTCAAGGTAGCCTTCCTTGAGCAATACGTTCCTCATGCTATTCGTCGACAGAAGGGGGATGAGTTCATGATGTTGAGGCAAGGAAACATGACTGTTGAAGATTATGATATAAGCTTCTCAAAACTTGTAAAATTTGTCGGTGCCTTTCTGCCCAACAAAGAAGAATGGTGCGAACGTTTTCAACAGGGCCTCAACGACGAATTGCATAGGGACATCATGAACCAGCGATGCCAAAATTATCATGAATCCTACGAAGCTGCACTTGATAGCGAGCGAATCTTTGGCCGTATGTCACAAAGGGCCGTGCCTGTCGTCCGCAACAATTTCAACAAACGCCCAAATGACGCTGAAGGATCGGGAGTACAAAAGCGTCCGAACACGTTTGAGAATCGAGGCCGCATATCCGCAGTAAATTGTCATAGATGTGGCAAGCGTGAACACCGAGCACCCGACTGTAAATTGAGAACATGCTTCAAGTGTGGTGAGTTAGGCCACTTCAGTCAATTATGTCAGGCGGGAAAGCCAAATCAACACCCGCCGAGAAATATTCTAAATCCGTATAAAGCACCTACACTGTAAGGTGCAAATGCGGTACCCATCAACCCACAGAACCAACGCCATGGAGCTCAAGGCCGAGTTATGTATTAACTCAGGACGAGGCATTCGCGTTCGATACCGTTGTAACAGGTATATTACTCTATAAAAGTATACCTTCTCGAGTAATATTCGATTTGGGTGCGACGTATAGCTTTATATCTGCTGATTATGCGAAAGAAAATAAAATAACCATGTAATCACTAGATAAAGACATTTGCGTTAGCACTCCGTTGGGAGTCGATATGCCTGTGAACTTTATTTGTAGGGATGGCTACATTTGCATCGGAGGAAGAAATCTATCCTTGGATGCCATCGTACTAGACATCAAAGAGTACGACATAATCCTGGGCATGGATTGGTTGGGCGCTTGTCATACAACGATCGAGTGCACGGAGAAGACAATGGTGTTTTGTCTTTCTGGCGAGACAAAGTTCTCATATTCGTGCGGTACGTTCTCGAAGACGGCAATAATGGTATCGATAATCTCGGCAAGGCGTATGCTGCATTTCGGCTGCGCAGGATACTTGGCATCAGTTCGAGACATGCAGAAGGATAATAAAAATACAATACAGACTGATATTGTGGCAGATTTTTCTAACGTTTTCCTGACGAGATACCCGGGACGCCGCCGGATCGAGAAATAGAATTCAGCATCGACACCTTTCCGGATACACGGTTGATATCAAAGGCGCCTTACCGAATGGATCCAGCAGAACTGAAGGAACTGAAGGTGCAATTACAAGAGTTACTAGACCGCAGATTTATTCGCCCTAGTGTATTTTCTTTCTTATTGCCTCTAGTACTTTTATGTCATTATGATTTGTGGATTATGGTGATCTTTCTGGGATCGTGTATAGATGCTGTGATTGTGTACATTTATGTTTATTTGGTTAGATTTTCCCTAGCTTGGTACAGCTTACTTCATCGTGTCTAACGATGAAGGCTGGACGTGTCCAATTATTCGGGAGCGGGTCGTGACAATGTTTGCGTGAGTTGTTAGATAGAGACCTAGAACAACGTTCTACCACCGATTCTGCGGCGTAGGCCGGGCGATGTTGCGCACTCGTGCCCCCTATATCGGGTGCGGGTCGTGACATCCCTAAATAACATTGGGTCACAGTATTTTTGTTCATACAACACAACCCAAATATCGATGGAAAACATTTTGCTTTCAATCAAGAAATCACATACCTAGTACTTAGTATCCTGCAAAAATGAGCATTTTCAGGCTTTCAACTTGCAGTTTGTATCTTTTAAAAGCTAGCAACAACAACAGAACCTCCACTTGTGCCTGATATATAATGAAAGTGACACTAATAAAGCTTTTAGAAACTCCAAGCCAGAGAGTACTATGTCAGATTTGAGATTTCATATTCATGAAAATTTTATTCTTAGACATCACCATATATATTTACTTTTACTATGTTTATTATAATTACATGGTAGCGTAAGTAACTTTGCAGGAATATGACAATTTTTTAGCATGAATTCCATAGCCAGAGACTATTATTGGACATACAACAATGTCAGAAGGAGCTTGTTATGTTTAATATTAATCAGAATGGTATCACAAGTTACTTGTAATTATGGAATCAAACAATAGTTGATACCCATCATCTACAAGTTTTTTGTAGTTATGGAAATGCATTTCCATAATCTACAAGTTACTTGTGATTACCTGGAATAAAAAAATACTTGATATGTTCACTATGAATCGGAATGGTATCACAAGTTACTTGTAATTATTGAATAAAAAAATACTTTGTATATGCAGGTATCTTCTTGTGCCCTATCTCATGTACCCCAGCTCATGCCATCACAACTCTGGCATACCCATAGAGGTGTCATCTTCTCTTCGTTGCTTTTTATGTCTTATTAGATTGTCAATGGATTTTTTCCCATTGATACTTTTGTTTCTGTAGGACTTTGTATGCTTTCGATGGTGATGTTGTCATTATCTTGTTTTTTCATATATAGTAACCCCTTATGTTCCTATAGGCTTTCTGCCACTAGTTTGGTTTTGTTTCTTCCCACACTACCATCTGTTGTATGTTTGACATCAAATGCCTACTTGTGTAACTGGTATTTTTTTCCCTTTGTTAGTACTATTAATTCCAAGATTATACCTTTTGCTTCTTTATGGTTTCATTGGGCCTCATATAAGTTGGAGGAAATAGCAACAGAGGAAAGAGTAGAATATCAACTAAGAATATATATTCAGGTGATAGTTGTGAGTAACAAAAGATAGTATGTTGTTAAATTAGCAGTAAATATGAAGTAGGAACAAAAGAAAGTCTGTTGTTGGACTAGTTTCAGTTTTTTGGGGGCTTTATACAGTTGTTGTTATACTAATGCTACTTGTTAGATGTACTAGTTTCATAGCCATGGATATTTTTTATACCCTCAGATCTTATAAACTTCTAATCAGTTTGCAGAGGAAAATTTGACAAATTGAACTTGCTAAATCCATTGGAAATATTGTTACCCATTCTTCCCGTACTCTTATAGCCACTATATAACTTGCATGCAATTAATGATAAATTGGATTTAAGACATTTGCACTAAAGGGTTGTAGAAAATAAAATCAATGTCATCTTTTTATACACTTATCTTTAGGGAGTGTCAAGTGGAAGATTTTGTTTAGAATAAAATGATAAAATGGTGCCAACAAAATGAATTGATGCCTAAATATCCTTAGTCCAGCTCTATTATATCAGCTTCAACAACTTGCCAACATCTTTAGCTTTTATGATGTGAAGTTGCTAACAATGATACATTTGCATGTGTTTTGGAGATTGTGTTTCAGTTGTGTTCCATCCCTTGTGTTTCAATGATACAGTCATAAAATGATACAATGATACAGTTGTCTTTCATCCCTTGTGTTTCAATGATACAGTCATAAAATGATACAATTGTCTTTTATCCCTTGTGTTTCAGTTGTGTTCTTGTGTAACAATGATACAATCCCAAAAAATTCCAATTGTGTTTCGTTCCTTGTATTTTGATAGGTTTATCCTCAAAACATGCAATTGTAGTTCTCAGACATTAATGACAATGTTTGCTCCTTTGTTTATGAATTCCTTATTGTAAAGACATATCAATGTGAATGTTTACTCGTACATGTGAAATGTAGTCTTACCCTTAGCCTTAGAGATATCTATTTTGATATATTATTACGAATAATGATATTTGTCCCTCCAAATTTTACCTCCAAACTCTTCTTCCTTACGTGGCAGCTGACGTGGTATGTTGATGTGACGGCTGACGTGGCAAATTTTAGAATTAAAATTAATATTAACATTAAAATTAATGTTAAAATTAACATTAAAATTAATATTAATATTAACATTAACAATAATATTAATATTAATTAATTTTAATATTAATATTAACATTAAAATTAAAATTAAAATTAATTAATATTAATATTAATATTAAATTGACATGGACAAAATTAGGTAATTAACTTTTTGGGTTAAAATTTGCCATATCATAAGCCATGTCAGATGACACATAATATTATTTAGTATGCCACGTTAGCTGCCACATAAGGAGGGATGTATTGGAGGGACAATTTGGAAGTACGAATAGCATTACTCTATTATTACCGTGTCTT
Organism: Iris pallida; assembly: GCA_029216955.1. Taxonomy (NCBI): domain Eukaryota; kingdom Viridiplantae; phylum Streptophyta; class Magnoliopsida; order Asparagales; family Iridaceae; genus Iris; species Iris pallida. The sequence goes on along the minus strand of JANAVB010027397.1, from coordinate 14,085,220 downwards.
ACATAATTTGGACTAATTGTTACCTATAATTATAGAAATGCAGGCTCAAATTGAAGCGACGGAAGAGAGTCATAAAATACAAGCAAGTCTTAATGGTAGTGATGGTATCGCAAGCCTAGAAGACGTTGGAAGTAATCCTATTGCTGAAGTTTTTGGGTCTGAAAAAAAAGAATAAGAGTTATTGTCGTGCAATCAGCTGATGGAGGCTTTGTGATTTGGCCAAAGTATCGTTTGTGCAATTTGGAATTTTTTTTTTACTTTTGACATAATTGTTCTAACTCTATTAGACTTTATGTTGTTTGGATTTGTTTAATGTTCGAAAACATTTACCAAATTATATATTGAACTTAGATTTTATGGATGAATAGTGTTTCTTTGAAATGATTTATACATTGATGATGTATAATAAGATTGGAAGTCTGGATTTGAACTACGGGTTTAGTGCAATATAAACAAATCCTTACGATTATGATATGCATGTTTTGTAACGGTAAAAAACTGGTAAGAATTTATAATTTTTAACTATTAATCAACATTATAATTGTTTTTAACTGTTAGAAAACATTATTTACCAACACTTTTTCATTGTTAGAACTTTCTATTTACCAACACTTTTTTACTCTTAAGGAATAGAATTTCAACATTACTTTACCGTTAGGAAATAGAATTTCCCAATGGTATTTTACTGTTAAGAAATAGAATTTCCCAACGGTACTTTACCGTTGGGAAAGAGAATTCCCTAAGGGGTTATTACCGTTAGCATAATTTTTTCCTAACGGTAAATAACCGTTACAAACACCGTTATAAAAATTCCCCACGCCATAGAACCAACTGTAAAAAAATATTAGGAATTTTTTTCCTAACGCTTATAGTCGTTATGAAATGACTGCTTTGGTGTAGTGATGGGAATTATATTCCACCTCTTGTTTTCTTAATGCAAGCTAGTGTGTTCTTTTAACTCCGTCTTTCATGTTATTTAATTTTGTTTTATATATTCATTTTTATGTTGATTTTAGTTTCTAAGTAGAGCCTCCCTTGTGGCACTTGCTCTTTATGGGTTTGATATATCTGGTTTTGTGTGGCCAGATTTTGGAGTCGCACCCGAGGATTTACCTGCCTTCCAGCCAGATTATGAACACTAGAAGTAACTGTCACGTCCCAGAACCTGAATACTGGCAAGTAGGGACGGACCAAGCCAGCTACGTATACCAAAGTACTCCAGTACTCCGAAATAACGTATAAGCTGTATAGACATGGGGTTATACTACAATCCAACATACAATCCTAGGTCAAGAATCCTAGGTATCTCAATCACAGGCAAATATGTAAAGTACAAGAAGTATAATCATCAGACATAAAATAGTAAAGCGTTCCAAACTATATATACATGGACGATCATGAAGCTAGTAATACAAAGTGAAGACTAGCAAGAGTAATAGTCATACATGATAAGCTCTAACTATAGTCCAGAATACACAAATCATGTTTAGGCTCGTAGACTAAATGTCAAGTCCAAAATACGAGCTAAACACGTGCTCGGGGGCTGAACGCCACAAAAGAATAATGTACATGACTAGTAGGAGAATGATATAGGAAACCCACTATGGTACTCTGGAGCTCTGGATAATCACCAACGAGTGGAAGGTACGAAAGATCCTCCGGGCATCTCTACCATATCTGGCCAAACAAAACCAGTGGAGTCAGACCCCCCATAGCAAGTACCACAAAGGAAGCCAAACTATGAAATAAAACCAGCATACAAATCATAGCAACGGATAGAGACAGAAATAAGTAAAAGCAAATCGAGACTCGTGCGCTACCAATGCACTTATCCCGATAATAGAAAAGATAATAAGTAAAGCAACATGTAGCATAAAGTAATAGACATATGACATAATGTAAACTGTGGACATGTGAATTAAACTGAACATGTGAGCATGTAAGATGACTGGAGCATGTAGGGTAACTGGAACGTGTGAGCATACAGGATAACTGGAACATGTGAGCGTGTTAGGTAACTTGGACATGTGAGCATGTTAAGTAACTGGAGCATGTTAGGTCAATATAGAATGAAAAATGATTAGATGACTTAGAAACTATTCCGGAACCCAAGTTACGACCAGTAAACCAAACAAGGACCGGGGTTGTAACCTTTCTCCTGAACATGACTTAATCCCTAATCATTTACCAGCAAAAGTAAAGCATAACAATAATGTACTGAAATAAATAAATCCGGACACTGCCTGGACAAAACTAGACTAAACTGGACTCCATACAACAACCACGGCCAAGCAATGAGTATGGCTTTATACATTAGCTAACTAGGGTTATCACAATCTTAATTACTAACATATGCAAGTTTGAGAAATCCAATTCCAGTTACCTGCCTTCTACTACCTGAATAATCCAAGCCAAAAAGAGAACAAGTATAGCAAATACACTACAGTAAGATACATGTGTCCTAAGGAGGTGCCCCACTCGACGGTGTGCTGGAAGTGTGCTCATCCTGGCAGATAGCTCCAAATCCCATGTATATATATGTAAGACCAAGACCAAAGGGGCAGCAGGTAACCGGAAAAATCTCAAATGATCTAGGTAATCAAGCTATTTGTTTAGTCCTTAATATTTTCTTGTTGGATTCTGGGTGTGGCATTCCGCAGAATCCATCATAGACATGAGACATGCGAGACTAGACAAAAGCGAGAATGTGCACTATAACAAGCCACAACAAGAAAATATAATAAACTGGAAGCTAGGAGTGTGCTACGACGAGCCACTATAAAGAAATAAGGGAGTGTGCCATGACAGGCCACTATCATGTAAGTAAAGAAGGACATGTATCATGAGTGCGCCACGACGGACCACTATCTAGTAAGCAAAGAAGGACATATTTCATGAGTGCGCCACGATGGGCCACTATCTAGTAAGCAAAGAAGAATATGTATCATGAGTGTGCCACGACGGGCCACTATCTAGTAAGCAAAGAAGGCATGACAACATTTATCATAGCTTGTAAGAAAGAATCTATCAAAAAGACATATCATGGCATGTAGGAAAGAATAATTAAAGCTAAGTACATTTCATACAAAAATGATTGAACATGCGCTAGTGTCAAGTGTATATAGGGTGTACAATCATTCTCTAACTATGCAAGATCATCTAATCATGTTAAGAAATTATTATATCGAAGGAACTATCAAAAACGGGCAGAAACGGACAAAAATAGACAAAAACAGCCTAAAACGGCATACCAGCGGTATACGGCGACATACCGGCGGTATTCTGACCTAAAGACAGAAAATTTCTGGTGCAAAAATCGGCATACCTTCCGTATACTACGGTATGCCGTCGGAATTTCGATCTTCCAAACAGCAACAAAATTCAGATTTTTGCCAAAACTTGTTTCGGCCATAAAAACTTTATTTTAAATCGAAATTCAGATTTTTAAAAGTCAAAATTGCATAGAATTGAATTACCTACAAAATAAAACTATTAGATTTCATAAATTCAAAGATTTTATAGATCAATACCTCAAAATACTCCAAATAGAGGTTCTCGGAACACTGAAACGGGTTTCGATTGCCACCAAACTCAAAATCCATGTATACTAGCTAGGTAAGGACCTCATATATGTATATGTGACCAATATCCATGATGGTAACACTAGTATTACTGTTGATACCAAGTTTTCTACTAAGTCAATATTTGGTTTTAACAGAAAATCAAAACCTTGCTTAAACAAATTTTAGAAACATGCATATATACGAGAATCATAAGGAAAATTATTTAACAAAATGAGTTTAGGAAAATTCTAAGCATTTAATACGAAGGAAAACAAAAATGACAATAAAATACTATTGTTCAAGAATTTGGCAAGATGTACTTGCCTAGGTTAAGCTCCAAGCCTATTCTTCTACTCCTCCTCCTAGGGGGTTAGACACTACACCCAAGGCCTCAAGGCCAAGCTCATGGAAAACACCAAGGGGGAGAGAAGGGAAGAAGAAATAAAGAGAGAGTGAAGAGAATGAAAAGAGAGAGGAGAGAGAAAGTAAAATGGTATATATAGAAGGGGAATTAATCTTAACCGTCGGATGGTGATACATGTGAAGATCTAAATCAATCCTAGCCATCCAAACAAAACCAAATATTCAATGGGTAAAAGGGTGCATCTACACTATTCACAAAAATATCTAAATACTATTCATCAAAATATCCAAAATACTATTCACGAAAATATCGTAAACACTATTCACAAAAATATCTAAAATCAAAAATATCTAAAATATGGAAAATCTATCCGGACAGTATACCGTCGGTATACACCGGTATACTGGCGGTATGCCGGCCAAGGAGAAAATCTATAAGTTGGAAAAAATTTAAAGCATTCCGAAAACCAAGAAAATATGAAATACACTACAAAATAAGTATTCGTATATAAATACTGATACTGTGAGACAAATCTCACAGTAACCCTGATAACGAGTGGGTTTCTTATTCTGCTCTTCCACTCTATTGTAAATTATTCTTTTGAGGCATTCAACCGTCGAGCATGTGTTAGCTCGTGTTGCAACTTAATTTATGTCTACCTAAGGGCTGTAACATGATTAACAAATCCTAGGATTGATCATGTATGACTTAACTCTTGCTAGTCTTCGTATTTTGTATGACTAACTTCATGATCATCTGAAGATGTAATGTTTGAGATGCTCTACTTTGTATGTTTATTGATCTAACATATTGTAACAATTATTTGCTTGCTTGAGATTGAGACACTAGGCTTATTCTTGACCATAAGAGACTGATGGATTGTAGATAAATCCTTATACATCTAGACAATTGTGACCATATTACGAAGTGTGTTACACTCAAATATACGCAGCTGGCTGTGTCTGTCCTCCGCTCTCTAATATTCTGGTTCTGGGGCGTAACATGATTTAAGTGATAGCCCATGCAGGTCTTGTAAATTTAGATGTGTAAGAGTTTTATCGAACAGATATCTCAATCAGCATTCATCCTTGATCTATACTCATACATTCTAATCTTCCTAATTCTTGACCTAGTAACATGCTTATATCATTGATCTATTCTGGTCCTTCCTTACTGTTTCCCATGTCATTTCTTTAGTAGCATTGTTCTTCGTCCTATCGATCAGCCGGATAGAGCACAGCAAGTGAACCAGCAGCAACCTGGGGACCAAACCCAGCACTCAGGGGCAGCATCCCGAGTCATGCCTTCTGGGGATCCAGAAACACCAGTTCAACCAGTCTAGCCTGCAGAGCCTGATAATAGAGGCCTGATGGGACTCGTCCGAAACTTGCTTGCATCACAAGATCGTCGAGGCGATGCCCTGCAGCAAATAGTACAAGCAGCTATGGGCAGAGTTGGTTACCAGAGGAATTGTACAGCTAACAATTTCAAGCGCCTGAACCCTCCGTTGTTTGACGGCGGTAAAGATGTTATTGCTACTGATGCATGGCTTCAAGATATAGAGGTCATTCTCGAGGCAGCTAGGATTCCAGAGGAAGAGAAGTTGGCCGTTGTGCACCTAAAGTTATTGGACTTAGCCCACATCTGGTGGGCAATACAAGCAGTTGGATTGGTGACGCCTGTCATATGGACGGTATTCAGTAATAAGTTTCAGACAAATTACTTTGATGCAGTAGCTCAGTATGATCTGCGGACAAGATTTAGCAACCTCAAGCAGATGGGAAGGACGATCGATGGTTATGCGGCCGAGTTTTCGAGACTTAGTCGATTTGCTCCCACCTTGGTAGCTACCGAATTGGACCGAGCACAGCAATTCCAGCAGGAACTCCACCTAGAGATTATTCTAGCGGTGGAGTTTCGAGCACCAGACATTTGATACAGTTTTGCGAGCAACAAGACGTCATAAATATACTTCCCAGAGGATAGTAGATCGAGCTGGAGGACAGAAGAGGCCACATGGACAGTTATCTCAGTCATCAGCACCAGCCCCGGTAGCTAGGACTTTGACTATTGGAGCACCTAGGATGGCGACCACAGTTTTATCGGTTCAATACTCGACTCCAACGTACCCTCTGCAACAGAAGAGCATAAGCAATATTTCGTAATGGACAGCTCTCATTGTGGGAAGCTAGACACGTAATTTTAGAGTATGGTAGAGCACAAGAATTGTGTTTGGCTTGTAGTCCACCGAATCACATAATCGAGCATGTTCGCATAGAGCCAGTTCATTTTCATCAACCCTAACCAGTCCATCGGTTAGGGTACTAGCACCAGTACAACAACAGCAGTAGCAGTACCAGCCTCCGAGGTCGTTACCGCCTCAGGCTCAACAGTATGCTCAGGCCAAACCCCAAGTTCAGAACAGGCAGAGAGGTTACCAACATAGGAGACCAACACCAAAATGATTGTCATGCCCTGGTCCCGAAGGAACGATCGTCCTCGCTAAGGCGTGATGTCGCATGAGGCTAGGTTGCACTCACGCAAGACCAAATTTTGAAACGGCGATTGAAGGCTAGGCCACAGAGTCGCACAGAGTGTCCCCATTTGTAGCGGAAAGTAAATGAACACAAGTAGACACAAAATCAAGCTTTTTATTGATATTTAAGAAGTTTTACAAGCGACACGAGGACGAGATTACAAATTGCTTAAGCTTTCTCTCTCTCTCTCTCTTTCTCTCGAAACATAAAAGGCGTGCCAAACAGTTTACAACATGGGATGATACATAGCGATGTTCCAACAAATTATGTCCTATATATGGTGCTTTAGCTTTTTTGTGATATTTCAAGACATCAGAGTTAGCTCCGTGCCTTAGCATGCATGTGGGAAGACTCAACACCTGACGAGGTTCTCCTGTCCTCTGCAGGCAGACTATGTGGTTATCAGTACATTGTTATGCACTAGTGGGGAGACTAGCTCGTCCAACTCGCTATCATTACCAAACACGTTCGATTTAATTCTGTGCACCATCTATCAGTTGTTGTCTTTCTAATATTACCTTAGGATCAGCTTCATGCTATATAATATAAAGCCTATCCCGTGTTACCAATATCAAGGGTCGCATATGAATAGCATTCGCAACTTACCATATGATGTTCCCGGTCCAAGGTAAACCAAATTAGCCAACATATTATATAAAAGGATTCGACGAAATTATATAAACATTTACGAGCATCATGGACGTGTTTTAATCACAGTTGAACAAAGTACTTATGTTTCGTCGAGGTATTTTATTCTCAAGTTTGGTTCAGACAAGTTTCATTCAGTTACTCCGTTGTTCACATTCCTCATATTACTTGTTTCAATGCAAGGTCTCGCACGCGGATTGTCGCAATCGGACCAACTTAATCTATATGCACCGTCGCTGGCACCATAAGCCATTTGGACTATTCAACTTGGTATCGTAGTTCCCTATCAGCCGGTGATGGCTGGTACACCCTGATAGGCCACTCAATACCCGACTTACGCCTCTTGGGTACCCGAGCCTGCACCCAAGCCGCCCGTAAGCCATAATTCTGCCAAGACTGACACGATGTCTCTGATCGTTCCTTGGAATCCTTATTTACTTCTTTTCCTCATGCACGAGTTATCTACGACCATTTTATATTATCTTGTCATTTTTTAACTTAACGGGTTATCTTTGAGCCATAGGCTGTCTTGAGCCATAGTTGATTACTGACTAGGTTGGCGGCGACATCCGTGCAGCGCGGTTGGCGAGCTCCGTTGCATGCCCCTGGCATACCTGTCGCTAATCCTTCTTGTCTTCTTTTATGCCTTTCTTTTCTTTCATTCATTCACTTATTCGATCACATTCATTCACTTATTCATTCATTCGTTCATTCATTCATTCATTATACAGCACCCTGTACGGGAACTGCCTTGGCGACCCAACGGTCCCGAAGCCTTTCGATGTTTCTATTACTATGCTCGGAATGACTATTTGATAGTCTTTCTGCCTCATTTCAGTGAACCATTTATTATTTAGTGCTTCAAGTTGTAGTATGTTCTAAGTAGTATGCAATTCATGCATTTATTGATCATATAAGAAAATCTAACCGATCGTAAGCTGTGCCTTGGCATGAGCGTGGAGTACGGAGCGAGGGTTCAAGTAATATTCCAAGTTTATTTTCATGTTCTACGCAAGCATACAAGATGGGGTTATTCCCTTAGCTAGGTGCGTTCATTTCTTTTATTAGCATGCAGGGGTTATCGCTGAGTGATCTAGCAGTATTGTCCAAATTATTATGTGTCTAGGCTAAGCAAAGACAGGTTTATCGGAGCCACCCACCTTAGCGATGATCGCATCAGCCGAGCGAGACTCCAAGCGTGCCTTTGAAAGCCTAAGTCTGTATTCTTCTGAAGGGTCAAGTCTATTGCCTTTGCCTTAAGTGAGTTACTTTGCCAAGCAAGACGGGGTTCGAGTCGTTGCACTTGTGCTATTTGAGTCGACGTTCTGCTAGGGCGGAGCAGGTCATTACATAATATACCACTCAGAATAAGTCTCATCCTCGAGACTTCCTGGGTACAAGTCATCCTATCGTTTCTTAATCCATACCATGTGCACGTCTAAGGCAATTTCTATCGAATGACTCTGTCATTTGATGGTACCGAACTATACTCGGGTATCTTTCTAAGTTCCGTGTCACATGCATTTGTCAATTTTATTGAATGACTTTACCACTCATTCGAGAGTGGATGGTACTCCCTCAATCATTTCTATGAATTGGAAGCTATTGTTGTCACGACCCGCACCTAGTATAAGGGTATGAGAAGTGGGTACATCCATCCTACGCTGCAGTGTCGGCGGTAGAATGTTGTTCTAGGTCACAATAAAAACTATCACAATATGATATACTCTCCAAACGGAGGACAATCACAAGAGGATACAACTCAATCACAAAATTAGAAGTAGATAATCAGCACGATAAGATAGCTATGAAATCCACAAGAGAAGTACAATAAAAAGAATAAATCTCAGTGTTAACAACACCACCTCAAACAAGCAGGAAATTAATACATCTCAAGAAAACAAAAAGTAAAATAAGAAAAACTCTAGCCATCTACTCCAACCTCTGCTGTGTCTCCTCTAGGATAGCAGGTAACCTCCAAGCTATCTGTAAAATTTATCAACAGGTCCAGAAAGAACTCACACTTCGAGAGCTTGCCACAAAGCTCCTCTCTCCTGAGAGTCTCCAGAACCACTCTCAAGGGCTCCTCATGCTCCTCCTCGGTCTTCGAGTACACCAAGATATCATTGATGAACACCACCACAAACTTGTCCAAGTACTGGTGGAACACCTTGTTCATCAGGTTCATGAATACCGTCGGGGCGTTAGTCAACCCAAACGGCATCACCATGAACTCAAACTAGCCATACCCTATCCTGAATGTTGTCTTTGAAATATCCTCATTCTTTACCTTCACCTGATGGTAGCCTGACCTCATATCAATCTTAGATAATACCCTCGCCCCACTCAGCTGATCGAAGAGATCGTCGATCCTCGACAACGGATACTTGTTCTTGATCGTAATGTTGTTGAGTGCCCTGTAGTCGATACACATCATTATCGATCCATCTTTCTTTGGTACAAAGAGCACCGGTGTACCCCATGGTGAAGAACTAGATCAAATAAAGCCCTTGTCCTGCAGCTCATCCACCTGCTTCTTCAACTCCACCAACTCGCTATTGTTCACCCTATAGACGTGTTGGGATATCGGCTCTGCGTCGGGCACTAAGTCTATAGATAACTCTACATCTCTGTCCAGTAGTAGTCCTAGCAAATCCTCCGAAAATATGTCCATGAACTCCACTATCAAAGGGTGTGACACTGTCTGCTCCTCGACTGATACTCCACAGAAAACTTTACAGCTCTGCTGCGCCTGCCGTCGGGTGAACTCGAACTCTGGCTCTCCTGGCGCTCTGAAAAGAACTCTACCCCCACGACAATCTATATTGGTGTGGTGCATGTTTAACCAATCTATACCGAGCACGATATCGTATTTCGGTAGTGGCATTACGAGCAGACTCACCTCCAGTCCTCGGCCTCCCAAATCAACTCTTCGACCCTTGCAAATATCACTAACGAGGATGATGCCATTCCCGGTCGTAATATTGCATGTCCTAGGCAATGATTCAGAAACAAGATGGTGTCTAATAGCAAAAGATACAGACACAAAGCTGTGGAAAGCCCCAGAATCGAACAATACAAAAGCTGGAATAGAGTCGAAAAGAACAGAACCTGCAATCAGCTCCCCAATAGCCTATGCATCCTCAGCTACCATGGCAAAAGATTGCCTCTGCTGACCACCCCTGGCCTGCTAGTGTTGAACGAACCTCTGCTGCTAAATCTGCAAGGGTTCCTTCTGCTGCACTGCTGGAGCCCTGGCTCCCGCTCCCTGAGCTACTCGTCCCAAAGACATGGGACACTCCTTCAGCTGGTGCTCTGCCAAACCTCAGAGTAGGCACTTCCTGGGCCTCTTCCTGCAGTCATTTCATATATGCCCTGGCTTCCTGCAGAAGCCAAAACAAACTGACTACTACCTGAGTGCCTGTGGTTAAAACCTCGGCTGCTGTTGTTGCACCTGCTGGAAAGGTATACGACCTTGCCCCTGGAACTGCTATGGCTGGAACTGCCTCTGATGCTCCTGGAAGTGAGGCCTCTTGGCCTGGCCTCCGCTGCTGCTGGCTCCATGAGCGTCTCGTCCCCTTTTGAGCTTCAGCTCAAGATCATCCTCTGCTGCTAGGGTACCCACCAGAATCTCCTCAAAAGTGGCACTCCGATCACTCTTGGTTAAGGACTTGACCTCGTTGACTAACTCCTTCAAGGATCTTCGGGCTTTCGCTGTCTCACTAAGTCCCTCAACAAATCTGCCCAGACGGCAGAACTCCCCAGCGTACGCCTCGACAGTCTGACTGCCCTGAACTAAGCTCTCAAACTGCGACTCCAGGGAGCCAAGAGCTGTGTCAGGAAAAAACTTCTCCTTAAAAAGCTTCTTGAAAGGCTGCCCAAGTCTGTCCCTCTGTACCGATCCTCGGGTCCATTTGGTACCATATGTGAGCCAGGTCCTGCATCTGGCTACCTGCCGCCTCAATCTGCAGTCGGGCTGGAATCTCCGCCAGCTGGAAGATCTTCTCGATGTTCTCTATCCAGTCATCAGTATACAGAATCCCCTCTGTGCTGCAGAAGTCTCGCGGACGCATCTTTTGGAACTTCTGGATCCCTGGTGTCCTCGGCTGATGCTGCTGTATCTGGCCTACCTGGAGCTGCGCAATGACTCTCTCCCCCCGTCGCCAGGGCAAGTTAATGGGCATTCTCTATGCCATGCTGAAAATGAGTGGACTGCTGCTGTTTGGCCTCCACCATCCTCTGAAATAAGGCGAACAGCTACGTTGCGTCAACCGATCCCGAAAGCGGCTTTTGTTGGGATAAAACATAAATGACCGGGGAAGGTCTATGTATAGGCAGAGGTGCACCTCCAAATGTAGCAGAAACATCAACCTGAGCTGGCATTACAGGAGCTACAATCTCGGAGCCCTGCTGAACAGGACGAGAGCTGGCCGACCTCTCGATAGTATCCCCCAGGTCAGAGCGATGAGATCGTGTCTCCATAACCATCCTGAAGACAGATCAAACAAGAAGTAATTACTGAGAATGAAGCAAAAAAATTAAAGGAGAACAGTTTATTTTCAAAAGAAAGCATTTAATCAGCAAGAATTTAGATGGCAAGTATTGGATAAGAGTTTTTCTTAAATATGATTGAGTACCTCCAAAACCTTATCCTATATCCTACTGCAGGATGCAGTGATACTCTAGTTCGAATACCACTATAAAATCTTGACCTGCATGGGCCACCACTAAAAATGTGTCACGACCCGCACCTAGTGTAAGGGCGCGAGAAGTGGGTACGTCCAGCCTACGTCGCAGTGTCGGCGGTAGAACGATGTTCTAGGTCACAATTAAAATTATCACAATATGATATACTCTCCAAACGGAGGACAATCACAAGAGAATACAACTCAATCACAAAACTATAGGTAGATAATCAGCACGATAAGATAGCTATGAATTCCACAAGAGAAGTACAACAGAAAGAATAAATCTCGGTGTTATCAACACCACCTCAAACAAGTATGAAATAAATACATCTCAAGACAACAAAAAATAAAATAAGAAAAATTCTAGCCATCTACTCCAACCTCTACTATGTCTTCTCTAGGCTAGCAGGTAAGCTCCAAGCTATCTGTAAAATTTATCAACAGGTCCAATCAGGACAGTAACGAGTACAGTACATCGTAAGATACATGAAATGCTGAAGAATATACATGAAGTAAAAGATATTAATGTAAGAAATATCTGCTATAAGTAAAGAACTATCAGTGTCTAGTGATGTAGAGTACAAGATAGACATGTAAACGGCTTGAATTTGCACATGATTACACTAAAGAGTTTGTACATGATTACACTACTTTGTGTCACGTCCCGCTCCCGTAGGAGCGATCGTCTTCGCTAAGACGTGATGCCGCACGAGCCTAGGTTGCGCTCGTGCAAGGCGGGTTCCATAACGACCAATTTCAGCGGTTGTGACGGGGTCATCGCACAGAAGTCCCAAGCAGAGACATTGAATAATAGCAACAGAATTTGAAGCAAAACACAAGTCATTGCAAAACACTCTTCTATTGATATTGAAACAAAGGTTACAATGGAGCACAAGGCCAAGATTACAAGTCTCTCAAGCTCACTCAAGCTCACATTACAAGTCACTCAACTCTCTCTCTCATCTCTCAATACATGCCTTGAGCCAGCGGATGCTTTGGAAGGCGACGTCCATACATTATGTCTTGTATAACTCTTGAATACATGAGGCCGCACACTTCGAATCGCCAAGGAACTCTGTGCCTCGATGCATCAAAGTGAGCTCCGCGCCACGAGCTTTTACTTGTGCCTGCACATGAAAACTATGTGGGTGTCAGTACTCAACTGTACTGATGGAATGAGCTCCTCGTCCACCCATACAAAACCAACACGTTAATTTACTTTGTGTGTAACATAGTCCCTTTTATAATTGTCTTTCTACTCTTTTCTTAGGATCGGTTTTAGGACAGACGCCTTGGCCTATTATGTGTCTCAAGACCATTTTGTACTTGCAACGCAACATCAACTCCACAATGTTAACCTATCAAGTCGTGCTTGCCTTACTGCTTAAAATCAGAGACGCAACTACGCGATAAGACTCCATTCCCGTGTGACCGTGCTATAAGTCCTTGTTGAGGCCGTGCCTCGTAACTCAAATGAGACTCAATCATATCGCCGCCTCGTGACCCTTGTCGCCTCGCGGCCCTTCGCTACTAAATCATCAACTGACCCATCCAACTTGTGAATTAAGTGTCACTCGACCAACTTTGCCATGTGATATTTCCTGACTTAAACTCAAGACAACTCAAACCAACTTATGCAACTTATATGCTGACAACTTAAGACTCGACGCCACATCTCGTACCGAAGCACGGTGTCTTCGTTGCAGCCAAATCATAGGCCCAACATTTTATGTTCCAACTGTACACATACATTCAACTCGACTCCTTGATATACTGCACTCAATACTCGACTCAATCTAAAGACATACACGCGGATCGCCGCCTATGCCGACTCATCTATATGAACTAGTCACTAGCGTCCATCTCTATAATGGACTCCTTTTGAGCTTTTGGTTAGACGGACGCTCCTTGCCAGCGCGAGTATCTAGCTTCGTTATAAGTCCCCGCTAACCCGTGTGGTCATCCAGCACAGCTACGAATGTCTCCATCGCAACGGTTCCCATGGGCCGCGTGGGTCACCGTTCGAGAAACAGATTTATTTTACCTTGTACAAGTTACCCAATGACCATGCAAGACTCGACTCAAAATGACGTCTCACACAGTCAATCTACTTATAGTATTACCATCTCTTTTAGGGCCAAGTTCAATACTTCTCACATCTGAGACCTTGTCTCGACGACCCAGTCGCGAGCATTCTTCTCTTTTACCTCGATGACCCAGTCACCAGCATTCTTCTCTCTTGCCTCGACGACCCAGTCGCGAGCATTCTTCTTTCTTGCCCTATTATTTAACTTAACTCAAGAACAACTATTTGAAACACTTTCCAAACTCAATAAATCAACTGTGGTCCGTGCCTTAAAATACTAAATCCGTGACATCGTGTCTTAAACCAACTTGAAACTCTATGTGACACCATCGCCCAAGTCATACTCTATATGACGGGTCTTACGATTGTGGGACTATGTGGTTATACCCAGCCGTAGAACTCATAGGACCGCACTTGCTACTACTCCTGATAGCTTAACATAACTTGCCTAACTTACTTTGCAACAACTTGACGAGCAAAGGCTGCGTCAAGCTTTGCATCATGGGAACGTGCCGTGCACGCGTTCGACTTTGAACAACCAAGTTATTTGGGGTGCCTAGACTTGTGCCACAAGCCATGCAATACAACTTAACCCGTCGGCGAGCAGAGGCTATGCCACGCCTTAGACGAAGAGACTGTGCATGCTTTATGAAGCATTTATGCAGACGACGTCTATGAATTTGGCTAACTCTTAGCTTGTGACGAAGACCAACTTTTTTTTCTCCCAAGCCACGGGACGAAGGACCGAGTGTCATTTTCAAAGCACGCCGTGCACCAACTCTAAGCCGACCGTTGGACCTTTCCATATTCTAACTCAATTCGACCTGTCGAAATTATTCCCTTTAGCTATATGGATTTGTCTCTTTTATTATCAAGCCTACTTGTGCGAGTTGAAAATATACGATTTATTATGTGAAGGCAAAGATGAGATGAGTTCACCGAAACTACCCCACCTGAGCGAGCGGTCGCCTTGACCGAGCGATGTTTTCGAGCAAGCCGTTGCAAGTCTAAGTCCGAATGCCGTTGGTGTTTCGATTCCTCCGATTGACTGAGCGGGACGGGGCACTACATCATACACCACTCAGAAAAAGTTTTATCCTCGAAACTACCCACAATCCTTTCTTCAAAACTCAAAATCTCAAAATCCTCGACACTTTTTCGTTCCTTAAATCATACTTAAATTCAACGTATCACTTAGTTTGGACCGTGCACACATTCTAGGTATCCTCGAAATACATGCATTTCAACCAAGCTTCGTGATAGAGAATCCTCCATCACCACTCGAGTCGGATCGTACACATATTCGGGCGTCCCTGATATACGTGCATGTCAACCGAGCCTCATGAGTGGTGCCTCCACAATTCCTATCACTCCGTACCAGAACATCTGCCTAACCGCTAGGCTATGTCTTTTAGGCTATAGTCAATCCGTCAGTATTGAAATCATAGTTCCCAAACAACAACAATATCAACACCGACCCCATCTTAAGGTCAAACCAAATTGATAGTACGGGATTTTCTACCCAAGCTCGCATCACTCCAATTTTTAAACATCGAGCATAGATTTCCTACACACATCCCAATGTTCGTCGTACGAGGTCCGAGTCATTCAGCAAAGCCATCCTATGATAAGTCACGTTTCAACCAACTCCTTGATGTATCAATATCGCTCATCCAATAAACCATCTTGCATAGTCTATCTTTCGAACACGTTCGACATAATCCACCTATCAATCATTCTCAAGTCAAGCACGCTACGACATAATTCATCGCTAAACCATAATTTATATTTTACATTCCCTAGGTTATTTATCCCAATTCACGAAATCGATCACAAGGTCATCTGACTTAACAATACATTGTGCCCCGATCTCACGCGAGTCAAATTTTCTACGATGGACATGAATCACCATGCACGCTCCTGCGGGATAATCATCCTCATCGGGACATAACTCTGGTTCGAGTCTAGACTAATTCATTCTCGATGTGTGGATTGGACCTAATCAATCCTCAATTTTATTTTATTCATCAATCGCAAGTCCTAACATCCTCAAATTTTCCTTCGCATCAAACCGACAAGTCGAGATAATCAAAGTTGCCGCATCCTGATTTTCCGAGTTCGATCATTCCTGCGACATAAATCAAATGTCAGCGCTCACGCGAAACGATCGCCCCAAATTCGATACAACATATGTACGAGGCTAGAGTTGCACTCGCGCAAGACAAGATCGTCGACGTTGTGGCTATCAACGTAACCAACAAAACATGATCATTTTCATCCAACATTCATCTCAATCAGAATCCTAAGTATAGCATCCAACCGAACAATAACATTTGTACGATCGTCATTCGTCGAATCAGAGTACCCCCGAGTTATCGCATATCAATCTTTGATACGCCTCAATACCATCAACGATATGCGTAACTTGACGATCTTCCTTTGTAGCCAATTTCGAATCGTACGAATGATGCTATCATCCGACTAGATAATCTCCTCGACATTCAAGTTCAAGTTCAATCATTATCCCTCGAATCATTCACAACATCAATTTTCTCAAACTAATTTCACGTTGTCACTCCCCTTTCCCAGAATACCTATTTTAATACGTGTTCTGCTTGAATGTATTTATTTAATACTTATCATGCATTTGTTCTGTATTTAATTCCTTTAGTTTTTGGCTAATTACTTTCTGTATTTTATTTTCTGCTCTTGGGTTCGGCTTGGTTTGGTTTGTTTCCGAATTTTTATGGTTCATCATGAACCGAACCCAACTCTCCACCTACCACATTTTTATTTAAAGCCCCAACCCCTTTCTCTCTCTTCATTCTTCTTCTTTCTCATTTACTCTTCTTCTTCTTCTTCCTAATAACTCTTTCCACCTACCAAACTCATAGGCAAGTACATCTTACTTCCACATGAGAATCCATTTTATGGTTCATTTATCTTCCTCTCATGATTCTAAGATAGTTTAGAACTTGGCACTTTGCATTTTGAAGTCTCATTTTTAGTACATATAGAAATTACTATTTTTCGGATTTTATTGGTTTTGATCTATCAAACCTCCTTATTGCCAAGTTTTGTTCGTTCCAGATTGTTGAGATTGTGTTATACGTCATTCTGACCCGTGGAAATCCCATTTTTGGCTTGGAATGAAGGTTCCATAGAATTTGGAGTTCGAAAAGAGCTTTACGACCACGTTTTTACGTGCCAGCGTAATATCAGGCTCTACACACACGTTTATACGTGCTCGTGTAGTATCAAGCTCTACGCCCACGATCATTCGTGTCAGCGTGAATCTGTTTTATGCAAGTCGACTTGGCTTGGCGTATTACTCTTTACGCGTATTCATTCGTGCGTAAACCTGACTCTTTACGCATGCAACCATTATGCGTGGCTCGACCCTTTAGGCGTACAATGTTTCATGCGTAACACTATTCTTTACGCATACAAGATTCATGCGTAAACTTTGACTCTTTACGCATACAATGTCTTACGCGTAACGTTACTCTTTACGCGTATAAGTTTTTATGCGTAACTCTATTTTTTACGCGTACTATTCTGGCTTGGCATAAGACGAGTTTTTTTGTGCAACTTTATTCCTTATTGAGCGTATCCCTTTTACGCGTACATGTTTTACGCGTAACATTACTTTTTATGCGTACAATGTTTTATGCATGTACATTGTTCCATGCGCAACATTATTCTTTACGCAAACTTCCCTCATGTGTAAACTTCCTTATGCATAATTTATTGAGGTACTCCTTTTTATGTACATGGCATTTCTCTATTATATCCCTACGCCTTTTGATATGAACCCGATATAATCATGATATATTAATATTGTTAATATAGATTGTTATGTGGAATGTGCCTTAGGTCTCGATTGATTCATGTATACCCAGAATGACTGAAACTTAACCCTGAGAGTTATAAACTCGACCATACTAAATACTAGTTTGACTTTCATGCCTTGGCACGAATTGACATTGATTGTTACCTTGACTAAATGATTGATCATGCGTTCCTAGTTGGAACTAAAGAGACTAGCTAGTCGTCTTACTGAAACTGAATGAGACACGTTCATATTAACTATGAACCATTGCAATCGACTAGCCGATCCCGAACATTGGCATATGGACGCGTGCAGGCTTCAACTGATTTTCTACAAAAGCATCATGTGTAATTTACAGTCAAGGTATGATTATTCCGTGGCTAGGTTTGATTGTTGTATTACGCTATGTAAGACTTACAACCTAACTGCACGGACATCGTTGTAGAGTTATGCATATCGTACTCTGTACGGAAGTATTCATTCTGAATGACCATGATCCACGGTATGGGATTTCAATTAACATAGGGACTACTAAGTTAAATAAAATAACGATTGTATGGAGAGAATGGATTCCCGAGTTCTTACATGGTAGCCATCCTTGGGGTAATTAGTGCCCCGACATGCCGGCTGGTTCCCATAGATACTACAAATCTGCCACACGGGCAGGGAGCAATATCTGCTTATATTTATTTACTGTATACTGATGACGGGCGTCCCGCTGGGACTCGTCTAACTTCTGATTGGCATAATTGATTACTGGGTAGACTAGCCTTGCTTGTGCATAGTAAGAACTGAGGAATCCTTATTACATATTTCTATGATAACTTGGAACTCACAGTTAGCAAGCCATAGTAGTTGCATTACCGTTTAAATCGATTTGTCTGTGTACTGTACTTACTTCATTAACTAACTAAGATGATCACAACGTCAGGACATGACGGGTCAACTTCTGTCCTTGTTTGGTTGGAAAGTTGGTTTGAAGTGTCATGATATTGTGTGAACCACAGTTGCAAGTGGAGACTTATTATTATATTCTTAACTCTTACTACTGGTTTTAGTTCTCATGTCGTGCTTCCTTGTGGTACTTGCTATTTGAGGTCTAACCTCTATGGTTTTGTATGGCCAGATTTAGAGCCAGTTCCCGAGGACTCCGCTTACTTCTACCTCCAAGATGGTCAATACTAGAGGGATGATCACAGGAGGAAACGAGTGGGTTCCTTGCTTCCCTGCTTGTTTTGCTACTTACTTTACATTTTGCCGCTTGGCACCGACATGTCAGTTGGATTGTCTTGTACTTACTTTTACATAATTGTAACTAAGTCAGACTGCAGCTGATAACGATTGTGTATACCTTGTTATACCATCTGGCTATATTTTGTACAGCCAAATCTCAAGAATATTTTGACTAAGCGTTTGGGACGTCTTACTGCTTTATCTTACATGTTCTCTATTATTGCTTCATGTTTGAATGATTGAGATAATAGATGTTGAAAGACCATAGCGAGACTTTCATGTAGTATGCACCCCCTTGTCTTTTAGACAGCATTGATCGTATTATAAGGTCTTCATCTACCCGTAATACGTAGCTGGCTGAGTCACTCCCCCACTCTCCGGTATTTTGGTTCTGGGGTGTGACACACGAATTGTTCATCCGTTTATCTTAAGTCATCGACCAACGTGTTTTCTCAAGTCGCATCATTCATTGATAACTCAAATCATCGAGCAACATTCAATCCAATCCTTAGAGTCATTGCGTAACTTCAAAATTTAACTTTTTTATGCACGCTATCTATCTGTCGTGCTAACTTTTTATATACGATCCGTATCAATTTCTTCGATCAAGTCATCCGTTCGCTACACCTTAACTTATTCCTCGAATCGATTTCATCTACTCGCTCATTTTCACGTTTTATACTTGCGTAATCCTCAATCATGTGCACGTTCCGTGCGCGTCAATTTCTAGGTTGTTCGAATCACACATCGTCAAATCTTAAGACTATAACTTGTTCAATGATACTCAATCTACGGCTTTGCATACACGCGATGTTCGTTGATAGACTCATTGACACCCCGAATCCTCAATCGATCGATCGACATCTCTGAGGCTGTCGCATATACCACTCATGGATGAAGTCATTTAACTAATCCTCAACTATCATTTGAATCAAAATCGGCTTCTTCAAATTTTCCGTTCGAACCCTTCTTCAATTTCTAAGCACGCTCATCTATATCGCATCGACGTTATTGTCGCTCGATAGCACCCCTATCGATAGTCATCTCACTTTTACTCAATCGAGTTCAACTCATTCTTGTTCGACACAATTCGAATCCCGCACTCGACTCTTCTAAGGTCGACGCAAATCCTTGGTGTATATGCCCAGCCCGACTTAGCCAACCGTGCATACGCAAACCATCTTTTTGTTTTGTCAAAAACTATTCTCCTATATTTTGCAAAATAATTAGACTTATTGTATGGACATCCACGGGACATTTGAGAGAGAGCGCACCAACGATATCAACTTTGCGAAAGTAACACTTCAGAGTTTACAGAAATAGCGGAGTTAAAGAATTCAATCGATAGTCCAAGGACGTAAAGCCGTGCTCTGATACCATAATATCACGCCCCGCTCCCGTAGGAGCGATCGTCCTCGCTAAGGCGTGATGCCGCACGAGCCTAGGTTGCGCTCGTGCAAGGCAGGTTCCATAACGGCCGATTTCAGCGGCTGCAACTGGGTCATCGCACAGAAGTCCCAAGCAGAGACATTGAATAATAGCAGCAGAATTTGAAGCAAAACACAAGTCATTACAAAACACTCTTTTATTGATATTGAAACAAAGGTTACAATGGGCCACAAGACCAAGATTACAAGTTTCTTAAGCTCACTCAACTCAAGCTCACATTACAAGTCACTCAGCTCTCTCTCATCTCTCAATACATGTCTTGAGCCAGCGGATGCTTTGGAAGGCGACGTCCATACACTATGTCCTGTATAAGTCTTGAATACATGCGGCCGCACGCTTCGAATCGCCAAGGAACTCCGTGCATCGATGCATCCAAGCGAGCTCCGCGCCACGAGCTTCTACATGTGCCTGCACATGAAAACTATGTTGGTGTCAGTACTCATCTGTACTGGTGGAATGAGCTCCTCGCCCACCCATACAAAACCAACACGTTAATTTACTTTGTGTGTAACATAGTCCCTTTTATGATTGTCATTCTACTCTTTTCTTAGGATCGGCTTTAGGACAGACGCCTTGGCCTATTTTGTGTCTCAAGACCATTTCGTGCTTGCAACGCAACATTAACTCAACAATGTTAACCTATCAAGTCGTGTCTGCCGAACGGCTTAAAATCAGAGATGCAATTACGCGATAAGACTCCATTCCTATGTGACCGTGCTATAAGTCCTTGTTGAGGCCGTGCCTCGCAACTCAAATGAGACCCAATCATATTGCCGCCTCGCGACCCTTGCCGCCTCACGGCCTTTCGCTACTAAATCATAAACTGACCCATCCAACTTGTGAACTAAGTGTCACTCGAACAACTTTGCCTTGCGGCATTTCCTGACTTAAACTCAAGACAACTCAAACCAACTTATGCAACTTATATGCCGACAACTCAAGACTCGACGCCACATCTCGTGCCGAAGCACGGTGTCTTCGTTGCAGCTAAATATTAGGCCTAACATTTTGTGCTTCAACTGCACACACACATTCAACTCGACTCCTTGATATACTGCACTCAATACTCGACTTAATCCAAAGGCACACACGCGGATCGCCGCCTATGCCAACTCATCTATATGAACTAGTCACTAACGCCCAGCACTATAATAGACTCCTTTTGAGCTTTTGTTACACAGACGCTCCTTGCCAGCGCGAGTAGCTAGCTCCGCTACAAGTTTCCGCTAACTCGTGCAGTCATCCAGCACAGCTATGAATGTCTCCATCACAACGGTTTCCATGGGCCGCCTGGGTCTCCGTTCGAGAAACAGATTTATTTACCTTGTACAAGTTGTCCAATGACCATGCAAGACTCGACTCAAACTAACGTCTCATACAGTCAATCTACTTCTAGTGTTACCATCTCTTTCAGGGCCAAGTTCAATACTTCTCACATCTGAGACCTTGCCTCGACGACCCAGTCGTGAGCATTCTTCTCTTTTGCCTCGACGACCCAGTCGCGAGCATTCTTCTCTCTTGCCTCAACGATCCAGTCGCGAGCATTCTTCTTTCTTGCCCTATCATTTCACTCAACTCAAGAACAACTATTTGAAATACTTTCCAAACCCAATAAATCAACCGTGGCCCGTGCCTTAAAACACTAAATCTGTGACATCGTGTCTTAAACCAACTTGAAACTCTATGTGACACCACCGCCCAAGTAATACTCTATATGACGGGTCTTACGATCGTGGAACTATGTGGTTATACCCAGCCGTAGAACTCATAGGACTGTGCTTGCTACTACTCCTGATAGCTTAACATAACTTGCCTAACTTACTTTGCAACAACTTGACGAACAAAGGCTGCATCAAGCTTTGCATCGTAGGAACGTGTCGTGCACGCGTTCGACTTTGAACAACCAAGTTATTTGGGGTGCCTGGACTTATACCAAAAGTCGTGCAATACAAGTTAACCCGTCGGCGAGCAGAGGCTATGCCACGCCTTAGGCGAAGAGACCGTGCATGCTTTATGAAGCATTTATGCAGGGCTAACTCTTAGCTTGTGGCGAAGACCAACTTTTTCTTCTCCCAAGCCACGGGACAAAGGACCGAGTATCATTTTCAAAGCATGCCGTGCACCAACTCTAAGCCGACCGTTGGACCTTTCATATTCTAACTCAATTCGACCTGTCGGGATTACTCTCTTTATCTATGTGGATTCGTCTCTTTTATTATCAAGCCTACTTGTGCGAGTTGAAAACATGCGATTTATTATGTGAAGGCAAAGATGAGGCAAGTTCACTGAAACTACTCCACCTGAGCGAGCAGTCGCCTTGACCGAACGATGTCTTCGAGCAAGCCGTTACAAGGCTATGTTCGAACGTCGTTGGCATTTTGATTCCTTCGATTGACTGAGAGGGACGGGGCACTATACTTCAGAATTGTTCACATGACCATTTATACTCCCCCATACCCCAATCAATATACAAACATCCAGACAAGTTATGTTATTGTACATGATTTCACATGGGAGCCCATAAATGGGTGCCCATGAAGTATACATGGGGGGCTCTGTGAACATGAGAGTACATGAATCACAAGAGTGCACATGAATGATGAAAGCACATGAATACATGATGTACGTGAAAAGCACATGACATGACGTATCCCGATGCTCCCGAGGGAAATAACATCTCATAAAAGGATCCATATATTACCAATCCGTCTTAACAACGTGACAGCATCAAGTAAAGTAATCTAGAGCATAAATATAAATCCTAACAAGTATAAAACGGTCAGAGAATGTACTCGCCTGATATCCTGAGTATCTAATGAGTATAGATGTCCAGACAGAGTATATGAGTCCTAATTAGAGCAACACAAGTCACAACATGTCCATAATGGTAATATTGAAGATTAAAATGCATTCTACATGATTTCTAGGTCATTCTAGACTAAAGTCAACTCATGGTCAACTCTAGTCAACTATACTAGTTAAACTAGGTCAACTAAGTCATACTAGGTCTAAACCTAGTTCAACAAGTCTAACTAGGCCTAACCAAGCCTATACTAGCAATCAACACATTACCCATGTAACACACAAGTATATATATATATAGATACTAATACACTATACTTAAGCTAATGCCTAACTACAAGTATTAATGTATATATACATATATGCATTCATTGATATCATATATTCACATCATCTATATTCATATATCTCATATATATAAATAACAATATATATGTATCTATACATTACATAGAGGTGTCAAGTAGGGTAATATGGTGTGAAAGTATAGTGTCAACATATTAGTGCCTATGTAAGTGAATTACATAATGTGTCAACATATATATGTGTATGTAGAGAGGGGTGTAAACTGTGACAAGGTATCACAAGTGGTGAGTGTACATGTATCAATGTAAGGGTGTATGAGTGTACATAAATATGAAGTGTCAATGCATAGTGTACATGTAAAGAGTGTCAATTTAGGACTGGACAGTAGGAAAGGGGGTTCAGTTTTAGAGGTAGTGTGTCAACATACAATGATTTCAAGTATAGCATAGAGTAGGTTTCATTCTCAGGCAGTATGGGGGTTCAGTGTTAGTGTAACATGTGAATACTGGCAGCAAGGGAATCATTTCTCAGGTTAACGCATCTATAACCTCATCTCAGTTGAACCCAATCTATATCTCAGGAAACATGTATATATATCAAACCTTATTCTCAGAAATATATATATATATATATATATATATATATATATATATATATATATATATATATATATATAAACTTTCAATCTCAGGAAACAAATGTGAACAAACCTACAAACACTATTTGTATCAGACATTTAGTTTCGAAAAACCCATATCAACCCAAATCAAATATCCCAATGATCCCATGTATGTAAACATGATCTCAGGCATAAACACATGTTAAACAATATTAAATTATCATTAATTAACAGTTTAATTATAATTTAAACTCAAAAAAACACAACTATGAACATAGTATCAGAAAAAGCCCTCAAACCTTAAATCAACATTCGAAATCCAATCAAAGGCCAAATTAGTGTGTGATATCGAGTTGTGCATATGTTCTCGTGTCTCACAAGTCTACTCGTGTCCAAACAATATGACATGAGGTGTCCAAACATTCGAAAGCACTCACAGACACGCACAGCACGGTGCACTCTCGTACGGCGAGTCCAACGCCTCGTGGATACGACACGGCTCACGTGGAGCCACGTGGTTGTGTCCACGTGGAGCCCACATGTAGCGCTACACCCTCGACATGACACAACGTGTCCACGATTTGTCTACACTCTGTACGACATGTGTATCAGAGCACAGACACAGTCTGTTTGCACAGCATACGAAAATGATGCGACCCAAATTCCGATGCCGACACGATACGACACGCCATGCCACTTGGGGGCTGGTGTGTCAGTCATGTGCCCTTGACGTATGCCAAGTATCACGTGTCCAAGTGACATAGATACAGAGAAATCCTACTCGAGTAGCAGGACACAGACTGCATGGTCGTACGGTGTGTCCTGCCCCCATTTGGACACGACACGAGGTCGATTCCCAACTCAGTCAGTGACGAATCGAAGAACACACATAGCACTACAAATCTGTTCAAATACTTTTTAAAAATATTAATAAAAATTCTATTATGGTATTTCATCGAACACCTACCCTAGGACACTGATACGTATCCGAAACGCGTATCAAAATGATATGAATTCCTACCAAACTCACTCTACAGCTAGGGGACACCTAGATGCATGCTATCATGAAGAGAAAACGGAAACTTAATGGGATTTGGGGGCATTTACCTATTGGGAGAGATCTCAATCAAAAAGCTCCAAAATGAGAAGCCCTCCTCCAATGGCTAAGTGAGCTCCAAACCTAGCAAGCAAGCTCCCTTCAACCTCTACTCCAGAAATGACCTCCAATGCAAGTGAGTGGGATCAATTTGGTGGAGAAATGGTGAGATTTGATGATTTGGGAAAGAACTATTAGGGTTTCTAAAGGGGTATTTCTAAAAGAGGCAAGTGAGCATTAAGAGACATTATATAGGGGTGTTGGTGTCTCCATATGGCTGTGATGTGGCCGGCCATATAGGGATTAGGGTTAGGGTTTCTTGGGAAATGGTCATGGGCCTAATGCACTAGCTAGTTGACTAAGCCTTCTAAGTAAAGGGCCCAACTACCAAGGAGACTCATTCTCTACATGAACCCAAGTCAACTTAAGTTAGATTAGGGTCCCACACCATTCTACCATGCTAACTAAGTCGCCAAAGTCAAAGTCAAACTCTAGGCTAGCCTCTATAGTCTCAACTAGCAAAAGTCAAAAATCACAACACCAACACAATAAACAATAAAATAATTCACAAAAATCAAAATGACCAAAATACTCTCAAACTAAAATAAGGTAGTAACAATTGTACCATGTCACAGGACTATAATGGTCACACAAGGTGCGTTATAATTCGTCAAACGTGAGGGTCGTAGGCTGAGGCTAACTTACTCATCTGTTCATCCATGCGCATCTCAACATATCCACTTGTAACTGCATTCGAGTTCATCATATCACTGAGTCTGGATCGTGCACATATTCAAGACGTCCTCCAAATATATATATTTCAACCAAGCTTAGCGATAGCGAAGTCGGACAAGCAGCTCGTGATAGTTTCAAATTGTCGGTCGTTTTACTAACTCGATTAAAATTGAACTCCGGTTCGTTTCACTATCATCCATCTAGATCCTTGAGATGACCCTATTCATTTCTCAAAGCGTTCTTGTCTACAAAATTAATACGATTTCTTCTAGCAGAGACGACCAACATCCAAGTAACTCTAGACCAATTTACGACCAAACATTGCACTACCATCGAGTACGTCTTTCGAGCAATGATTCAAATTCGTTATTCTAACTTTTCTTGCGCGTCATCGATTTCTATCGTTCATTTCATTCGGGTCTGATATTCATATCATTAGCGTACACTTCTAGTTCCACGTTCTAACTCTAAGTCTTGTTGTCCCAGATCTATCATCCATCGAAAAAAATTTAAAATCGGTCACACAGATTCAATCACTTGGCATAGGGTTGTCTACCTATCCGCTAGGTCAGCTCACAAGGTCATAGTTATAACTCAAGTTCGCCATTCATCAGACAAACTCATTGCACGACGCTCGCCCCAATTCTATGGTCAAACCATTGTTCGTTCGTACGGGATACTCTACCCAAGCTCACTTTACCAAATTTCTAAACATCAAACAGTGTTCATCCCGTCCGCATTAAGACATTCTTCGTATGGGATCCGAGTCTGTTGCTCAGCAAAATTCCTAGCATATCGATATCACACGTCCAACTAGCAATTTGTATAGTCTATCTCTTCGAACATGTTTGATATAATCCACCTATCCAAGTGAATTATACCACGACACGGTATGTCACCAAACCATAATTCTCATACCATAATCTCTAAGTCGTTTGTCACGCCCCAGAACCAGAATACCGGAGAGCGTGGGCAGACATAGCCAGATACGTAATCCTAAAGTACGTTAATACTCTGAAATCACGTATAAGCTTTCAAGATATGGGGGTTACTCTACAAGCCATCAGTCAATCCTATGGTTTAACAATCCGAGGTATCTCAATCACAGGCAATTATACAAGAGCAAAGAGTACGATCATCATACATACAATAGTAAGGCATCCCGAACCATATATACATGAAAGATCATGAAGCCAGTACCATAGAACTGAGGACTAGCTAGAGTATTAGTCGTACATGATAAGGACTAGCTATAGTCTAGAATACACATATCATGTTTATGCCCGTAGGCTACAATATCAAGGAAAATACCAAAACACGAGCTAAACACGTGCTCGAGGCTAAACGTTACAAGAGGAGAATTTACATATTAGTGGAAGAATGAAGAAGAAACCCACCGAAGTACTCTGGTGCTCTGGCTGGTCACCGTCGAATAGATGGTGCGGTAGATCCTTCGGGCTCTTCTATCAGAACCTGGCCATGCAAAACCAGTGGGGTCAGACCCCAAATAGCAAGTACCACAAAGGAGGCCGAACTATGAACTTAAAACCAGCAATCATAGGCAATCAACAGGGAGAGAAAGCAATAAGTAAAGGAGGATCGAGATTCGTACAGTAACAATACACTTATCCCGAACATAGGAAGACAGTAAGTAAATCATCATCGACATAAAGTAAACTGGAGAACATGTTAAATAAATAGAACTGGGAAGGTGATATACGATGGGATGACCATGGGAGTATTCAGATAACCAGGTTATAACCCGTAAACCAAACAAGGACCGGGGTTGTAACCCTTCGTCTGAACAGAACTTGGCTTCTCCCACCATTTATCGGCAAGGTAAACATAAGAAATCAGGACATGTAACAATCTTGAACAGAATCAAGACAAGAATAGACTGGTAAACTCCATCCAATCATTTCACGGCCAAGCAATAAGTACGACTTGATACATTAACTAACTAGGGTTATCACAGGCCTAGTTACTAGCAAGATGCAATGAGATGTTCCTCCAGCCACAAGCCCTGCAGCTAATCTAGGTTATCCAGGCGACTTGGATTCATTAAGCAGTTATCAATAATTATGTGCCCCATATGACGGTGGGCTGGAAATGTGCCCTACTCGACGGCAGGCTACAAGTCCAAACAATTGTGGCCGGGATAACGGGATCGCCTGTAACTGGAAAAATCTCTCATGACTACTGAATTATTCTAGTTATTAGCCTTAGTAAATTTTAGCGGGTACCCCTGATCGTGGTACTCAGGGGTCCATGTCCTAGACATGATGCAAAACAAGACGGGTTCATTTGTACAAGCACAATCGTCCACAGTGTCCAGGCCATTCAATCTTGTCGTGTCATGCTAGACGTCGCAACAGCGGTCCGAGAAATATCATGCCAGGTTTATCATGTCAAGAGTGCGCCACGTCCGGCCACTATCATTCCTTATTACTAGTCAAGAGTGCACCACCACGGGTCCCTGTAAAGTCACTCTCATTTATCAAAGAGGGGAGAAACTTGCATAATTAAATAATAATATAATATAATATATATATATTATTGAAGCCAAGAAGAAACTCTACAACTTTCATGTTGGGAGTGGAAAGAATTTCTGACCACAATTCAGGCAAATAAAACATTAAACAATCAAAGTGGACCTCATGCGGCCCAAAAGTGGGAGAACAAACATGCGGTCAAAGAGAGTGGGAGGCCACCCATGCGGCTCCAAATTTATTTAAATGAAATCAGTCAAACATTTAAGGCCAGCAAGCCATATACGGCTAGCATACAATTGTGCATGCGGCCAAGAGAGTGGGGTGCCATCCATGCGGCCAAGAAACAATAAATAGGCCATAAAATCAAATAAGACAAAAGATAGTGGGACCCTCATTAATTGCAAACTCCCACTTCAGCAAGCAAGTCAACTAAAAGAAGCTATGTGGGACCCCCAACAATTAATGCAATAAAAAAAGGTTCACGTGAACCATTTAAATATTGGTTCACGTGGCCAAGCAATGATGACATATAATAAAATATATCATGCAAGTACATGCAGCTCAATAAAAGCCATGCGGCCAAGATTAAATTCAAGGTCCAGAAGTACAATGGCCATGCGACCAGCAAGTGGGAAGAGGCCATGCGGTCAGAATTAATATAGCAAAGAAAGTAAGCCGCATGCAATTGTTGCATATGCGGCTAAGAAATGGAAGCTTGCTATGGCAAAAAATTAATGCAAGTTGCTACCAACATCTTTATTCATGCGGCCAACTATGGGCAATTAATGCTTTACCCAAATGTGGCCAGGCAAGTGCCAACTGGCCAAGGCCATGCGGATACAAGCAATAATTTCATGCGGATGCAAACAAGAGAAGGGAATATAATATTCCTTGCTAAATACATGTAGGGAATATTACCATGCGGATTGCAAGCAAAGACTAATGCTAACATGCATTAAACATTAATGCATGCAAACATGCACCCACAACTTATGCGGCTCCAATATTATTTATTTTCCATGCAAGCTTGCTTAAGCTTTCACAGGCAAGCCTTGCATTAGCAAGTTTAAAGAATAAAAAGCATAAAAAAATCATTAAAAGCAGTAAAAGCATTAGCAAGCATTAAAGCATTAAAAGCTTAAAGCATTAAAAGCATTAATAAATGCAAGCTTACATTAGTAACTATAAATGGCTAAAAGTGAGGATGGCCAACTAATACGTAAGCATGCAAGCATGCTAGCTTGCATGCATGTAAAAATTTAACATGCATTAAATATAAATATATATAGCATTGGCTGCATTAATTATACATGGCATATAAAAGTTGCATGCGGCTCCAACAGCACTATACTAGTGCATGCGGCCAGCAAACATATATAAGCATGCATTTAATACAAGCTAAAAAATAAAAATGGCATTAAATGCATGTGATGATGCCAGCTAAAATGGAAGGCCATTAAATAATTACTAATGCATGCAAGCTTTAAAGCATGCATTAAATATACAAGCTTATGCGGCTGATGCTAAGGCCATGTATTAAAATATACATGGCATTGCACATGCGGCTCACTGCTAAATGTTCATACGGCCAGCAAATATTTTGACGGCCATGCGGTCAGAAATATTTACTCATGCGGCCAGCAAATATCAAAAGTGTAATTACTGGCTCCCACAGAAAACATGTCCATGAAAAATACCATGGCCTCCATGCTCCACCAAACTACAGTGGGAACCCCAAATCCAGACTTCTATGGGTCAAATTTGGGTAAAATGAAATTCTATACCACATGGAACCATCAGTTGACAAAAATGTACAAGTTTGACAGATCAGAACCCATGAAAACCGAAAATACCACAAAGCTAGATCTACCACAATCCACCCGGTAAAATCAAAAACTCCAAGTTCTAAACATGCTTAGAATCATGCAAGGAAGAAGATGGAACAAACAAAAAATAAATTTGCTCAAGGTTCGGCAAGGTATACTTGCCTCTCTCTCTCTCTAATGGCTAGGGTTTGGTGGAAAAGAAATTAATGAGGGTGAATGTGGAGGGAGAGAGAAAAAGTGGCTTATATAACAAGCTCAAGTGATCTCCACCATTCATTCATCTCCACTCAATCTAGGCCATACACCTTATCTCATGAGAAACCAAACTAAACCAAACCAAACCAAGTCAAGGTGGAACCGAACCAAATAAAACCAAGTCCAAGATAAACCAAGTCATGAAAATCCTACACTTAGGAAATTTTTTAAAATATCATGCAAATTGATAAATACGAAATACGGCTCAAATAAACACGTATCCGTATAAAATATCGATACAGTGAGACGGGTCTCACATCGTTCAACACAACTTACGCATTCGATCACAAGGTCATCTAACTTAACAATATATCACACCCCAATCTCACACAAGTCTAATTATCTATGGTGGACATGAAATTACCATGCCAACGCTCCCGCAGGATAATCGTCATCATCGGGACGTAACTCTTGCATTCAGTCTAGACAAATTTATTCTCGATACGCAGATTGGATCTACTCAATTTCAAATTTACCTAATCATCAATCATAAGTCCAAACAATCCTCGACTTCACCTTCGCATTAAACCACACATCGAAGCAATCCAAATTGCCACACCTTGATTTTTTGAGTTTGATTATTCCTACTGGACATGAATCACCATGTCAGTGTGAGCGCAGAATAATCATCCCAAATCCGACGTGACACATATGCAAGGCTGGAGTCACGCTTGTGCAAGACAAGAACGTCAATATTGTGGTTATCATCGAACAATCAAGATACTTTCCTTTCATCCAAACATTCATTTCTATTAAAATCCCAAGTGTAGCATCCATTGAAACAATAATTATTTTACACGATCATTATTCCTTGAATCAGAGTACCTTCGAGTTATCGTACATCAATATTTGATATGCCTCAATACCATCGATGATGTGCATAACCTGACGATCTTCCTATGTAATGAAATCCGAGTTGTGCAATAGAACTCCTCAATTTGCATCGTTCTATGCTAACTCGAGTCATTGAGCAACATCTATTCCAAATCCTTAATCATTCTCGTATCTCCAACCCAACATTCATGTACGCTATCTTCCAATTGTGCTATCTTCAATCTTATCTATAAGTATTTTACCTTAACACAAGTTTCAATCCATTCGACTATTCCGAAATCGCATGTACGGTCGACCAAGTTTTCTCAACCAAGACATTCATTTGTTTCACCTTTGGCAAATTGTTATTCAATGTCGTCTTCAAATTCGTACTACATATTCACGAATTGTCCGAACGATATCTCGTTCGAGACTCTCGAAATCATGACCAACTAAGTATTACTCGTTCTAAGGCTTAGCGTGATAACGCCGCTTGCGGATATACTCGTTGCTACCCGTAAATCCTTAATTTTGCTCGAATATTTTTCGAGATGGTCCATACACCACTTAGGGGTCAAGCTACTCGACTAATCGTCAAAACTCACTCCTATTTCTCTTCGAGGCTATCATATACACCACTCAGGAATCAAGTCATCCCATCTAGTCTTCAATCACGTTTGTATCATTTGCTCATACATTTTTTTTGATTCGTTTCTCAAAATTCTAGCATGGTCCCTCGCACCGTCTCGATAATCTAAGTCTCCTATACCTCTATGGATAGTCCATCATGCAAATCAAATTTTTGATTCAAACTCCTCGATAAATTACCCGTTTGAACTATTCCTGAAAACCCAAACACCATTTTCGGTGTTTGCCTTAGCGTTGGTCCATTAGCGTTTCTATCGATACAGATTATAAGTCTAACTTATTCTCGTCCGAGCGATATTCAATCTCGCTCACAAACTCACTCGCACCAGAAGGTCTAGGTGTGCGTGATACTTGGCACAATTTAGCCAAAAGGCTGTGTGCATAGCCATCCCGTTCGAACTATATGTCGGTCTCCTACACTCATTTTCTATTGTCAACGTAAGTTCATTCTGCCATGCACACCACTTGCTAACTTTAGCCCGGGTTCCTTTCAATTCAAGTCCGACACAGTTTGGCACAAAGGCCTTCGTATATCGATCACGTTCAATCGAATACTTGTACGAGCTTCTGAAAATATTAGACATAATGTATGGAACATCCCAAGGAACAACGAGAGTGAGCGTATGCTTCTTTTATCTATGAACGAGCTTTCAAAACTGAGAGAATCGATATGAAGTCCTAGGACGTGAAGCCGTGCTCTGATATAATTTTTCATGCCCCTGTGCCGGAGGACCGGTCATCCTTGCTAAGGCGTGATGCCGTATGAGTCTAGGTTGCGCTCACGCAAGATCAGGCTCTGAAACGCCCGATTAAAGGCTAGGCCACAGAGTCGCATATAGTGTCCCTATTTGCAGCAGAAACTAAATGAACACAAGTAGACACAAAATCAAGCTCTTTATTGATATTCAAGAAGTATTACAAGCGGCTCTAGGCCGAGATTACAAATCTCTCAAGCTCTCTCTTTCTCTCTCTCGAAATATAAAAGACGTGCCAAGCGGCTTACAATATAGGATGATACAAGGCGATGTTATAACACATTATGTTCTGTATATAGTGCTTCAGCACTTTTACGACGTTCCAAGGCTTCAGAGTTAGCTCCCTGCCTTAGCACGCACGATGGAAGACTCTGCACCTAATGAGGTTCTTCTGCCTCCTGCAGGCAGACTATGTGGTTATAAGTACATTGTTATGCACTGGTGGGAGACTAGCTCACCCAACTCGCTATCATTACCAAATATGTTCGATTTAATTTCGTGCACCATCTATCAGTTGTTGTCTTTTTAATCTTGCCTTAGGATCAGTTTTATGGCATATAATTTAAAGTCTATCCCGTGTTACCAATATCAAGTGTCGCATATGAATAGCATTCACAACTTACCATACTTACCATACAATCTTCCATGTCCAAGATAAACCAAATTATCCAACATATTATATAAAAGGATTCGACGAAATTGCATAAACATTTACGAGCGTTATGGACGTATTTTAATCACAGTAGGACAAAGTACTCATATTTTGTCGAGGTGTTTTATTCTCAAATTTGGTTCAGACAAGTTTTATTTAGTTACTCCGTTGTTCAGATTTCTCAAATTACTTGTTTTAATGTAAGGTCTCATATGCGGATTGCCACAATCGGGCCAGCTTAATCTATATGCACCAGTCGCTAGCACCACAAGCCATTTGGACTATTCATCTTAGTATCGTGGTTCCCTATCAGCCAGTGATGGCTGGTACACCCTGATAGGCTACGCAATACCTGACTTACGTCTCTTTGGTGCCCGAGCCCGAACCCAAGCCGCCAGTAAGCCATGATTCCACCTAGCTGGCACGATATCTCTGATCGTTCCTCGAAATCATTATTCACTTCTTTCCCTCGTGCACGAGTTGTCCACGACCATTTTGTATTGTCTTGTCATTTTTAACTTAACGGGCTGTCTCTGAGCCATAGGCTGTCTTGAGCCATAGTTTATTACCGAATAGGTTGGTGGCGGCGGCCGTGTAGCACGGGTAGCAAGCCCCGTTACACGTCCATGTCATACCTGTTGCTAATCTTTTTTGTCTTCTTTTATGCCTTTCTTTTATTTCATTCATTCACTTATTCGATCATTCATTCATACATTCATTCACTTATTCATTCGTTCATTCATTCATTCATTATGCAGCACCCTGTACGAGAATTGCCTTGGTGACCTAACGGTCTCGAAGTCTTTCGATATTACTATTACACTGTTCGAAATGACTATTTGATAGTCTTCCTGTCGTATTTTAGTGAACCATTTATTGTTTAGTACTTCAAGCTGTAGTACGTTCTAAGTGACAAGCAATTCATGCATTTATTGAGCACGTAAGGAAATCTAACCGATCATAAGTTGTGCCTTGGCATGAGCGTGGAGTGCGGTACGAGGGTTCAAGTAATATTCCATGTTCATTTTCATGATCTATGCAAGCATACAAGACGGGATTATTCCCTTAGTTAGGTGCGTTCAGTTCTTTTATTAACATGCAGGGGTTATCGCCTAGCAATTTAGCAGTATTGTCCAAGTTATTATGTGTCTAGGTTAAGCAAAGACAAGTTCATCGAAGCCACCCACCTTAGCGACGATCTCATCGGCTGAGCGAGACTTCGAGCGTGCCTTTGAAAGTCTAAGTTTGGATTCTTATGAAGGGACAAGTCCATTGCCTTTGCCTTAAGTGAGTCATTTTGTCGAGCAATACGAGGTTTGAGTTGTTGCACTTGCGCCATTTGATTCGACGTTCTGCTAGGATGGAGCGGGTCATTACAAGAATAGGGTCAAGCTATGGCTCTAACAGTAGCAGAAGAATTAGCATCAGGTGAGGTGGTGGCAGGTACCATTTTTTAACTCTTTTCTAGCATCAGTATTATTTGATTCGGGTGCATCGTATTCATTTATGCCTGCACGATTTACAACACGGATAGGATTGGAGCCCGAGTCATTATCAGTAAGGCTTAATATACTTACTGGTGGTGGTCTTGTGGGAGTAGATAGAGTCTTTTTTCTTGTCGAATCGTAGTTAGCGGTAGAGAGTTTTTTGCTAGATTGATAGAATTTTCGATGGCCGACTATGATGTAGTCCTAGGA
The DNA here is from genome assembly GCA_029216955.1 of Iris pallida. Lineage (NCBI taxonomy): Eukaryota > Viridiplantae > Streptophyta > Magnoliopsida > Asparagales > Iridaceae > Iris > Iris pallida. The sequence continues at coordinate 14,050,124 of JANAVB010027397.1, read as the reverse complement.
ATGGATTGGTTAAAGGATCAACATACAAGAATAGACTGCCATATTTGTAGGATTATTTTTGGTATTCCCGATGAAGAAGATTTTTTATTTTCCAGAGGCGAAGTAGAACATTCTCCACCAGTCTTGCGGATGGCAATAGCAGAAGCAGTTCAGTTTTCCAGAGTAGTAGAAGAATTTTCTGACATATTTTTCGACGAGCTTCCAGGCATGCCGCCAAAGAAAGAAATAGAGTTCACTATTGATTTGATTACAGGGACATCACCAGTATCAGAGAGTGTCTACAGAATAGCACCATCAGAATTGGAGATCCTGTACAAGATGATTGAAGAACTCAGAACCAAGGGGTTCATTCGTGCTAGTGGATCACCTTGGGGAGCTCCGATGCTTCTTGTAAAAAATAAGAATGGTACGTCAAGATTATGTATTGATTATCGGACCTTGAATTCTGTAACAATGAAGAACAGATATCCCCTACCAAGGATAGATGACTTATTCGATCAATTCAGTGGAGCGACAGTATTCTCGAAGAATGACTTGTGGTCAGGGTACCATCAGATCAGAGTTAGAGAGCAAGACATCCAGAAGATGGCATTCATATCTAGATATGGGTATTGGAAGTTTTTCGTTATGCCATTCGGAGCGACCAATGTGCCAACAGTATTCATGAATCTCATGAATCGTATATTCATGCTTTATTTGGATCAGTTTAAGATAGTGTTTATAAATGACATCTTAGTCTATAGCAAGAGTGAAGCAGAGCATGAGCAACATCTTCGAGTAGTCCTTCAGATTTTCAGAGAGCACCAGTTGTACGCGAAGTTCAGTAAGTGCAAATTTTAGCTTGATTACATTTTGTACTTAGGTCACATCATCACCAGAGGAGGAGTAAAAGTGGACCTTCATAAGATAGTAGCTATAGAGACATAGCCAGTATCCAGTACCGTTGTAAAAGTTTACAGTTTTCTAGGATTAACGGACTATTACCGACGATTTGTATCAGACTTCGCTCGAATTTTAGCGCCTTTAACGCAGTTAACCCGCTAGGATGTGCAGTTTGCTTGGACAATAGAGTGTCAGAGTTCATTCAAGAAGTTAAAGCAAGGATTGATGACGGCATCCATTCTCACGCTTCTAGATGGGACTGGAGGATTTTTAGTTTATTATGATGCTTCAGGCAGAGGATTAGGATGCGTCTTAATACAGCATGGCTAGGTAGTAGCTTATGCATTACGTCAGCTTCGTGATCATAAAAGAAATTATCCAACCCATGACTTGGAGTTAACAGCGGTGGTTTTCGCACTTAAGCTTTGGAGGCATTACTTGTATAGAAATCGGGTAGAGATTTTTATCGACCACAAGAGTCTTAAGTATGTGTTTATCCAAAAGGATCTCAACATGCATTAGAGAAGATGACTAGAGTTACTAGTGGATTATGATATCAACCTGCAGTATCATCCTGGAAAGGCCAACATAGTTGCAGATGCGTTGAGCAGAAGAGCAGGAGCTTATTTTCTAACAGCACAGCCAGAGTTATTAGCGGATCTTCAGAAGATGGGTATAGAGAAAGTTATCCCTACCAATGTGGCATTGATGGCCAGTATGCAAGTTCAGTTCAGTATAGTTAAGAGAATCAAGATAGCTCAATCAACAGATTCTAAGCCTCAGCAGCTTAGGGCAGAATGTGAAGCGGAACGAAGAGCAGAGTTATACATTCACCAAGATGGCACACTCCGGTATGGAAGGCATCTTTGTGTACCCAGTGGTGACATCGGACATGAGATCATGGCAGAGGCTCACAGTTCACAGTATTTAATTCATCCTGGTGGTACGAAGATGTATCATGATATCCGTCAGCATTTCAGGTTAAATGGCATAAAGAAGGGATAGCTCGGTTTGTCTCTCATTGTTTAGTTTGCCAACAAGTCAAGACTAAACATCATAGACCAGCTGGACTTCTTCAACCTTTACCGATTCCAGAATGAAAATGGGAACATATTGCCATAGATTTTGTGACTGGGTTACCTAAATCTCCAGCTGGAAGAGATGCTATATGGGTTATAATTGACAAACTCACTAAGGTAGCTCATTTTTTTCCTTTTAAAATTGTTCAGTCGACGGATCAGCTAGCAGAGATGTACCTCAGGCAGATAGTCAGATTACATGGAGTGCCAGTTAGTATCATATTCAACAGAGATTTGAGATTTATATCACACTTTTGGCGGAGTCTTCAAGAGATTTTGGGAACTCGTCTCAAGTTTAGTTCATCTTATCATCCGCAGATAGATGGTCAGTCAGAGTGCACGATTCAACTCTTGAGGATATGTTATGATCCTGTACACTTGACTTTGGTGGTTCGTAAGAAGATCACCTGCATCTAGTAGAGTTCTCCTACAATAATAATTTCTAGGCCAATATTCAGATGGCACCATTTCAGGCACTGTATGGCAGGAAGTGCATATCACCTTTAGCCTGGGATGATGTAGGTGAGAGGCAGATTCTTGGTCCAGAAATGATTACTCAGACTATCGAAGTAGTCAGACAAGTTAGAGATCATCTTCGGGTTGCACAAGATCGTCAACACCATTGGACCGATCCTCATCGGCATCCTCTTGAGTTTTATATCGGTGACCACGTATTCCTTAGGATCTCGCCTACCCGTGGCGTCATTTGATTCGGCGCACGGGGAAAGATTAGTCCTAGGTATATAGGACCATTTGATATTCTCGAGCGAGTAGAAGATGTGTCATATCATCTCGCTCTTCCGCCGTCGTTACGTGAGGTACGTCACATATTCCATTTATCCCAATTGCGATGGTATATTCCGGATCCGGACCATATCCTTGATCTTTCAGAATTGGTTGTTGGTACCAACCTTTCGTATGAGAAAATACATGTATCCATATTGGACCGAAGGGAAAAGATACTCAAGAACAAGACTATTAGTTTAGTCCATGTTGCTTGGGGTTATCACTCTTTGGGTGAGTCAACCTGGGAACGTGAGGATAATATCTGATCAAAATATCCATAACTGTTTGACTCGTAAGGTATAATGTCTTCCTAATGTCTTGTGTTTTTAATTCCTTGCTTGCATGAATGATTGCTTGATTAACTGCTAGTCGTAGGTTTCCTATAGTTAGTATAGCTTTTTTCGACACCTCTAGCCTCTAGATTAAATTCTGAGGACAGAATTCTTTTAACGTGGGTAGAGTTGCCACTCCCATTTTTCGTTATACGTATTTTTTAGTATGCGCGTACAAATTTCTGACATTTATCAGGTGACCTATATTTTAGCCTTGTCTTGGTTTAACCTTGACTTGGTTTGGTTTACCTTGGTTCAACTTGGCTTGGCTTTGCTTGGTTTTGCTTGGTTTGGGATGAGATGAGAGGGTTGATATATATACCAAACTCCTCTCCCTCCCCTCCATTATTACCATTTACTTCTTCTTCTTCTTTATTTACTCCTTCCACCTACCAAACCTTAGGCAAGTGCAACTTGCTTCATGATGGATCTCAAATTTTATTATTCCATTGTCTTCCTTGCTTGATTCTACGCCTCTTTAGAACTTGGAGTTTTTGGTTTTGATGTTTACATTTTTGTAGATCTAAGTTTATAGTTTTCTCGGTTATTCTTGGTTTTGATCTCTTAAACTTTGTTATTTCTGAAATCTAAGGGTTCCATGTTGTGGAAAATTTTATTCTACCCAATTTTGGCTTTTGAACACTTGATTTTGATTTATTTTGAGAAAGTTATGGCATTTTTGTGTTCATGGGTTCCCGCACATCTTTGGTGCAGCGGGGACAATGAATAATGTCGTGCACCGTGCATCCATGCCCAGCGTGCCGAGGGCAGTTTTGTTCGCGCACGCTGCGCATTTCGTGTACAGCACGCCCGTACGATTCTTTTGTCCCGTGCCTGCACGTCGTGCTCTCGTGCCCCGTGCACCATGCATCCGCGTGCAGTACGTTTCGCGACCGCATACCTGCATGATTTGTTTGTCACGTGCTTCATACGCCGTGCGCTTGTACGCCGTGCTCTCGCACTCCGACCGTATGCCTGTGTGATTCCTTTGTCGTGCGCCTGCGCATCATGCTCTCGCGCTCCACGTGTCGTGCATCTGCGCACTTCGCGTTACGTGGACGCGCGCCTGCGTGCTATGCTCTCGCCCCCCTCGTGCCATGCCAATTTGGTCCGCACACGCTGCGCGTTTCGTGGCTGCGCGCCTGTGCGATTCATTTGTCGTGCGCCTGTACGTCGTGCTCTCGCGCCCCGCGCGTTATGGCCAATTTGGTCCGCGCGCTGCGTGTTTCGCGGTCGTACGCCTGCACGATTCGTTTGTCACACGCCTGCGCGCCGTGCTCTCGCTCCCCACGTGTTGTGGCCAATTTTGTCTGCGTAAGCACGCGAATGACTGTTTTTTACTGTTTAAGTTGTTTTGTAGCTAGAATCTTGTAGAACTCAAAACATGAAGTTTTAGATGTTTGTCTTGACTTCAAGTATATTCTTGTTTTACCCTAACTGGAGTTCATATGCGACTGATAGTTTAAATCACCCATGGATGTTCTTGATTTTCTTTGTATATTTTTTGTACTTGGCCTAAATTGCGACGACCCGACTTGATGAACTTGAACTTGAACATAATAATATGATCCCGTCTTGATAATCTTGATAGTGGCCCGGCGAGACGCACTCCTGACAAGTGACAATTAAACCTGATATGACATGTAATCTTGATCGATGTTGCGACAGCCAATCCTGACTTGCTAAGCGTAACTCTTGTCTTGACTCCGTGATTAATTTTTCCGATTGTGCCTGTACAAGCGACCTGTCTCATCTTGTATTATGTCTAGGACATGGATTCCTGGTTACCACGGTCAGGGATTCATAATGAATCTAACTAAGTTAACGACTAGATTGATCAAGTAGTTTATACAGAGAGATTTCACAGTTACAAGCGATCCCGTTATCCCGGCCACACATGTGGACTTGTAACCTGCTGTCGAGTACGGTACATTTCCAGCACACTGTCATGTGTTGCACTCTAAGTCATAATGACCACATATCTACACTAATATTCCCGCTCTCGACTGGTAGAGTGGATCCAAACAAGACACGTTGTGACACAGGATTCTACGAGAAGGTAGCAAGTCTCCTCGAAAATCATGTTCATATATTGCACAAGAACTACAAGGGGCTTGCACAAGATACACCAAGGTAAAAAGGAATAACATCTCAAGTCGGGATTCATAAATACCAATCCGTGTGACCAATGTGTCAAGAACAAGTACATCTACACTAAGTACAGGAAACATAGCAGTTATCGTAAATAGAAAAATTATCAGAGAATGTACTCGCTTGAGATCTAGTGAAAAATGTCAACAAAGTCTGTTACGGTGCCTCGAGGACCTAAATATGGAATGTGCATCAATATATAAATTTTGGAAGTAAATGCAAGTCAAACTAGGTCATACTAGATCAAATTAGGTCAAACTATATTTTTGGAGGGCCATAACTTTTGACTGGGAGGTCGAAACGAGGTCCCGTTTATCGCAAAATGAGCGTATCGTTGAGGAGACTGAAAGTAACCGTTTCTCCGTTTGACGGCCTTCCGAAATTTTAGAATCGCAAAAAAATGATGTTTGGACCTCCGTTTTAGCACTTTTGCCGTTTGCCCTACAGACTATCCAGGTTATACAGCTGGGGTTACAAGAGTTTATCAAGAATTAATAAAATTATCACCTAATAATTTTATTAATTCTTGATAAACTCTTGTAACCCCAGCTGCATAACCTGGATAGTCTGTAGGGCTTGTGATTGCGGGAACATCTCAACTGCAACTTGTTAGTAACTAGGCCTGTGATAACCCTAGTTAGCTAATGATAGCAAGCCAAGGACTTGATTGGCCGTGCCTGAATGATTGTCTCATGATTAACATGGGAATTATATTCCACCTTTTGTTTTCTTAATGCAAGCTAGTGTGTTCTTTTAACTCTGTTTTTCATGTTATTTAATTATGTTCATTTATCAGTTCTTCTATTCATTTTATGTTGGTTTTAGTTTCTAAGTGGAGCCTCCCTTGTGGAACTTGCTCTTTCTGGGTTCGGACCCGGATGGTTTTGTGTGGCCAGATTTCGGAGTAGCATCCGAGGATCTACCTGCCTTCCAGCCAGATGGTGAACACTATAATTATTCTTTTGAGGCGTTCAGCCTTCGAGCATGTGTTAGCTCGTGTTGTAACTTAATTTCTGTCTGTCTAAGGGTTGTAACATGATTAACAAATCATAGGGTTGATCATGTATGACATAACTCTTACTAGTCTTCGTATTTTGTATGACTAGTTTCATAATCATCTGAATATGTAATATTTGGGATACCTTACTTTTTATGTCTGATGATCTAACATCTTGTAACAATTATTTGCTTGCTTGAGATTGAGACACTAGGCTTGTTCTTGACCATAAGAGACTGATGGATTGTAGATAAACCCCCATGTATCTAGACAGTCGTGATCGTATTGTGAAGTGTGTTATACTCTAATGTACGTAGCTGGCTGTGCCTGTCCCCAACTCTCCAGTATTCTGGTTCTGGGACGTGACACATACTAATCCTTCTTTTTTGGGTCCTCATCTCACATTGCATATTATAAACAAGTCGGTTACCATTAACAATAATTACAATACAAAAATTTTCATATAGAGTAAAGAAGTTTCCGAAATTATAAAAAAGAGAAGAAGTTTGGAAGATTTGTAAATGGGGTAAGGACACGACAACTCAATTGGCGTGCGCTGTCACGACCCGCACCCGCTTTTCGGGATACGAATGTGTGTCCAAGACAGCCTACACCGCAGAGTCGACGGTAGAACGTTGTCACGGCCATGAGGCTCAAAAAATCACAAAATAATGCTCATTCACGAAATTAATTTAATTTACAATATTCACAAGTTTTATCACTACTAAAATACCCCACATTACCGACGGAAGTTTAGCGACGGACGGATTCCGTCGCTAATAGCGACCAGTTTCCGACATCTTAGCGACGGATTAGCGACAGACAACATAACATAATTTTTTCCAATTTTAAATGTAAAAATTTGTCGGGTTTCCGTCGCTAAGTCGACGAACGTTAGCGACGGATTCTTTTTCGTCGCTTATTCGTCGCAAATGTTGGCGGCAAAATCTTTAAAACATTGGCGGGAACTTTAGCGACTAAATGGCGACGGATATATCCGTCGGAAAACACCTTTTAATTGGCGACGGTTTAGCGACTAATTTATTCCGTCGCTATTCCGTCGCTAGGTTCTGTGCCCTAACTTAAATTGAACCGACGGGGGGGAATTTTTCATTCCCCCCAAAACTCTCTCTCTCTCTCGCGGCTCTCTCTCTCTCGCGCGCGGCTCTCTCTCTCTCTCGCACGGCTCTCTCTCTCTCTCTACCAGGTATCTCTCTCTCTCTCTCTCTCTCTCTCTCTTCTCTAATTTTGGGTTTTGGGGCCGGGGGGGGAGTGGGGGGGTCGGCTTCGCGGGGGGTGGAGAGAGCGGGGGGGGTGGTGAATGGGGTCAGGGGGTCGGGGGGGTGTGGGGAATGGGGGCAGGGGGTGGGGGGGTGGGGAATGAGGGTCGGGGGGGTGGGGAATGGGGGCAGGGGGGTCGGGGGGTGGGGGGTGGAGAGGGCAGGGGGGTCGGGGGGGTGTTGAATGGGGGCAGGGGGGTCGGGGGGGGTCGGGAATGGGGGCAGGGGGGTCGGGGGGCGGGGGGTGGGGGGTGGAGAGGGCAGGGGGTCGGGGGGGTGGGGAATGGGGGCAGGGGGGTCGGGGGGGTGGGTAATGGAGAGGGCAGGGGGGTCGGGGGGGTGTTGAATGGGGGCAGGGGGGTCGGGGGGGGTGGGGAATGGGTTGCATTCCCCGATACGGATACGGTTTGGCATGTCCCGATCCTAAGAAATAATACTATTTCATTTAATTTAATTTCATTTAATTTCAAAACTACTAAGAAATAATACTTAAAACACTTAAAATTATGCCTAAATGTATAAATTATATGTTTTTAAATGTAAATAATTTATTAATAATTATTTGTTTTCCAATACCAAAAAAATCCGATACTTCGATCCGATACCGCCGATACTACCGATATCGCCGATACCAATACTAGATTGCTTAGACTTATATTGCAAGGTAACTGGATACAAGTTATGATACAATGTAAATGCAAGTATACATGTTAGCTAGATAGCTTAGACTTATATTGCAATCTCCTATTCACACGAGTATTGATATCGCCGATGCCAATACTCGTAGGAATATATAGTCCGATACCGATTCCGATACCGATACTTTTGAACCTTGATTTAAATACATGTTAGTATAGTATCTTCACATATATGTTAAGAGTATATACATGATTAGCAAGGTAACTAGATACAAGTTATGATACAATGTAAATGCAAGTATACATGTTAGCTAGATAGCTTAGACTTATATTGCAATCTCCTATTCACATGAGTATTGATATCGCCGATGCCAATACTCGTAGGAATATATAGTCCGATACCGATTCCGATACCGATACTTTGAACCTTGATTTAAATACATGTTAGTATAGTGTCTTCACATATATGTTAAGAGTATATACATGATTAGCAAGGTAACTAGATACAAGTTATGATACAATGTAAATGCAAGTATACATGTTAGCTAGATAGCTTAGACTTATATTGCAATCTCCTATTCACACGAGTATTGATATCGCCGATGCCAATACTCGTAGGAATATATAGTCCGATACCGATTCCGATACCGATACTTTAAACCTTGATTTAAATACATGTTAGTATAGTGTCTTCACATATATGTTAAGAGTATATACATGATTAGCAAGGTAACTAGATACAAGTTATGATACAATGTAAATGCAAGTATACATGTTAGCTAGATAGCTTAGACTTATATTGCAATCTCCTATTCACACGAGTATTGATATCGCCGATACCAATACTCGTAGGAATAGTCCGATACCGATATACATTGTAGAGCTCTGTTTTGCTATTCTGGACATGTTGTGACCTGTGCTGTTCTAAATAGGAGCCAGACACACTCCTGAGACGGGGGAGTATGTATAGTGATGTGGATTCTTACTAACTTATCATGTGAACCCATTTATGGGCCCTTCATTGAACCTTCTCATGTGCAACTTTCAGTCCATTCACAGTTCCCTATATTGTACTCTACATCACCTAGTTCACTTATATCTAACATCCTAACCCTAATCCAAATTTATGAGTATCGGTATCGGGCTATTCTTATGTTTAGTTTGTCTTATGATACAGATTTTCATATCCAAATTGAGGATGAGTCGTTATTTTGTTGATCGTACATGGATGTACAAACGGCAACACGAGAGTAGAATTGGTGTGAGTGACGATTTTCAGGCAGGCGTGGAAGTATTTCTTAATTATGCAATGAGCAAAGCTCAGTACATGGACGGTAACAAAATTAAGTGTCCATGTGTTAAATGTCACAATAGACGTTACGAAGAAGTGGTGACTGTGAGAGATCATTTGACCCGTAAGGATTTCGTACGTAATTACGGCCTGTGGTCATCGCAAGGTGAACTATATTCGGAAAGACAGGCTGCAGAAGCTGCTACTTATGCTTTTGATGATAATGCTGCAACGGATGTCATCGAAGACCACGGATGCTCTGTTGATTATGGAGATCTGCAGAACCTTGCACGAGATATGGTGTATGATGCGGCAGGGCCTAATTTTGATCCGGAGGATCCTAATCCCGAGGCGAAGGAGTTCTATGAATGGAGTGCTTCGGGAGATTGTAGATTTACAATATAGTGCCCCATATGATATACATATTGTGATGTTCAAATGTGAGTGGTTCGATACGAGACCAAATATCGGTTGGAGAATCGATAAACAATTTGGATTCGTCGATATAAATCATCGCAGGAGGTATAGAGGGTCCGACACATTTGCGATAGCAAGTCAGGCTGTTCAAGTCTACTATACAAGCTACCCAAGGCGTCGTAGAGATCGATTTGACTGGTGGGCAGTATGCAAGATTAAATCTAGAAATACATTCAATGTTGGAGACCCAGCATACCAAGAGGACCAGATCGAGAAGCCCCAATACATGGGACAACAGTCGGATACCATGGACGTGGAAGATGTCGATATACCTCATGCTGAGGAAAATAGAGGGGAGGAAGAGGTTGATATACAAGACTTAGCTGTCAACCAGGGGAGAAAGAGGCGTCTTGTCCCAAGTATTGAGCCTGAAGAAGAAGTAGAAGAAGAAGAAGAAGAAGAAGAAGAAGAAGAAGAAGAAGAAGAAGAAGAAGAAGAAGAGGATGAGGATGAGGATGATGATACAGATGAAGTCGACGATGAGGATGATGATATAGATGAAGTCGACGATGAGAATGAGGATGAGAACGATGACGATGACGATGAGGACGAGGACGATAACGATGATTAGATTAAATATCGGTATATATTAGAAGCACTTACAACTAACTTAGTGAATTCAGTTTAGACGGACACATTCTTATTTCAGTTTATGTTTTTGTCGTTCGATCATCTACTTATTGTATGATTTTCTTTTTACAGATGGCACTCTTAGTTCTCATTGTCTTGACGGCACTCGCCGCCCTGCTGCTGGTATATATATTTTAGTTCAGTTTTATATTCATTTATACTTCTATATTGTTAATTATATTTATGTGTTCTATTTACAGGTCATGGTCACTACCACTCGTGCTGCTGGTAGCGGCAGTGGCCGTGGCCGTAGTGGTGCTGGTGGTGGCGGTACTGGCCGTGGTGGGCGTGGTGGTAGCGGCACTGGCCGTGGACGTGATGGTAGCGGTCGTGGTGGTAGCGGCACTGGCCGTGGACGTGATGGTAGCGGTCGTGGTGGTAGCGGTCGTGGTCGCCTTCCACATTCCCCGGATATAGAGTCCTCCGATCCCGACCTGGAGAGCCCGGCCACAGACTCTTCCCGTCGTCGATCTATCTCTGCGCTACCTTCATCTTCATCGAGGCCTGAGACTCCATCCGCTAGCGGATCCGTTCCGCCCCCGGATGCACCAGCGGGTACACCATCAGTTACTGCAGGGTGGGCTCCGGAGTACCCCCGGATTCAGCTTCATCCTGCTACCGGTGAGTACATCCGCGGACCCGCGGATCCTCCGACGCCTCCAGAGAGGCCGATAGGCGAGAACCGACGAGAGCTATGGCCCGCGGGTGATACGTAAGTAAATTTAAGTTAATTTATTAAATTTGTTTCATTTATTCAAGTTAATAATCCAGTCTTTGCTTCTTTGTAGGTTTTTCCCGTATGATGCTGCCCGGATACTCGGGCAAATTATCCGGGAAAACTACCATGGCCCCTACCTCAATTTTTCTGAGGTGCCTCAGAACATGCAGTACGTCTGGCTCGAGGAGATGAAGGTATATATATATCTTTTGGTTAATTATTAATTATTCTTTAATCCACTAATTTTTTAATTACGTGATAATTTAATTTGTATGTCAGACGACGTTCTGGTGGCCCCCCCATCGCGAGAAGTTGATTCGCAAGGCCTACAAAGCCGCCGCCGGGAAGAAGATACGGGATGCGGTGTACGACGTTCGTACGGCGCATTCGAGGAAGAAGTGGCTCCGGGAGGAGTACTACGAGCAGATGTTGGATAAGATGAATACTGCTCAGTACAGGAAGAAATCAGAGAAAGCGAAGGCGAGCAGACAGGCCGCTGGTCTGCATACGGGAGGTTCAAGGCCCCACGCAGCGACGCGTGCAGATTTGGTGAGATACCGCAAATTTATTTCACTATTAAATTCGGTACTATTAATATACGTAGTTAATTAAATTCGACGTATATTTCGTATGCAGGCACAACGGGCGGTAAAGGAGGGGAGAGAGCCGGAGTCGGTCACCGCCTACGATGTATTCCTGCATACACACAAGAGGCGGGCAGACGGGAGCTTCGTCGACGCGAGGGCCCAGGCGACTGATGTAAGTAATTACGTTTATGAGATTTATATTAGAAATATAATTATTGTTAACTTAATTAGGTGAACGTAGGATTCAAATTATAACTTAGGGAAACATAGGATTTAGATTATAACTTAGAAAAACTTATAGTATAAACACATTCATTGGATAGGCTGCATATCGTGAGGCCCTTAGTCAGATTGAGCCCCCTGCCGAGGTTGTCGGCGAAACGACGCCCACCCAGACGCCCTCTTCTATGGCCGCTCGCTACGACGACGTGTTCGTAGAGTCTGTCGGCGGCTTTAATAAAGGGCGCGTCTACGGCGTAGGTTCCCTGGCGACGTCGTTGCAGGGCGCGACTCCGAGATATCCACCGCCCCCGCCTCCTCCCGCGCCCCCGTTGGACGATATGAGGACGCAGCTTGCGACTCTCACCTCCGATATGTCGGAAATACGGAGTCTAATGTCGGATGTGCTGGAGCACCTTCCGCGTCCTTCTTCTGCTCCCGGTCCAGATCCGTCTGCTCCCGGTCCGTCTAGTGCGGTTGCCGGTCCTTCCGACCCTGGACGTTATTCATTTGACCGTTCTGCCGAGGTCCGCCTGGTACCGGATACTGCGCTCATTGGGCTCATGGACTTGATGTCGCCAGAGCAGCTCCGCACGCTTCCAGAGCATGTGTTGTCCCAGGTGCCGGCGTACATGGTGGAAGAGTACATCCGCAGAGCCGAACGACGACGCGATCCATCTCAATGATATTTGTACTATTTTTGGATATTTGTACTGTTTTTGGATTTTGAATTCTGGATATTTTGGAAGCGTACATGAATGTTTGGATATTATGAATTTGTGTATTTGTGTTTGGATATTTGTACATAGATGTTTGGATATTTCTGTTTGATATTGGATATTATGAATTTGGATATTTGGATATTTGGATATTTGTTGATCGTACATGGATGTTTGGATATTGGATATTATGAATATGTGTAATATTTACGAAAAGGCAATAGAATGTTTCTGTAATTTTTTTTAATTAATGTTGCATTTAGCGACGGACTAGCGACTAATTAGCGACGGATATATCTTTTTAGCGACCGATGAGCGATTAACTAGCGACGGAAAATCCGTCGCTAACTGGGTTATATAAATATTTGCAGTTACCGACGGACGAGCGACGGACAATCCGTCGCTAACTGGTTGAAATAAATTTGCAGGTAGCGACGATCTAGCGACCAACTAGCGACGGAACTTCCGTCGCTAACTGGGTACGATTAATATTAGCGACGGAATATCGACTACCTAGCGACGGCAAATCCGTCGACATGGTTCTGGAAATATGGTAGGTTTCCAGAGACTTAGCGACGGATAATGGGTCGCTAATCCGTCGCTAATCTGTCGAGGATGACGACGGACTAGCGACGGCTTAGCGACCCATTATCCGTCGACATGGTTCTGGAATTATGGAAGCTTTCCAGAACCAGGCCGACGCCCCTACCCGTCGCTAATCCGTCGCTATTACGTCGAGGTTAACGACGGAATGGCGACGGAATAGCGACTGATTTTGCGTATCAGGAACCTCTCTGATACGCTTTTACCGACCTATTTACGACGGCTTAGCGACGGATATTTTAATATTATATGGCATGTAAACCGACGGGAACAAGTCGCTAATCCGTCGCTAATCCGTTGAAAGGCAACCGTCGGTAATCAGTCGCTAGTCCGTCGATTAATCATTTGTCCGACGGCTTAGCGACGGACAAATTTTAGCGACGACGTATTTCCCGACGGCCATTTTCATCAAATATCCGTCGCTATGCCGTCGGTAATTTATGTTACCGACGGATTCGCGACGGATGTGGCCGTCGCTAAAGTTGGTTATTTTGGTAGTGTATATTTGCAAAAAATATAACTCTTACAAATATTGAAATGTTTATCTAGCCAATCTCTAGGTTTTGACTGCAAGTACACCCGTAACTCTCAATGCTAAGTGAGGCCACGGCTAACCTGAAAAATGTTGGTTTCCAGTCAGGAATGGAACAAGTACAATTCACTGAATGCAGTTTCAATATATGAAAATGACTATACAACAGAGGTTAGCCTTTAAATATATGATTTGAAAATTAAACACAGAAAGACAAAATAAAACTAAACAAAGGAAAACAGTAAATAAATACAAAGACAATACTCACCGATTGACTGAAGTACCTTTTATATGTGATCGGTCTCAGGACAATTACACGACACGGTCTACGATATCAATACTGTATAATGTACACGATCTACACTGTATAAAGTAATAATGAAACAATGTCTACACCGTATAAAGCAATAATGAATCACTGTCTACACGGTATAAACTGTATAAAGTAATAATAAATTACGGTCTACACTGTATACATTGTATAAGGTCATATCACACATCCTTGGTACTTCACCTCCCCGACACAAAAAAATATAACAAACATAAAATATGAAAATTACATATCTATTGACTAACAATAAGGTATAGTAAAGCTCAAAATCGAAAACAAACAATAAACTGTACTCGCATGTGGTCCTTTGCTGGTAAAACCGATAATCCAAACCACTATGTGTGCCACAATAGTCAAAACTCATACAACAGTCTCCAGATGCTGAAATAGACATTACCAATGTTCTCAGAATAGTCAAGTTAGCTAGAATTGCCTGTCCTTAATTCTAATTCTGGACACAGGGGCAAAACGATAATTTTGGATCAAAACGGTGTCCGCCGTTGGACCCGCTTTGCACCGAAAAACGCACCAAAGTCTATGGTCTCTAAAGTTGTCAAACTATATGTCTACAAGTCTAGTTTTCTGATACGAACCCAACCGTATGTCCAAAGTTAGATTTCGGCGGCCCGTGCACAAAATCGTCCGTTGAGTCGGATCGTGGGGCCCGCGAAACAGTGATCCGGTCAACTGTCTCAAAATCAGACCAAAATTGGCATACAGAACCAGAAAAATGATACGGTCCTGGTGGCGTAAGTTAACGTGCACAAAGTAATTAGGAAATTTGTACAGAGGTCGATACGGTAAATTTCGACGGATACGCATCAAATTCGTCACGCACACGCAACCAATTTGAATTCCGTCAAAGCCCACACGTCCACGAAGTCGATACGTACCTTTTGATACTTTCGGTTCGCGACCACGTCATCCGGATTGGCGGAACGCACGTCGTATCGAAGAGTTTTTTAATATTTCTACTGTTTGAAAACGGGTTTTTATCCGTTTTGGACGTCCGATTTCTCGACGCACAGTCGACGAAATCCGATTCTACAAAAAAGGATTCGAAGTCCTGTAGGTTGTCTTTAACTATTTTCTATTATTTTTGGAAAACTCCTAATGTCTTGATCATAACCTATCTTCTAAAATAGGGTTTTCAACTACGAGACTGTTCTGTTTTGAACAGATTTCTCGGCAACTTCACATTGATTTTTCGAGCAATCTATTGGGGTATGTGTTATCGTTTTTGAAGAGGATTTAAGAGGGTGATGTTGGGTATGTACCAGAAAAATTGGTTCGGGAATTCGTTCGAACGATGTTGGAGAAAAGACAACCCGAAGCTGCATCATTGACACCACTGTTGTTGTCATTTGTTGCGGGTGTTGTCGCCGTTGTCGGCCGTCCTTCGGCGGCTCTCCGGCCGGCGGTGGCCTACGATGGCGCGCACGGTCACCCAGCATCTAGGGTTTAGGTCCCCCTCGCATTCCCTCTCTCTCTCGATAATTATACTCGATTTGGGGTTCGGTTATATGCAGTCGCGGGTTGGTGCATTCGGTTGGGGTGGGATTTCCCTTTCGGGTTCGAATATGGGGGGCGGGTGTTTGCTTGCGTATGGGGCTTTGGTCCACTGTTCCCGCAAGGGAACAGTGTTGATTTCCTGTTTTCTTTTTTTTATTTTATATATATATATATATATATATATATATATATATATATATATATATATATATATATATATATATATATATATATATATATATATATATATGCACATCGAGTCGTGGTGTACTGGTAACACCACCGTGCACCAGGGGTGAGGGCCGGGTTCGAGCCCTCCCTCCCACGGAGGTGGCTGGGTGGCGGTGGCCACGGCCTCCGAGCCAAAGTCGGATGGAGTCGTCCACCGACTTTGGTTTAAAATATATATATATATATATATATATATATTATATATATATATATATATATATATATATATTCCTAAATTAACCAAAAATAATATTGATAATAAAAATAATAATAATAATAATAACGAAATTCAATAAATCAATAATGGTGTATATATCATTATGCACAGTCTAATAATCCCAAAATGTACAAGGACCCATTTTATACAAATGTCATTGAATATCAACTAATAACGAATTTATAATATTTAATTAAGAATACTTAGAAAATATTATTAGATCACTAAAACGGAATACAACACAATCATACCAAAATATATCAACACGAATGTCATTGGACGTACCACATGACTACATGAACTTGGGTTTGGTCCGGGTCAAGTCCAGACTGGTTTGGTACAACCGGGTCTTCTACAAGTCAATAATCCTTAATAATAAATAATTAAATTATTTATAGGAGTCAAGTCGCAACTTGGCCTGATTTTCCTAGTTAGGACTTCACTATGGCTCAGCCTTTCCTACCAGGGCTAATACACTAGTCAAAGCACGCCATTGCACTATCTGTGCCACGATTTCTGGTCACCTTGTCCTCCAAAACTCCACCACATCTAAAGTCATCTTCCGTAATAATTAACCAAGTAATTATTTATAAAAATTCTAAAAATTACCATTTAATTCAAATAAATAAATAAAAATATATTATCAAAATTTCGGGAAGAGGGGTTACAAATCTACCCACCTTAAAAATAATTTAGTTCTCAAAATTCTAATTCATAACTATTCCTCAAATTCAAAAAAAGGAAATCTACTATTACCTTAATCTCCCTAAAATTTTAATTCCTGAAAAACAGTTTATATCCTCCTCATAGCCATTTTCTAACTACGAAACCCCGAGGACTTCTACCTACCTTTGGTCAGACTACTCCCTCAAAGGTATGTCCCTAAAACTTTATAACTTTCCATCTAATTGATAAAATTGCTACCAATAGATATCTACTTTATATGGCATCTATAATCCTCTTCTTTCTATCAAGCAATCCAAAATTTAACGAGCAACAAATTTACACAAGTGGCTAAGAAATATTGGTAAATTCTAATAAGCATGACCATTCGTCGCTCTGAAATAGGGAGGATAGGAAGATAAGGAAGAATAATCGAGAGCAATTATGAAGTTTTAAGAGCGGTAGAGAGTATCCAATGATGCAAACAAAAAGAAAGTCTATGAACCATTGACTTATTTGCTAGATTGGGCTACTTTAGTCCAGTCACTGGTTAAATCGAAGAACCCTTGTTTCTTAGAGGGGCTTGCAATCCGTGCAATACAGAAGTTCCGTTCTCGAAATTAATCTAAACAAGGTTCCATAATAGAACGGAATTTGAGAAATCAAGATTGTGATCTTTTTCGTGGTTATTTAAACACACGAGCAAGGGATATAAATGCAATACAAGATCGTATCGCGACTTCCGAATAGATGGAATAAGGGTTACGAATGACTTCACATTCTAAGAGGGGGAGACTACATAATAGGTATAGGGACCTATTTCAAATAGTTCGGTTTCATAGTCCAAATATGGTAGTATATATGGATGGGTTTTACTGGGTCTTAATGGGTTCCCTATTGGACATCAATCGTTTGTTGGATGAACCTTGGATTCAATCTATATGGACTGGACAAGATCACAATGATAAAACTATTTCCACTAGGTTAGGGTAACCTAGAATAGGTTTTTCACCCAAGTGGTTGAGCTAGATGGGCAGTCAGATTGGTTAAATAGGTTCTGTAAGCCCTAAAGATGCACCTTCCGTGACTTTTGTGTTTAAGTAGCACGAGAAGACATAATTGAGTGGAACACTAGTGACATGTGCGTAGTGGGCTTCGAGTAGATCACAACCATATATTGGGTCGAAAGGTTTGAGTCGAGGTTGAGTCTCTAATTATAGTCGGGAAGTATACGGATATTACGGTAAGGGTTATAGCTAGTCCTTTTGACTTGAAAGTCATACCATAAAAATACAGTACAAAGAAATGTGTTTGAGTGGGACATGATATGTCTACATAAAGGTGGAGTCGACTATGTCTTGTATGTGAAATTTGTTAGAAGGTAACAGCTGGCCTCGTGCTTCGATTATTAATGACACGGCCGGGGACACAAAATGATCTAAATGGAAAGTGGGAGTCCATGAGGCACTAATTATCATTCTAATGAAAATTATTCTAATCAATCGGTAATCCTCGTATATCCCAAAATTTTAGAAGGCTTACAGTCAACTCACCTTAGAAGCTAGGACATAATTTCAGGAATAATGAGGTGAGAAGAATTCCAAAGTCTGGATATTGTACCTCGACTCTTGTTAATAAAGAATAAGGCACGGCGTAACGGAATACGGTAGATATAAGTCAAGTCAAGGATCGTTCCTCCATAAATGGAAAACGAGTGTGTATAATGACACATGGTCGATAAAATAGAATGATCTACTCATCCACAGTATACAAGAGTTATCGACGGGGTAACCAACTCTAAGGTACATCTTATGAAAAGATTTCTAACAACTGAGTCATGAATCTCTATTGGTGGCAAGCCTGCCAGACTATTGTCACAAGAGTTGTAGTGATCATGTGTTGTTGTTGACAACTGGTAGATCATAATATAACAGTGTATTTAAGCTATGGTATTGGCTAAGCTAGTGACTGTGGTGTTCCAATAATAGTTAGGCCTTAATAATAAAATTTTCATAACTAGGGTAATATTTGTTGGAAACCAATCTCGGAATGAGTGTCTACCATAGTCATGGTAAATGATTGTCCTTACCTTTGTCTATCCATCTCATGTCTAAACTGTGGGCTTTGGTCGATGAAAGGTTGGGTTAAGGCTTAAGGGTTGCTAGTTAAAGCAAGCTTCAAGCAAATAATTAGAGACTCACAATATTTGGTTTTTTGAGAATAGATAGGCTCCTAGGTTGGCATTTTGACTACGAGTAAAACTCTAATCATTCTCAAATTCAGATGGCTAGGAGGTCCCAATAGTAGTTTGAGGGTCGAGAGGAGAAGGAATAACTCAATCACATGGCTGGCCGATGTTAGCTACACGTGTGTATACAACTATCATAGTCATGGGAGATACTCTGTATCTATCTACCAATTACGAGCTTTCGTCTTTCCAAATCAGTGAAAAACAAAAACAATAAAGAGTTCAAGAAGGATGTCACTGAATACGATTACGTGAATCAAAGGCGAATGTATAATTCGAGAGGAATTGTCAATATAGTCGCAGATGAGATCCTAGAGACATCTACATCTCAATCCACGTAGGTTAATCATAAGGAGAGCGAACCGATTGCACTACGGTTGATCAGACCGTAATACATCGATTCTGATTAGACAATATGTTAGTAGGCGTCCCCAATAAACATATGTCTTGAATCAAGCTCGATAAAAGAGTAAGCTTGCAAAACTAGGTTGTAATAGCAGCATTGGTCAGGATAGTCAAAATACAAGTATGCGTGATTTTTGAAAGAAGGCACAAGTAGTTCGAGTTTTGTGAGAATCAAAAACTCACCTGGTGTTCTTGCTTATACGGTCATCCTACTATCTTCTTATTCATAAGGCCTTGGTCGACTAATGGGCTATGGACCTCCAAATTCTATATTCCAGGTAAATCTATTAGTGTCAGTCAATTACCTCGTTAATAGATCACAAGGACCATGGAATGCTAGGTTGGGAGACATGCTACCCAACTTACAGAACTTTCACTAGTATTGGTTTGGATCTTAGGGGACATATATGACATTTTTCTATCCTTTATAGTATCCTAAACTTGTAATCATGTCTGAAGTCATTTCACCGAGGATTATGCCTCGTCCGTGTACTCTGGCTGTGGTAAACCCTTGGTTTCGTAACTCAAATATGATACAAAATCGAACATTTCTTAACTCTATCCAATATTCACTCAAGGGTAAACTACGATCAAAAGATGACCACTAGCCATAGTTTTAGCAATATTATATAACATATATTTTCTTAAACTAATTTCAACTCTAGGGTCGTGCCTCGCCAGTGCGCTGCTGGCTGTAGTGAATCCATAGTCTCCATAATTCAAATAGATGGCGACAGTACGCTGTTGTCCTGCCATTATGAGTTAACTAACATTCCTTTAACTATATCTGTAAAAATTCATGAGCTTCTAGAGATTCGAACAAGTTGACTATGAAATAAGCGTAAGTATTTGTCCTATCAGTCACAACCCTTAAATAAAAGATTGAACAAGGAGGAAATAACTGAAGACAAAAGAAATACAAACATTCTAATATCTATTTCATGTGTATTCAAACCATTGAGGAAAACTTTGAATCGATACTAACTCGAGGTTCGTATATGGATAACATAATCAAAAATTATATAAATAATAATTCTTAGGGCAAATAGGAACTAAATAGGCAATTCGGACTAAGATATGAGGATGATAGCTAAAGAGACAAGGAGAAGGAATTGAACAATTTATCAAGGTTAGATCATTAATTCTAGGAAGCCCTGCCTCACTAAGTGAATAATCTATCCACATTTGATCATATCGTTGTATCAAAAATAATATTGTATCTATAGAGATCGGGCAAGCTATCTAAATTAATAACTCCTCATCTAAATTGCATGGCCTAGACTACCCATCGGTAAATTTCTATAAGGGACTCCTAGTCCTAGTCATTCTCTTAAATTAAATTAACCCTAACTCGTGAATGAGCATTTCCTAGTCGCAGGATCGCAATAGTATGACTAACTTAAGTACTATCACGAGTTCGCATGATTTACGAAAACAGACCTGCATGGGCCACCACAAAAACTTGTCACGACCCGCACCCGCTTTTCGGAATACGAATGCGTGTCCAAGCCAGCCTACGCCGTAGAGTAGGCGGTAGAACGCTGTCACGGCCATGAGACTCAAAATCATAAAATAATGTTCATTCACAAAATTAATTTAATTTACAATATTCACAAGTTTTATATTTGCAGAAAATATAACTCTTACAAATATTGAAATGTTTACAACTCATCTATCTAGCCAATATCTAGGTTTCGTCTGCAAGTACACCCGTAACTCCCAATGATAAGTGAAGCCACAGCTAACCTGAAAAATATTGGTTTCCAGTCAGGAATGGAATGAGTACAATTCACTGAATGCAGTTTCAATATATGAAAATGACTATACAACAGAGGTTAGCCTTTAAATATATAATTTAAAAATTAAACACAGAAAGACAAAATAAAACTAAACAAAGAAAAATAGTAAATAAATATAAAGACAATACTCACCGACTGACTGAAGTACCTTTGATATGTGATCGGGATAATTACACGACACGGTCTACGATATCTACATTGTATAATGTACACGGTCTACACTGTATAAAGCAATAATAAAACACTGTCTATACTGTACAAAGCAATAATGAATCACTGTCTACACTGTACAAAGCAATAATGAATCATGGTCTATACTGTATAAAGTAATAATAAATCACGGTCTACACTGTATACACTGTATAAGATCAGATCACACATCCTTGATACTTCACCTCCCCGACACGACAAAATATAACAAACATAAAAGACGAAAATCACATATCTATTGACTAACAATAAGGTATAGTAAAGCTCAATATCGAAAACAAATAATAAACTGTACTCGCATGTGGTCATTTGCTAGTGAAACCGATAATCCAAACCACTCAGTGTGCCACAATAGTCAAAACTCGTACAACAGTCTCCAGATACTGAAATAGACATTACCAACGTTCTCAGAATAGTCAAATTAGCTAGAATTGCCAGTCCTTAAGTCCAATTCTGGACACATGGGCAAAATGGTAATTTTGGGTCAAAACGGTGTCCGCCGTTGGACTCGCTTTGCACCGAAAAATGTGTCAAAGTCTATGGTCTCTAAAGTCGTCAAACTATATGTCTAAAGGTCCGGTTTTACGATACGAACCCAATCGTATGTCCAAAGTTGGATTCTGGCAGGCCGTGCACAAAATCGTCCGTTGAGTCGGATCGTGGGGCCCGCAAAACGACGATCCGGTCAACTGTCTCAGAATCGGACCAAACTTGGCATACAGGATCAAAAAAATAATTCGGTCCTGTTGGCGCAAGTTTCTTCTCGATCTGACGAACGTGCACAAAGTAATTGAGAAATTTGCACAAAGGCCGATACGGTGAATTTCGATGGATACGTATAGAATTCGTCGCGCACACGCAACCAATTTGAATTCCGTCAAAGCCCACACGTCCACGAAGTCGATACGCACCTTTCGATGCTTTTGGTTCGCGACCACGTCGCCCAGATTGGCGGAACGCACATAGTATCGAAGAGTTTTTCAATATTTCTACTGTTTGAAAACGGGTTTTTATCCATTTTGGACGTCCGATTTCTCGACGCACAGTCGACAAAATCCGATTCTACAAAAAAGAATTCAAAGCCCTATAGGTTGTCTTTAACTGTTTTCTATTAATTTTGGAAAACTCCTAATGTCCTGATCATAACCTATCTTCTAAAACAGAGTTTTCAACTACGAGACTGTTCTGTTTTGAACAGATTTCTCGACAACTTCACATTGATTTTTCGAGCAATCTATTGGGGTATGTGTTATCTTTTTGAAGAGGATTTAAAAGGATGATGTTGGGTACGTACCAGAGAAATTGGTTCGGGAATTCGTCGAACGATGTTGGAGAAAACACAACCCGAAACTGCATCGTTGACACCACTGTTGCTGTTATTTGTTGC
Source organism: Iris pallida (assembly GCA_029216955.1). NCBI lineage: Eukaryota > Viridiplantae > Streptophyta > Magnoliopsida > Asparagales > Iridaceae > Iris > Iris pallida. The sequence continues at coordinate 14,027,200 of JANAVB010027397.1, read as the reverse complement.
GGCTGCTGTCACCGCTGCGACCGTCCCTGGCGGCTCTGGCCGACGGTGGAACATGATGGCGTGCGCGGTCGCCCAACATTTAGGGTTTAGGTCCCCCTCGTATTCTCTCTCTCTCTCTCTCTCTCTCTCTCTCTCGATAATTATACTCGATTTGGGGTTCGGTTATATGCAGTAGCGGGTTGGTGCATTTGGTTGGGTGGGATTTCCCTCTCGGGTTCGAATATGGGGGGCAGGG